>JAOXXN010000102.1:12291719-12306936 GCA_026770055.1 Myrmophylax atrothorax
TGGCCTCCCCAAGGCAGAGTCCAGGGGAAGGGTCACTGCCCTGGGCCTGCTGGCCACGCTAGTTTTGATACAGGACAAGGTGTTTTCTCCTGTTGCTGAGGGAACGGGGTCTGCAGAATCCTGAGTGCTGCTCCCTCGTATTTTTGCTCTCCAGGCTGGCTGGATTTGTGCCCATGTCCCACAGCTCATCATCTGGTAAACCCACTCACATGATGGGCAATTTTCCAGTGCTGACAACAATTTTTTACTGGCTGATGTATGTGGCAGACAGGAATTCAGCCCCCTGCTATACCCTCATGGCTTTCTTTACCCTCATGGCTTTCTTTACCCTTGAAGCAACTAATTCTGGAATTTTTTTTTAATATAGTGTGATGTACATCCCTTATATATACTCTTGTGCACATTTTGTTTTCTACTTTAAGGGTTTGTGGGTACCACAGAGATGATTTGTTTCTTCAGCAGGCAAGCTAGAGGAAAGCAAATTCTTCCTTTCCCCCTTTTTTAAAAAAACTTTCTTTTTTTATTCCCCTCTATATGTTTGCTTGCCAGAGTAATGAAAAGGAAAAATGAGCATCTTTTGTGTCCTGGGAGACCCTGAGTGTCTGTCCAGGGAGAAAAGACTGGGAGAGCAATGCAGCACCTGAGAAGAAACTAATTGTGTGTGGATGTGAAGCTTGAAGCTCTGATATGGATGAAAGGAGGAGGTGTGCTGTATGCTTTCCAGCAATGAAATCAGGAGGTGGGATTGTTTGTCAGGTTGGGAAAGGCCAGCAAAATATTTCCTTGGCATAAACTGGAACTGCAGGACAGGCAGTTCCATCAGCACAGCCCAGCAGAAGTGCCCCTGTAAATAATAACATGAGCAGGTGACCTCTGATGGCCCTGTCAGGGCCCTGAGTGCACCAGCACTGGGTGACAGAGCCTCTGGTGGCTTCCCTATTGATTTGGAGATGGGGAGGAAGCAAATCCCCCATATCCTGTGTTATCCCTCTTTCCCTCCTTTGGATTTTGCTCCGTTCTGGCTGGAGCTGATCCTATTTCCCTTGGCAATACGTGTGCTGCCAGTCCAGAGCACCTGACACCACCTCAGCTCCTTGGAGGTGGAGAGCACCAGGAGAAAAGGGCTTACTTATACTGTGTGTGCTGACTGCTCAGCTCCTTTGTAATGGCATTTTCTCTCCTGGGTGATAAATCCAGCTTTAACTGCCAACCTTTCACGGGAGGGATCTCTCACAGAGGGATGAGCTTGTTCAAAAAGTGTCAACAGGGCAGTTGTGATTTTCCTCTCTCTGCAGTGTGGAATTGTGACCAAGGGAATCCTTTGGCAGACTCCAACTCCTGAACCTCTGAGTGCATGAAACTCCCCCTCTGCTTTAATTCCTCTTCTTGAAGTGAGACCCTTTAGATTTGCTTTTAATGATTAATTGAGGGATGTTGGGCAAACTGTTTGCTCAGAGCAGTGTGCACCCTGTGCAAGGGCTGTGCCTGTTTACTGGGAAGATATTTTTGCTCTTTTTCCTTCTCTTTTAGTCTGGTTTAGAGCTGTGCTACCTTTGACAAGGTCAGTGGCAGCTAAACCCACATTGCTGTCACATACCCACAGGGGATTCTGCATATTTGAAGTGCACTTTAATATAACTCACCTACTATTATTTTTATTTTGTCAGTAGGTTTTAAACAAAATATATCTGAGCCTGAAAGCTGCTTTGGTTGAGAGCCCTGTTCTGTCTCCCTTCTCAAAATTTGCTTTTTGAATAGCCCTCCCTTCTCATTTCACACTCCCTGAAACATTTTGATGGTCCAACAGAGCAGTGAGTGTTGTTTGGGTGGGTTGGTTTTTATTGTTACTGATGATTTGGTTTTTGTTGTTTGACTTTATCCTTTTCCTCTTTATTTTTTCCTTCCCCACAGTCTGTGCTGGCTCCTCACTTAACAGTGGGAAGAATGTACTCAGTCATCTTCCTGCAGGTCTGCTTTTCCAGGGATCCCTGGTATTGAACAAAATGATTGTTACTGTCCCTTCCAGCCCAAACCATTCCAGGATCCTGAGACTTCCCAGGCTCAGTTCTGGCTGCAGCTGCAGTCAGGGTGGGAAGCAGACCCTGTGTCAGGACGTTCCTGCTCCTCAGAGAAGGCCCTTAGGAAACCTTGGGTGTGCTGTGTTTTCTTCACCTTTAACTGAAGCTCTTGTCTCTTCCTCAGGTCTGGCACCATCTGCCATTCCCTCTTCCCACTATTTTGGAGGCAGGAAGGCTTGATACACTTGACTTCTTTTTGCTAAATGAGGAGACCCAGGGCAGGAGGACTCTTAGTCACCCACAAGTTGGAGAAACAGATTTTTGCCTGGTGGGTTCTGAACTGTCCATGTATTTTATGGCTTTGAGGCTGCTCTTGTGATGAGACTGAAATTCATGTGTGTGGGCAAGGAGGGAACAACTGCTTATTCAGCAGGGAAACAATTAACCAGCTGCAGTGCCTCAGGAATTCACTGGGAGTACAATTCCAGAGTTGAATCCATGCTGATGGCATTAGAAGGAGCAGCCTGGGACAGGATCCCCATCCCCTGGAGAACCTCAGCCCCCAAGGGGTGTTTTAAGCCAGGGTGGGCCAAACTTTCTCATCATCTGATATCTGATGCATTGCTCTCGTGGCACGAAAGATTTAATTAAAGAGTTTGTTTAGCACTGGAGGGGATTTATGGCAGTTGTGACAAGTCTAAGTTGACAAAAGGGCCCAATAAACAGAGATGAATCGTTAATTATTCCTGTGCGAGATTTTCCTCTTGTAGCAGCGTTTTATCAAAGTCAGTGAGGGCCTCAGAGCAATGAACAAAATAAATTGGAGGCTGGTAGAAACTGAGGCTTTGGTCTGCTCACAGGATGCTTTAGGTGAAGGTGCTCTGTGTCAGGCAGAGGGCAGGTCCCCTGGAGAAGGCAAAGAGGAAAAACATGGCAATAAAAAGGGATAACAACTTTTAATGTGTAGAAAACGTGAATCCCAAAGTGGGAGGTGGCTGTTTGCAAGGATTATTACCATGTGTTGGAGTGAGAAATGTTGCATTGAAGGAAGATTTCCCAGGAGAGGGTGATGCAAACTTGAGTCCAAAGTACCTGTGAGGGCTTTGCCATGGATCCCTTCTCCTGTGTCAGACTGTTGCTGGAAGAGACAGCCCAATCCCACCTGATGCATGGAGAAATTTGGCATGATTTAGATGTGAAAACTCAGAGTGGGGCCAGAATAATCCTGTTTTGACTCTGTGTTTGCCCTTCAAACCAAGTGGTATGACAAAACCAAGGGCCCTGGGTCCTGGCAGCCAACGTTCCAGGTCTTGTCCTCCAGCTCCCAGGAGTTGTTCCATGGTCCGTGGCAGACAGGAGTGAGATCATGGAGTTTGTGGTCATGCCAAGGTCACTCAGTGCCCTGCTACAGGATGCATTTGCCCCGGGGGAAGGTAATCCATCAAAACTGCCTTCTCCCCATCCCTTGTTTTGTCTCCTCTGCTGATGGATTAGTCCTGTGGCTCGGCTTCCCTGGGCACAGCTGGAGCCCAGCCCCAGAGAAGCTTCTTGTCTGACTTTCAGTCCAAATTTGAGTTTCCTTGCTAAACAGGTTGGATTTTCTGGCAAATTTGCAGGGGTTGTGGAGGGTGAGTATCTTGACAGATCTGGAAACCTTTTCCCCATGTTAAAGAGTGAGTTTTGTTCCCTGTTTATGCGGGCAGAGTTGGGCGCTGCATGTTAAGCGGCTGCTGTACAGCCGCGTCTTGTCACTAGGGGTCAGGAAAATGCTGGAAAACCGGAGATGTCCCCGAAACCGCATCCCCCGGCAGGAGGGCACAGGGTGGGGGCTCTCAGAGCCCCACTCGACAATTAGGAGTGGGTGCTGACGTTGTCAGATCTGCAGAAGCGTGGCTGTGCTCAGGGAGGCAACTTCTCAGCTGGACCTTCCTGGTCAAGTTGTTTCCCGTGAGGAGCACCTCCAGATCTGTTAGTGTGCTCCAAAGCATCCCACAGCTGGGACATGCTTGCACTGAGGGTGTCTCTCCAGCCAGATTGCTGGAGATCATGGAATCGTTTTGGGCTGGAAGGGACCTTAAAGCCCATCTTGTTCCAACCCCCTGCCATGGGCAGGGATACCTTACACTAGACCAAATTGCTCCAAGCCCTGTCCAGCCTGGCCTTGGACAGTCCCAGGGATGGAGCAGCCACAGCTTCTCTGCCCAACCTGTGCCAGGGCCTGCCCACCCTCACAGGGAAGAATTTCTTCCTAATATAGGATCAGTTGTCCATAAAGTTCTGTTTTTCAGCACTAACACAGCTCTCCCCATCTGAATGGCAAATGCATGTGAGTTGTGGCAATGAATTGTAAACCTACAGTGAAAACTACCAAAAGTCCACGAAGTTTAATTCAATAATGTAAATATTTTGGGTTGAATCTATGCTAAAATAAAATTACTTTTAAGATAGATGTAATACCCAACACATGCTTTTGTTGCTATGTTTTTACATATGTATTGAAAAGCCTTAGCAAATGGGAAAGAAAGTCCTGAGTAATTTACACATTTTACATTAAAACTGAATTGTTTGATCTCAAGAGTTGGAGTATGAATATTTTTGTAGAAGAATTAATTAAAGAGAAAACCAGCACTTTCCTTGTGCCATGTCTCCACCTAAAAGTGGTTACTGCCTAAAAAGTGACCATGGTCTGGCAGAGTTTGTGCATCAGTGTCTGTGCAACTAAGAGTAAAATTATTCAGGCTGTCTGTGTTGAAGAACTCTGAGGGTGCTGTTTGAACTGTGGGTTTGGGCCGAGGATGGTGCAGGCACAGCTGATGGGTGTGAGCCCAAAGCCCACCCTGAGCCATACAGAGGCATTTCTCAGGATTAAACCCCCAGGAATTTAATTCCAGACTGGCCTGACGTGCCAGGCCTGTGACCCACACCGGGCACTTCCCATCACTGCTGTGGGACCCCTCACCTGCTCCTGCAGCTGCACCAACTGTGCTTTGGTGCACAGCATTGTTGTGAAAGCAGCAACACACCCCTGGCCTTTGCCGTCAGCGCCTGTGCCGTGCCAGGAGCGGAGCCCGCGGTGCTGGGGCTGCCTCAGGCCTTGGGGCTCCCCGGGGACACCCCCCGTCTGCCACGGCCCCAGAGAGAGCACCGGGGAGAGGAGAGGGACACCGAGGGGGACACCGAGGGGGACACTGAGAGGGACACACTGACGGGGACACACCGAGGGGGACACACTGAGAGGGACACACCGAGGGGGACACAGGGAGGTCACTCGGCCGCTCGGCATTGGGGTAAAACAAGCTGCCTGCGGAGAGGAGGCAGAGCACGAGTCCGTGGGCAGCGGATCTCTCATCGGTCCCCTCACGGGTCCTCTCGTCCCCTGACGGGTACCAGGGCGGCGGGTCCCTCACTGGTCCCCTCACAGATCCCTGGCGGGTCCCTCATTGGTCCCCTCGTCCCCTCTTAGACCCCTCACGGATTCCCTCACAGACCCCCGGCGGGTCCCTCGGAGGTCCCTCACGGGTCCCCTCACGGTCCCCTCACGGTCCCCTCACGGGTCCCCTCACGGGTCCCCTCACGGCCTCCCATGGCCTCCCAGGCGCGCGAGGCCCCCGAGTGCGCACGCGCGGAGCGCGCGAGGACACGGCGGTTTTCCCGCGCAGCCGCTCCCGCCCCGCCACGGCGCGCGCCCCTTTCCCTCGGCGCCCGCCGTGCCGAGCCGTGCCGTGCCGTGCCGAGCCGAGCCGAGCCGAGCCGGTCCAGTCCAGTCCAGTCCAGTCCAGTCCAGTCCAGGCCATGCCGTCTGTCAGCACAACTCACACGGAGCCCAGAAAGCCTCCGCTCCTCCAACCCAGCTGGAAAACTACTCCCGAACACTGCGGGGCGCCCCAGCCGGCGTGTTTCTGGTTGGGAAGTAACCTCTTGACTAACTTTTGTTTCCACAACTGTAGTAGTTGTTTTCTCCTTCAAAGCATATTATTCCCTGGGTTTGAGAGCAGGCAATAGGCTTTGCCCTTTTTTACTTTTCGGCCGTTAAAAGTAGCTTGTTTTTCATGGTGTGGGGTTTTTTTCTAAGTTTTATCAGCAAGTTACGGTCTGGCTTTATCAGAGTTAATGCTAGATCAGCTTTTCTTGTAAGTGGGCCTAAGAATGTGACCTTAGCTCAGGTTCTCTTAGTTTCAACTGCAGGTTTTTGAACGTTTATCTAATCTCCCATGGGAAACCTGCTATTGCATATTTCTCTCGTTCTGCTGAAGCTGCAGGATTTCTGCAGCAATCTGGGCAGACACAAAGTCAACACAACACCCTTATGTGTGAAGGCAGGTGCAGATCCAGGCTGGGATTGTGCAGTGGGTGGGAAACAATCTTGAATGCGCCTTAATATCAAAAATTTAAAGAGACTGCTGTGTGATTATGAAACCATGCTTAAAATGTCCACCCACACTTGAAAAGTAATTGAACACAAATTTCAAATGACAGAAGAGCAGGAGAAGGCTTCTCTTTAGAGAGGGCTGAATTTAGTTGCTGTGAATTCTTTCGGTATGTACAGAGGTATGACTATAGGGCTGAAAAATAAATACTTATAAAACTAAAGTTGCCTGGTGATAATTTGTTGCCTAGTATAATACTCAGCTTGGAAAAACTGGAACTTTCTGTGGAGTACATTTGCGTGCATGAAGGCTCAGGCACGTGCCCAAATTATTGCATGTTAGCACAGCTGCATGGTTTAAACATACAGCAAGCACACATATAAGCATGTTATCTTAGATTAAAATAGTTTTATGGTGGTTTACAATAGGCTTAGTGAGTTACTGGGACTCAGCTAACCCTTCATAACTTGTTGAAACAAAGTAAGCTTGGTTACATAGCTGAGGCACTGACGTTTCTTTTCCAGAATGTCTCATGTAAAACAGAAGTCCCTTTTAGCAAAGAGAAAACACTATGCAGTCTGTTTTATAATGTCATATAACTTCCCCTCAGAATGTTCCTTAATACTTTTGCAAGGATAGAATGTCATATTCTATCTCTTGGACTGTCAGTCAAAGATAGCAGAACTTAGGCTTCTGTTGCCATGTACTTCTTGGCTTTCAGTTCTTTCTGTATTTATGAACTTGAGGTTGCACCTTGATTGAAACTCAGGTAAGGTATGGAGAGATGCCCCTTTACTTCAGTCTCTCCTTCCCCCTGAAAAACTACTCACATAGGTGCATGAACACTGAGTAGGGCTGATAAACTTCCTTTCCCCTTTAAAAATTACTCTCTCTCCTGGTCTAAACCTCAGACTTTTCTCTCTTTGCTGGTATCTTTATTCATTCTATTCACTTTCTATAAACTGCCCCATATACCTTGCACTGCTTTGCTTTTTACTTTGATTTATTATGTTTTTCACTTCCGTTAACCAAATAGAAGTTGAAGTTGTACCTATTAAAACATGAAGATAAATTGACAAATGCAGACAACAGCTATTTTTTTCCTCAAGAGTCTCAAATTTCTTCAAACAGCTGGGTTCAGATTGGAAAGGGAGGATGTGAAGGAAAGAAACAAGGCTGGTAAAACTAGGTGGCAGGAAACTTGGCTAGATGTTTTGTTTGATGTATACGTACTTTTTACATTCTGATGTTATAAGCCTAATTTATCCTTATATTGTTGTTTTGGTGAAGTTCTTCAGAGGATCTGAGCTACGTGTTAACTGACAGCAGTTGAGGTCTGGGGTTTGAGCCATGCAGAGATCACTTTTGCCAAATGTTGGCAAAGATGGGGTTCAGTTCCAGCCTGGATTCCAACAAGCACTGCAACTTTCAAGGCAGTCTGAGCACATGTGTAGGTTTTAGAGAAGTTCACATTCTGAGTAACCTTGGGAAAGAAGGATCTTTTCAACTTTATAGTGGAGTGGATGTTCCATAATGCCAGGCACTATATTAAAACCTTTAATTACTATGAAGTAATTGTTTCCCTTCTCTGAAAAATTTGATGGTGGGCATTGCCCAGTATCAGATACCAGACTAATGGAGCAATTTTCTGATCCTCTGTAGTACTTCAATTTTCCTCTTTAGTATAAATTAATAAGGGGTTTCAAAGTAAAAGAAGATAATTCCTCGCGTGTGTAAAAGGCAAGGATAATCTCTTTTCAAAACAGCTTCTTGTTTTCTTTGCTCTGCTTTACTCAAACTGTTTGCTGGGTTTGACAGATTGCTATTATGTATTGACTTTTCTGTATTAAAAGCATTTTTCTCATTTTCAAATGAAAACCATATGTTTTTTAAAAATAATAATGGTCTTTTATTTACTTTGGTGTGGCACTGGAATCAAATGCAAACGAAAAAGAAAAACAAATTTTAAATTCTTTTTTTTTTAAGAGAGTCTTATCTTACAAGAAAGCAATCTTATTATAGGCATTCTGCCCACATTCTCATTATTTAAAACTTAACTTAGTTTTTTCATTTTGTACTCAAGGTTGTTTAAATTTTATAATAAGACCTTTACCTGAGATAATAATAAAAACATCCTCAATATGCAGGATATTAGCTTAACCCCCAAACTTAAAGTATACTCTAAAAGTTGTTCTTTCTGGTTTTCATTCTCTTACTAGAGCTACCTTCTCAAGATTAAAAGTTGGCAACCAAAATTTCATTTTAATTGCTTAATCATTTAATAAATGAAAAAGTTGTGTTATAACTGAAACATGATTGGATAGTAACTAAGAAAGAAGTTTCAAATGTCTTTTATAACTGAGAGGATTTTGAAAAGAACTTTTGAAATGCGTGGAATGAGAATTTTCTCTTAGGAATATTATTTTACTGTCTTGTAATCAGGTCAAATTTTTAGAAGGTGGACTGGAAGTCCTTCACGGTTTGACTCATTTTGCAATATCTTATTAGAAGCAAATCCTCTCCTAATCCATTTTTTCACTCTTCTTTGGAGGCCATGCAGCTGTTTTCACAGGCTTATGTTGTAAGAGTTTGTAGGGTTGACACTTTTTTTTTTCCTCCCCACATAAATTCCTCTCTATATTAAATTTCTGTATACATGTACTTTGGAGAATATAGAGATTTTTATTATAATAGTGCTGAGCAAAATTCTGGGATACGCTGATCTCAGAGTGGTTTATTTTTCGGAGTGTTTTATTAATTGCTGTTAGAACTGCTGGTGGTGTTCATTTGCTGGGAGGTCATCCAGAAGGAACAGCTGATGAAACAACTCTAAATGTGTCACTTTAAATGGTATGGCTAAAAAATGTATCCAAACCAGTCTTTTCAGAAAGTTTCTGCATTATGGGCTACTAATGATGCTACATTACATCTCAAATTCATACCCTAGCATTGCTGCAATTGTTTTGAATTTCTCCATTAGCTTAAATCAACTTGTTTTAGGACTTTCCGTTCCAAAAGAAAATGAAGAGAAAGTAAATCAGCGGTTGAGAACTTTGAATGCTGAAAGAACACTCTGCTTTCAGAGAACACAACTTTCATCATAAAATGCTGAATAGTTTACTGTTACATTCACAGGAATTTCTATTTTCAGCTCATGATTGTTCAGTCTGTTCATCTCTTTGAAATAACTGCCTGTTTTTTAGGAAAGTGACACAAAGAAAGGTCAGAAAGAAGGTTTGTGGCAGCCTGTAGGTGACCACTCATGAATTGCAGGATATTCTTTGACCTTCATGTTGTTCATGGAGTTTTTTATTGCCACAAAAATAACAGTTCCTTAGAATTTCTATATTCTATTTTGCCATTGTTTCATACTTATTTTCAAAAGTAACACTGATTTTAAAATTGCCTGATTGATATAGCCAAATTGACCTTGGAGAATTGCAAAGTTTTCAAGTAGAATTGTTCATTACCAAATTACTTGGAAATATAATTTCTGCCATGTTCATGCTGGAAGATACAATGAAAGTATCTTCCATTCTACTCCATTTTCCCATGCTGAAGGAAACTCTGCAGCCTGAGAGCCTTCAACTTGAAGGGAACAGAAAGACCAAGAGGTTCTTGTATCAACCACAGTAAGATAACATGACTGAAATAAACTTATAATCAGAACATAATTAGTCTCATCTGCGTGGCACAATGTTTTCATTAGCGTGTTTTAAACCATCCTTCTTTTCATTATTATAGGTAAAGTACAAAATGAATGTGGATTTTTTTAATCAGATGCTAATGTGAGAGTCTTGAAATATTTTAAATACAGTAGGTGACTAATACTCCCTTCCAGCCTACCTCACATTCTATCATAGTAGGAACTCCAAGGCATTTTTGCATAAGTAAATATTAATTTTGATTACTAAAGCAGGGAATAATGTCTTTCTGATACAAAGAGATCATTTTCTGAAAGCTTCTTGGAGAGTTATTAATTCTGTTTTTCAAGAATTTTCAAGCTCCCAGAAGTTGTGAACCTGCTTTGACCTCTCAGAATATTCTGAATTAAATTTTTATATCCATCCATTTCAAAGGAACTTTCCTGATTTTAAATAGATGGAGGTGAATTTAAGATGATCCTGAGCGTATAATACTTCTGCAGCTTCCTTGTCTGTGGTGTAATTTATAGGAGTTGGGGAGTTGCAAATACATATACTATTACATTGAGTCACTGCATGTTCTGCAGTCAATTTAAGGTGGGGTCATAACGTATTCCCAAGGCAGTTAAGTAAGTGTTATTTTCCTCTGCACTGGCTGTTCTAAATCATGTTAAATTTTTTTTAATGTTCCCACAATAAACGACATAAGATATTTTCTCACATCTGAGAGCAAGCAGACTCTCTACTTTGCTTTACTCTGGGAATAATTTAAAGAAAGATTTCTTTATCCTAGTCAGGAAAAAAACAGAAAGTTAAACAAGAGTAGTTCTGTGGGGTTTTTCCCCAAAGACAAAACTTAATTTTGGGCTAGGAATGCTGATAAGTAAAAACATCAGCCTTTGAAAGAAGCCTCCTTCTCTCATAGTTCGAAAAGATAGAATTTTTCATGAAAAATTTGAAAAGAGAGCAAAAGAACTTTTAAACAAAAAGCCTTTCATTTGATTTTTGTTTCTTCAGCATTTTACATACTATTACTTTGGATAAGAGTTTAGCCTCTCTTTTTCTGGCCCATCAGTAAACCAGCAGTTTATTCTATGTTGTTTGATTGTCTGTGTTCCTAATACTGAAGTAATCCAAGTTCAATTTCTGGTTTGACTCAGGCTACATACGTGTAATTCCCCTTTGCCTAGTTTCTCCTCCTGAAATGGAGAAGTAGCTGTTCTCCTCGGCATAAGGTCCTCTTTCTTCTCTTGAAAGAAGGGACTCTTAAATATCCATTACATAAAATGCTAGTTTCTAGTCTCTGCATTCATGTAAATTCCATATTGGACTTCCTGCTAAATGCTGAATTTGGGTCACGTAGTCTTCTTAAAAAAATAAATTGCAAAGTAAGAAGTATTTTAAATTAACCTTTTGTGTCTTAATAGGGTTTAAGGGTTAGAAGCAGAATGGACAAATACATATTGGTGGTGGTAGCTGTTTCTCTGCTTAGCCTGATTTCCCTTGCCTTCTCCTCTGAGCCCACCACCCATTTATTAGAGATGGTGCTGGGTTTGCTTTTCTGAAGGCAATGGAAGAGTTAAGGTTGACTTATGCACTGAGCCCTTACATAGCAAAGTGTTTTAGAGAGCTTCTGGTAATTTGCTTTGCCTCTATCATAAGCAGCAGGTTTATTGGGATTTATCAGCTCCCATCTCATTAAAGGGTGAGGGCTGGTTAAGGTTTGGAAGGAAAACTGGGTTCTGTCCCCTGAGGGTGATCACAGGAGAGGGCAAATGCAGAGCAGTAGGTAGAGACTTGCCTTGGCTCTCCCTGTCTCACATTCATTTCTATGGATAAATTACTTAAATAGCCGTGGAGTCAAGGTCACCTGGCACCTTCCACAAAACATGTTTACATCCACTAAGTAGAAAAATAATCTGAGAAATGTGGCTGACAAAAAAAAGCAACTTTAGAAATACAAATGAATATATGCTGAAGCCACCAAACCCAGAACATCCCAGAACATGCTCAGAACATCCATAGGTAATTGAGTTTGATTTATATTTGATCTGCACCAGCTTTGCACTGGTGTTCAGGAGCCATTCTCAATTGCAAGGAGCTACTGCCCAATTGAAAACGTTTCCATGTCCATACATCCTAAGGAATGTCAATGGCTGGTCAGTATGGGGGAGAGTAGCAGCAGACTCCATTCCACACGTGCACGGGTGTTTCTCTTAGTTAATATTTTGAGTAGTAAAGCTGCAAAGCAACAACGTTGCTTGATCACGTGTGAGTCCTGTACAGGCACCCCGCTATTAGCGCATGTTTTCAGGGAGCTGTCCCAGATTGTAGTGACCCTGAATTTTGCCCTGTGGGTTTTTTTGCAGGGAATTAAAACTCCTCTTCAGTTTCCTGGCTTGCATGTTGTTGGTGTTTCAGACCAGCTGTGTCTCAGTGAGCACAGTAGCCAAGAGCAATAGTCTAGCTGCGGAATAGTGAGGGACTGGAACTTGTGATTATCTCCTTCATGCGGATCTGCCTGTTTTGTGCATTGTTATTAATCATAACAGTCTTCAACAAATTAGTTGTGAATTGTTAATAGATGAACGCAAAACGAGAAACTTAAACACCTCTTGTGTCACCGAGTTGTGTCCATTGTATGTTACCATAATATAATCCTATTTGAACTGTGGATTTGGGGCTTTAATCCAAACACCTATTACATATAAGATGTACAACTGAATCTCCAGACTCTACATTTTAAATGGAAAATAAGATCTCTGTTGGTTGCAAGAATAGGCGTAGGCAATTATGCTGGTGACTTGCATACTGAGAGGATGGAGGCAGCTAAAATCCTGCCGAGGTGCGGCTGAGGTTCATCTCTGTGCTTTGGGTTTCTTTGAACCCAGACTGGTTAAGGGTTTGAGCAGATTTTGAGACACTTGGCTCAATGCAAGATGCATGACATTACATTCTGGCTTCTCTCCTCAGACCTATCTAGGTAACTGTGTAATTTCTGTGAGGTGAGAAAGTGCAAGTTGGTTAATCCTTATACCTGTAATAAAAATGAAAAAATACTTTCTAAAATATGTAGTGAAACAGCTATAGTTTGCATAGCTTATTTTTGTTCCTCTAATCTCCGTATATACCTCTGAAATTATTTTTACAAACACTGACATTCCTTCATATGGGAGGAGACAACACTTTGACTTAAATGGAAAAATACTGTTGTCAACTTGGCTGTTTAGCTATTGAGTGACTATAATCTTTAGCACTCAATGGCATATCAGAAGTTTCATTTTCAAGACACTCTGAAAATTACATGTATTTCAAGTGTTATCTGAGTGGCAGGTATAATCTCTTATTTTATTGTCATATAAATCTAGAATTTGAATAGCTGGGGTCTGAAAGTTAGGTAGAAAATCATTCCTACTTATTAGTGGAAAGTGAGAAAAAATGAAAGTTTAAAAGCAAAATCTATGGGGGGAAAAGCCTATTTCTAATAGTATTTCTTCCAAGTGTAATTCTTTATAATAGAAAATATATAATAAATATATAATATACTAAATTATTCTCTAATATTAATTATTTCTTAGAATGCAACACCCCGCTGACTGTGTTTGCGGGAGGTACATGAAGTGCTGCTGCTTGAACTAGTATGTATATACATACATATATAGAGCAATTCATTTGTATGTGTTTTGACCTGACTAAAGTATCAGATTAAGGATTTTGCCTTCTGCAGAATTCCTGAATTTCTTCAACGCGTTATACGTGAAAATCTTTCAGATCTCTAATATCAGCATGGAAAGGGGATGTGGACTTGTCTGGATGAGCCAAGCCTCCCTTCATCGGGTGGTTTGTTTAAATGTGTCGCTGGAGAATTTTGTCATAGTTGCTGACTGTGGTCCACAGTGGGCAGATAAGCCACAAGTAAACATTACAGCTTTACTGAAAGGATAGGCATGAATAGCCATTAGTTTCACAGGAAAGGAGGAAATGACCCTTTTCCTGGTTGTCAGGTAGTTAAACTCCAGAGTGGATTTTAATCGATGAGGTATTCAAACAGTGAGGACAAAGGAACAGTGAAGAATTAGTTTTCTAAAAAAGGATCGAACTGTAAACAGCAGTAAGTAGTCGCTTTCTTGTGTTGTTCAGCTTAAATTAACCCTGAGAAAAACTAAATATAATTTGTTTGACCTAATTTGCAATTTCATGGTTGGTAATTGAATTAGTGAACATTGAATTTAGTCCGGGGTGTTCCTTAGTGCTGAGGGTATCTGCACGTACTAATAGACAACTTGATAAGATCCATTCATCCCAGCAAGGGGAATAATTATTGAAACTATCAGGCAATTGTTGGCACTGCAAGTAAATTAAAGTTACTTTTGTTTTTTTAATTTCTTCTTAATTTGTGTTCTGGTTAATAGTGGTAAAGTATTTCTGAAGGTTTTTCCCCTGTGTATTTTTTCCACACATCCTCTGCCTTTGTTTTGTTTTATAGGGTTAAAAAGCTCACAAAGACTCAGAAGTGCTTTTAAAACTAGCTTGCTTTTCAATAGACCCTGTTTATTCACTGCTGGAAGACCCAAATCTATTATCTGTATGTAAATGCACTCCTTTGTTCTTTTTCCATCAGGTACAGAGCAGTATTTCTCTGCTTTGCAAGTTCCACGGGCACTGTATGTTCATGAATGTGCATCCCCCTTCAGTGCTGCTCCGGCATATTGCCATACTTCATGTAGACTCAAAATTCCAAGACTTTGATATCTTACCCTGTTGAAAAAGCACAAATGACACTGCAAAAGAAAATGCCAAATTAAAAAAAAAAAGGAGACCGCATTAAAGCTAATAAGGTACACTTGTTTCACTTATTTTCTTCCAACTTTTACAAAATTATCTGAAAAGGTCACACGAAAAAATAAATTATGTCAATGGTTAATGGGGTGCAGGAAAGTTTGCATTAAAAAGTCATGTAATTTGTGACTCACCATTCACAGTTTCACTGTGTCTGAGCACAGAAGGAGCTAAAACAAGGAAAGAGTTAGGGCCTAAGCTTACATTTCTCAGGGATTTAAGGTTCCCACTGTGGTTAGTCAAAACTGTAGGTGACTAAAATGCTTTTTTTAGCTCTAACCAGGAAACACGCAGACCAAAATCCTTTCAGATTAAATGCAATTTTCTCTGTAAAACTCTGCTCTGTGGT
>JAOXXN010000102.1:12307739-12329909 GCA_026770055.1 Myrmophylax atrothorax
TGCTCATTAGGGCAAAAGTCCCTTTCAATAGAAAAGAAGCAAATGTAGGTAGGACAGATAGATTTTAAATGCAGTAATCTGCTATTCTTGAAAAAACATCTCATTTCCTATGAAAACTTTCTTCTGCAAAACGTCTTCTGGGCCTCTAGCATTTGTGATGTCATATTTGGTACAGTGGTAAGGAAGGGGGAGGAAAATAGCCATGTGAGGTTTAATCCTTGCTAATGATGCGCTGTCATCTCCAGTGTATGTTAGAGTAGTCACAAACCTGCTTTAGTTTATGGTGAGGTAAACAGCCACCTGAGGGCAGTTCCTCTCTACCCCAAACTGTTGGAATCCATTGCCCTCTCCAGAATGCTCCCTTCACAGAGAAGATGAAGAGCATTTGGCAAATGTGTGACTCTACATCTCTTGCTGGGTTTTCTTTTCTTATGTATCGTATGAGGGTTATCTACCCGGTAATTTCCTCTTTTGTCCTACTGAAATAGTATTGAGCAAACCCTTGAATTAACTGCCTTGCAATAACTGGATTTGGCAAAGTCCCTAGAGACACACACACCCGTGCCATTGCAAGCAAAAGAACCTCAGCAGATCTGCTGTTAGATGGTGCCTATATTTACCCTACCCCAATATTCACAAAAGAAGAGAACTACTACTAAAAGAGCTTTTATTAGTGAAGGTTAACCCATCAATTACCTAGAGAAAACTCAATTTAGAGATCTCTAAAATACAGGAAATAAACAAATGAGGTCCTTGACTTTTTCCATGCACTTTCCTCAGTCCACCCTCTCTGTGCATCTCCTCTGTCATATATTCACAGGACTTATGTCCCCCTCTCTTTTTCTCATAGTGCGGGGGCTCTGTGCCTCACTATAACATAATCTCCATCCTCCTTTCATAGAACTGGAAGTTTTCCCACTCATGTACAAGCTATGAGTGTTTAAAATTATACTGGCAGAACAGGAAGAGTTGTCATGGAGGAAAAACAAAGCAGGTCAGTTTTGCTAGAAGGAGTTTTTGTTTAGTATTAAGAGATTCTGTGATCTGTAAACCAAAAAAGAGGTGCTTAAAAACCGATAGCCTTGCTAAGGAGATGCTGAAGTCCCAGTTTAGCTGATCTCACTAAGCAATTCATTCTTTTGTAATTTTTTTTTGTTGTTGGTTGGTAGGGTATTTTTCTTTCTAATTTTCACTGGAATCAATAGATCTGATATCTGGAAAATTTGGCATTGACTAGATTAAATCAATGTTGAACATGTTACATGTTTTGCATTAGTGATAGAGGAGTACCACTGTTAGATTATTGCTCCCACTAGAAGAGTTGATTTTTTGTAAGGGCAGACTGCCAGATGCTGAGCTGGTTTAAAATGGTATGATGAGCACGGTACCACCAGAGTCAGGTGAAGCTATGGTAGGTCAATACTAGTGGAATAATATTCCCATTTTAGTGACTGATAAACTGAACGACACATTGGTCATGAGGCCTGGCCACAAAAATTCAGCAGGCTCTTTGCAGAACTGGGAATCAAGCCCAGTCTCCTAAAATCCAGTTCAGATTTCTGACCAGTGTTACACTGTCTGACAAAGAGACACTAATTAGAGTTTTTAGGAGCTCACTTCTCTCTTACACCCAGAGGGATATTAGTCTACTAATTCTAAATACAAAATGAATGTATCATGCTGTACAGTTACAAAATGATTCTTTCACTGTGAATTTTTAAGCATCTTTCAGCTCATTCAACAGTATTTTCTATAAACCAAAGTGCTCACAAAGAAATACTGTTCAACAACTTCTCTGTATAACAAAAAGCAGCCCACAACTGTAAGGTCTCTTTCCATTCATCAGCCACCACATCTGTTGCTTGCTTGGACACTGACCAAAATGATTCATTCACATGTCTAACATTTATTTTTGGTGAAATACTGGGATTATACAGAATGGCAATATTTCAAAAATGGGTCTAGAAAACCAAGGGAAGTTGGAAACAACTTCCTCAGCTGAAAACAAACACGGCGTTATATCATTCTGCAGCTTTATTAGAAGGAAGGCAGTAGCCAAGTGAAGCAGCTGGAATCACACTGAAGTCACTCTGAGCTCTGCAGATCATTTTATTCTTCCTTCTGCTACAGAGCTCACATCCCTGATTTACAGTGCCTTTTGTTTCAAAGAACTAAGCAAGGTATGTCAATCTTTCTTATATTTAAAATCATTTTCTTCCTCTATTCTAAATAATGTGTCTCTACACAATAAGACTTTCAGGCAAAGGCTGTAAGGTGGTGTAGCATGTACTGGCTAAAAGGGCTTCTTGGAAGAAAGACTGATATTTATTTGAACGACTGTTTTGCAAGAAAATATATGAAAGTATGTGTGAATTTAATTTTTAATGACTTCTGAATATGTTTACACACCCTTCAAGGAGTTTTATCCTGTCAGAGTATGGTAAGTGACCTTGACTTAAATATCTCCCCCCCCACAATCTCTCCTAGGGTGTTGATTTTTGGTGTTTTGGGTTTTTTTTAATTGCTTAGGGATTGTGTGTCTCCTATAGCTATAGCAATTTCAAGTATTATGAGGAAAAAGTACATCACTTCTGATCCGAACAGATTCTAGAAACTGGAAATAATTTCAATTTAAGTAGCAGATTAAAATAATTCTGAGGAATTACAGACCTGCAGAATTAAATAAGGTTTCTGTGATCTCAGGTAGAAGGTGTGTGTGTTTTCCTAACCATTGAGGAATAAGGAAGGACATGGAGCTAGCGTTCACTGAGTGTATTGGAACATGTTTCCTAGAAGTGACAAGAAGATCTGAAGCCTTTTACACTACCACACAATGTGACAGGGCTGAATTTCACCTCCTATTCAGACTCAGTGAGAACACTGTCATTGTCACCTGTTTCCTTTCTAATTGCCAAACAATATCCCAGACTTGTTTTTCTAGTCTTGCAGAATGTGTATACATTGTCTGTGAATTAAAACACATTTTATTTCTAGCTGAATAAAATTGTATTACTGAATAATTTTAAATGTTTGTTAATTCATAGCTAAGGAGAAGAAAGCAAGTAAGGGTATGTCAGGGTAAAGGAATTTGTCAGAGCAGGTTTGTAGAAACTGATTTCAGGATTAACTGGCTTATGACAGCTTACTTTCACTACCATCATATTATTGTTCTGCTTCAGATGAACTGGGAAGTGCAAGTATTTCAATAACCTAATTTACTTTTGCTTAATGTCACTGCAGCTTTTGCCTAAATTTAGAACACTATCAGCCATTTATGCCAGGCAGACAGGATAGAGGTCCTACCAAGTTTACTTCAAACCTAGGGATTTTATATGTGCCATGACTAACATTACAGTCCACTTCTATTGCACTTAGAATCAATTTGAGTGTGGTGCAGTGGAAGTTATTGGACCTTGGAGAATGAATTTATGGTTTAGATTCTCTAATTGCCTTTGTGGAAAGGGATCACAAGTCAGGAAAGCTCTGTAAGGATTCCTAGGCAGGATCTGACTACAGATTTTTACCACACTGGTGGGTGTAAAGGAAAAGTATTGATGCAAATAATACAATTTCTACATACTATACATTACACATTCTTTCTTTTAATTTTAAGAATTTCTTTCTCTGCTAACAGCTGAACAAGCAGCTTCTGAAATTCTTAGATTTGTTTTTATTTCTGATAGATTTATTCAAGAGGAAAATTTATATCTGTTTCCTAATAAAGAGAGTTGCCTTAATGAATTTTCTTCTCCTTGTGTTTCTTAACAGGCACTTGAAGTTTGTTATCTGTTATTAGATGTTAATTTTGTATTAATAACTCTGCTATTCCAAGCTCTAAGCAGCAGCTAGGTTTGCAGGGGATTGTAATCTATTGAATGGTCTTGTTATTTGCTTATTTATTTATTCTGTCTTGTGGAATGTGTCAGTCGTCCAGCTGTCTGTGTTACTGTGGTGGCTGATTGTCTGGCTAATTTGCACTCATTATTTCTGATAATGGTTTGATCTGTGTTCATTCAGTCTAACGCTAGCAGTTTCACAACACTGCAGGGCTCTGTTGTTGCTGACTTTGCAAAAGAGAGTTCACTGGAAGGAACAGATTCTTGTGGCTTGTTACCAGAAGAAAGGGATTGCTGTGACTGTGGTGGGCAGTGAGCAAAAGACATTGGTTTTAGAAGGGAATGTGCCAGCATGCAAAGATGAGCTCTACCACACTTGCAACTACTTTTACAGTGTTCTTGAGGCTCCTGACACAAAAAGAAAACTTACATGTCCTGAAAAGAAGTATCCAGTACTTTCAGGAGAGCTCAGCTAATCCTGTACTATTTGCGTCTTCAATATGCTCCAGAAGTTGAGAACCTGAAGACAGAATAAAAAGCCCTGTATCAGCCCCTGGTTGCTTTTTTCCAAAGAAAATTTCTGCTAGTTTGTTGCAGCTCTCTTATACCTGGCCCACCATTTTACTGCGTTACAATTCTTCAGATGAGCTGAACAGACCCTCTGCAGATGCAATACTTTTTCATCACTGGGCTCAAAGGGAGATTAATGAAACCCTTTGCTACAAGTCAGGTTTGTTCGCAAGGGTTAACTTCAAAGGCCAGCACTCTAGAAGTCTCTGCTTCTTGCCAGGAACATTAGCTAGCAAAAAGTTTGCAGTATATGCCTGCTTCTCTTCCCCTACCCAGGCTCTCTTGTCCCTTTTTGATACTTCTTGAAGGATGTATTTCAAGAATCACAAGGTACAAGTAGGAAGAACTTGCATCTTTTCCTTCTATCCACAAAAGATATTTGCCTCTTTGTTCTTTCAGCAAGGTCTCAATTCTGCTTCCAACTCTACCTTCGAATCTACTGTTTGGCTTCGGGCAAGGTACTTCTTCTATTCCCTCTCCTACTTTTCTTGTGTCTGCTTGTTTGTTTATAAACAAAGCAGGAATTGTCTCTCATGTTCTTACAGTGCCTAAATCCAGTAGAGCTTTGATCTCAAAGGCTGGGGCCTTTGGGTACTTTCCCAACATAAAATACTTGCTTCTTTCAGCAAGTGTGAGCCTGGCACAGAAGTTTTATTCCCTTCTGAAGCCTTCTAGATGAGAGGGAGAAGGTGGTGAGTACTAAGTCCTGTACCGTCAACGTGGTATCACTTTCTATGCTCGCATTCCTTCTTTCTAGTGATCCTTGTAATGAGCTCAGCCCCTCATCGTTTTAATGAGATGTTTTGAAAATGGTAAGAACTATTGCTCGTTTAAGAAGCCTGAGTAATGTTAACTGAGAGTGTTGTGCCATATCTGGCAGAGTCAAGTGAGAAGTGATTTGCAAAGGTATTATGGGAAGCCTGTAAAACCAGTGTTTCCAAGCTCCTGATCCTACACCTTCATCATAGGTGCCATTTAATTCTCTCAGTGCTGGGGAGTGTTGCCAATGCCATACTAGGGAGACAGA
The DNA here is from genome assembly GCA_026770055.1 of Myrmophylax atrothorax. Lineage (NCBI taxonomy): Eukaryota > Metazoa > Chordata > Aves > Passeriformes > Thamnophilidae > Myrmophylax > Myrmophylax atrothorax. The sequence goes on from JAOXXN010000102.1 coordinate 12,313,173, forward strand.
TAAATATCCAGTCCTCCTGATATCAACATTATCATTTTCTTCAGTTTTGCAGGAATACAGGCATTGCTTATTTTAGACTTGATCTTAAAGTAAATAAAATAGTTGGCTTTGTATGAGGAAGAATATTAGAATAACACTGATACAGAAGTAGACAGCCTTAATCTACTGTACATGGTGATCCTAGTATATTAACTGTGAGGACATAATAAAGGATGTTATCCAAAACATTCCAGCTAATGTGTAGTAGCAATATTTTGGAATTGGATTTACCCATGCAAGAATATGTGTCAGCAGTAATATAATCACAAAAATATACATTCCTGTTAGAAGAAACTGCTGATATATATTAATGAGGAGTAGAATAAACCTAGGAGAACGGAGTTCAATTTAGAGGGTAGCACACAACCAAGCATCCTGTTATGAGTGATTTGGAAATTAAGACATGAAATATAGTAGGATACAAGAAGGCATATTAGAAGACTGATTTGTGGCTCTAATTTTCTCTGGGGTTAGTTCTTAACTCTTTGTTAAAAAGACTAAGTATAGCAAATTGTAAGGTATTTTTAACCTGTTATTTGGTAGATACTTTATATCTTGATGGAGAGGGTTATTTCGGTTTTTTTCATGTAATGACCTGTTGTTACTCTGCGGTACCTTTAGAATGGCTGTTGTCTGACATATGTTTCATTGTCCTTAATCAGTCTGCTGAGACTACAGTTGAAACAATCTGAAAGAAATATCTGCATTCACTCTTTACTCTCACTTTACTACTTTCTGTTAGGAGGAGTTGTGGTAAAGTGTGTTTGCTGGAGGAGTGCAGCCATTTGAAAAACATGCTCAGAGCTGCATGATCATGTAATGAGCACATGAATGCTAGTCAAAATTATCTTTCATCACAAATATATGAGACAGTGGCAAAATAAAATTTCCTAGTAATTTTTGCATGAAAACCTTTAAAAGCCATAATTAATTAGAAACACAAGCATTCATTATGTCATCAATCCAGCCACTGTGAAGCTGAGGCACTTACTTTTTTTTTTTTTTTTTAATCAGCTATCTTCAGTCATCTCTATTACACTAGGTATGTAGTTATTATGGTGGCTTATAGCCAAAGAAAATACTGCTGCCATTTGTGGAGGAACAGAAAACACGTGACACCTCCCCGGCACAACAATTCATTATTGTGCACATCTTACATGCTGAGGAACAGCCAGTGTGATATCTGGTGTATCTGCTGGGCTCTGAGAGGGGAACTAAACAGCTCTGAGGTGTGTCCTGGGACTGCAGAGACAGATTAGTGTATGCGACAAGCAGACAGTGGAAATGCAGGTTCACTTTCTCTCCAATGCAGAGGAAACAGATCAGAAAACGTAAGGGCTGCCCAGGTAAGTGCTGTTTCCCTCCAACACAATGGGCATGATGGCACAGGGGGGAGCCTCCCTGCAGGAAGGGAAAGGTCTCCCAGAGGTGAAGCCGTGGTTTCTTCACTTCACCATGAGTGAAGGGACAGAGTTGAGTTTAAGAAAGGAGGATGGGACTGTGGTTAAACCACAGGTCAGGGACTCTAGGTTTAGCACTTGGTTTGTTCAGAGATTTCCTGTAGGTCATTCTCAGCACTATCGGCTGTAAACCAGACTGCTGATACTTCTCACTTGAACCCAGTTTGAGTAAATGAATACTGGGGGTTATGACTGGTAATGTAAATACTTAGGCAGTGCTGAGACATACAATATAAGATGATATTTTAAATCTCAGGAGGCACTGTTTACTTAAACGTCTATTTTTACCTACTTTTAAGAACATTAGAATTCTTTGTTTTCCAAAAATGGGACTACTTTAAGTGTTTCACAGCTATCACCAGTCATTTTCTTTCATGTACTATGTTTGAGGTCACATGATAGACTTGCAGTGGCTGCAGCAACTCCTTAAATTCCAAAGGAATATAAAGAAGATACTATTACTTTTAGCTGGATTAACAGAAGGGACTAAGAGCAGGAACAGGCACTAACTATGCAGTTACCAGGTGCCTTTGCCTTCCCCAGTGCATATCCTGAGGACATTTGGGTTTCTTAGTCATCTTTGGGAAAAGAAGACTTAGTGCTTGGGATTAGCACGAAAATAAATCACTTTTCATGCTGTGCAGTTGCTGGTTGCAGAGATTTATCAATTACCTGACTGTGGAAATGGTTCACTGCTTATTTGCAGCAGTTGATTTGTTATATTCTGGTCAGACCTACTGTAGATACTTTTCCTATTACAGCAGCCTTATTTAGCTATAAAGTTGGATTTTCCATTTGTTGGTTAACATTTCTGTATTGGGAAAACTGCTGGCCTGCAATCATTGCTTTACAGTATTAACTGAGTCTGTGCTACAGGGGTTTGTTAATCTCACTGTAATGCTCCCTTTGTGTAAGATGTTATCAGGCTATTATTATCTAGTCAAATGACTTGAATACCACAGATGAAGTGGTGTGTTATGACTAACAGGGTCATGTTTGGCCTTGCTCAAAGAACGTTGGCTTTGGCCTGAGTTTTAGGAGTTGTCTAGCCAGTACATTTAATATACATTACTAACACTGCTTCACTGAGACATAATGGAGAATGATGGTCATTTGCATCACTTTCTTGCCTGCTAGAACAAATACATGTATATCATGACTTGAAAGGGTTTCCAGTCACTTGTCATACCTATTGTGACCCATTTTAGTTGTTGAATTCAGGATGACTTATGGAGTAATTAGGCTACCTTATGTCTAATGACCATTAAAACAATAGTCAAAAGACAGTTGTTCGTGTGCGTGTCTGTGAAAGAGAAAACATAGATATAGACCTTGATTCTGCCTTTTGTTAGTGCCTTAAAATGCTCATGGCCTGGTTTCTTTGTCTACAGGGCCAACTTTAGGCTTAATCTGTAGCATAGCTATGATTTAATTTTGTAGTGCAGGTGTATCAGGCACTTACTGCTGTAAGAATGTTTCTGCATGGAGGCAAGTGGTTGTCTTGGCTATGTTCTATTGAGGTAGAAATATGAATGAATCTATGGCAGCTTGTAATCTCACCAGTATTCCTTGTGCATTTAGGAATCTTTCTTATGTCTTCGTAAAATGCTTGCTAAAAGTGTGTGTGTACCTCTAATGAATTTGCTTAACCTTCTGAGTTTTGAAATTTATAGACAAACTACCTTGTGAAGTATATGTTTATGTTTTTTAAAAGACATAAATTCAAAATTTGTCACCTCAAAATTTCCCAGAAAAATTTTGAAGGGCTCTCAAATGAATTCAACACCCAGAAAAACCTGCTAACACACAGTATGACAAGCAGGCTTTTTTTTGTGAAACAAGTTGTTTTCCAACATTTGATGCTTGCAAATCGCAGAAGTTGAAGTGACTCAATCAAATAAGCTTTTCTTTAGCCATATATAATACACATGGATTGTGTTGTACTCACAGTTATTCATAAAGACATTAAAAGAAGAGTGTGTCTAATATATTCCCTCTATGAACTGAACTCTTGAGACAGCCAACTCTGCAAACCAAGTTTTCCAAGTAAGTCAGGACCCACTGTTGTGACCTCTGAAACCAATTTAGCTGGCCAGAGGCTCTGAACACTGTTTATCTCACCAAACAAATAGATTTGGGGACTACAACTCAAATATTTGTGTTAACTTTTAACTGATATAGACAGTGAATAAACTCTTCCCTTGAAACTTTCTGTAAAATTCAAAAGTAATGAGGACCAAAGTAATGAGGAGAGGTTATGTGGGCTGAGCCCAAATATGTGGTATAAACTGCCAGTGTAATTCAGTTGGGTCCTAACTTGTGCGATGCCCAGAGAACTACGAACCCCCAGGAAGACTTTGCATCAAGTGAAGTGGGTGAAAATTGCAACTTTTTTGTTTGCTTTCTTCTATTTTAAACTGAAAAAACAATGTAATTTAATTCCAAAGCCATTCCACTGACCTCAGGACTGAGGTGTGGAAAGGTCAAACGACTTCCCCTGGTCAAACAGGATGCATGTGGCATAGCCATGAATAGATTCCAAAGTACTGGTCCCCTGTCATAACTGTAAGGCCATTCTTAGTGTGACAAAAGCTGTTCTATTTTAGGCAGATCCAATCATTTGTCCAAGTTGTCATTATGGCTAAACTATATAGTGACAGAGAAAAAAACCTGTAGATACTTTAAGTAGAAATCTATGAATATGTCAATGGAGATGCAAATCTGTAATTCCCTGCTGAAATTCAGAGAAAGACAGTTCATACAACACATTGTGAAGCCTCTTCCCAGCAGATCTGTGGCTTTGCCTTTTAGAAATTTTTCCTAAAGATCTATATTTCTTGCTAATTCTGCTTTCTGTCACAGGATCTAGAAACACTAAGTGCTAGCCTGTGATAGTCCTATGAAGTCATTTGGTAATTAACCTCTGTTTTATAGAAGGGGACAGGAAATGAAACCTCCTGGTCAACTGTTTTCATAATTAAGCAACTGAATCAAAGAGGCTCAGTTTTCAAAGCTGCTTATGACCTCAGCAAACAGGAACAGACTCGTCAAACAACTGCTGAGCACACACTTTACACAGGGTGTTCACTATTTAAAATAAAATTTTTTAAAAAATGACAGGAAGAAGTCTAACCTTGGTTATATTAATCCATATGCAATAGAACACTGTTCTGTAACCTGTGGCTGCTCCCAAGTTTATTGGCAGGGCTCTAACCACACTTTCCTGTGTATTGAGAAGTACTTTCCATGCACTGGCTCCCCAGACTCGCAGGGACTGAGCCTGTGAACTGCACCAAACCTCCCTTACCCTTTCTAACAGTTGCCTGAAAGCCAAGCAGAAACTTCTGTCTAAAAGTATTGTTTTCTCTACTGAGCCTCAGTTTGTGGACAGGTTCATGAGAACCTTTTCCAGCTTGGAAATTAGGCCATTTGTCAAAGATCATACAGGAATCAGTGACAGAATGATTAGATTTCTTCACTTTCAGGACCTGGACTTGAACTGCAAGACAGTTATGACTCTGAAAATTTATTAATTTCAGATTCATTTGTTTGAGATAGCATCTTTCAAGGTCACAAAGAAACATCCCTGCTGAATGATGGTTAACAGAAAAAAATCCGGGTCTTTATTGATGTAAACCAGTACAGCTCCACTGACAATCACCTACTGCTTTTCTTGTTCAGAGCAGGGTTTAACACTGTGAGTCTCGTTAGCAAAGTGCTTCACACATGTCAGTGTCAGAGGTAAAAGTTCCTGGACTTTGCAAATGTATTGGCAGTCTTTGCTGAGCCCCAGCCACAGAGGCCAGTTTCAGCATCTGTGCACTGGGAGCAGTGATAAGCAATGTTCCCACTGCTGAAGAGTCACTGCATTGGAAGACTAGAGTTAGAGATGAGGAAAAATATAAGCCGGGGAAAGTAATTGCATTCTAAAGGTTTGCCGTTTCAATGGAGTTTTAAACTACAGGAGGCTTGGTAAATATTTGGCATTTATTTATGTATGTTTTCTTTCTCCTGCTATACATCATCTTTGAAATGCTAAATAAAAAATTAACATCCTTGGGCGATAGGCAAATGTTTGTTATTCTCATGGTTGTTTTATCACCATTAGGAAAAAAAGGGTTTATGAGGAAATGCTTGAATCCAAGTATTGTTACATTGTGCTAGCTCTTAAGAAACTTTAAAGCAAAACTTATTAGTGACTGGAATACAGAATGTTATTCAGCAAGAGTTTAAAGAGCTGGAATTTTTTTGTTGTTGTTTAATTGCATAAATGCAATTTGCAGATTTTTCAGATTTGAAGGCATAGTTCTTTATATAGGCAAAACCACTTAAAAATCCAGTTATTAACCTGACTGTCCTCTGAAACTGTCCAAATGTAATGTTGTTCCAGATGTTAGTGGTACTGCTCCATGTTTATACTGTTCTCTCAGCAGCTGTTAAGCTGTTTGAAAAAAACACTCAAATGGGTGGTAGTGCTATTTAATGCAGAATCCACCCTCCAAAGGGTGGGTTACATAATGTGGGGTTAATTACATAAACATAGCCCAAAATGCAGCCCAGTAAGTATTTTATCAGGACAGCAAACCAAATAACATTCCTTCAGGCTGATGTAGACTATAAAGGGCAAATGCTATCATAGCCGCTTGACGGAACGGGCTGTATTGACTCTTGGTACATATTTTTTTAATCAAGAGATATAAAATTATACAATCTTTTTTTCTTCCTTGTCTATGCACATACAAATGAGAACTCTAATCCTGCTAATACGTGTGCACATGCGTACCTTCACTCGTGTAATTCTTCCTAACTGAATGAACTGCTTCTTTTGGAGGAAGGGTATGTACCTGAATACAAGCTTGCAGATGTGGTTCTGCAGGCAGCATGCTCAGGAGACACCTCTCCTGTTGTCCTTAGGATGCCATAACTAATGGAATTGCAGGAATGCAGGGCTCAGTTCCAAAAGCGAGGGCTGAATTTTGGTTTCGGAATGGGGATGGCGCTCCGAAGTGTAGGGTAAGATCATTCATAGTACAGCTCATGGACTGGTTGCATCCTGCCCTCAGGGACAGGTTTTCAGTGCAGCTGAGTTCAGACAGACAATATAGCTGTAAATGATACCACGATTTGGGAGAATAAATGTTTTGACCATTGCAGATACTTTTGTCAGACTGTGGCTGCCTGTGGTGTGCTGCAGCTTTGTCACATAACTTCTGACTGCTCTTTTTTTTTAATTTTTCCCTGTTCAACCTCTGTTTGCTGCCTGTTTTCTCCTTAAAACCTTTTCTTTTTCGGAGTTTTCATTTTGGTTTATATTCCACTTTCCCTTCCCCCTGCCTTCCCTCCCTCCCACAGAAGAAAATGCCTGTGTGAAAAATCATGTTGTACTTTTAAGTTACAGAAGCTTTTGCAAGAGAAAACTGAAAGTATTCTGAAATTTGTTTTAAAATAAAAAGGACACACATGGGTTTTCATCCATAGCTTTTACAGTGTCTGTTGTAATCATTTTTTTTCATCTCTTACCTGTTTCTCAGCTCACTAGTGGAAGAATACCACAATTGTATGTATCATCCCTGAAATATATTCCATATGTTTCCTTCTCTTTTGCTGTGTTAAGGAACTTTAATACCTTGAATGTGCCTGGAAATCAGCATTCCTTGATACAAACACAGATAAATGATAGAGATGAATAAGCCTGTGAACTTCTAGTTGCTGGAGAAATCACTGTCATTTTGTTAACTATAATTTGAGGTGGGGTAGTGGGTTGGGTAATTTTATAAAAAATGGCTTCCTGGTGTTTTAAGTGAACTTTTTTGCCTACATGGATGTCTGATGCTCCTCTGATGTTAGACAGCTGTAATCCATAAAACTTGCTTCACATAGGAACAGAGCAGTAAAGTATGAAACCTGATTAGAAAAGAATAGCAAAATCATTCTTTTGCTATCATTCAGTAAAATTTTGCATCTGGTCTTCTAGAAATTTGGCGGTGATACTGTGCTCAGTGCTGTCTGTTAAGAAATTGATATAAAGAAAACAGTTCCTGAAGATTTCAATGGTTGTTTTGATTTGAACATTCCTTGAAATGCCTATGACCAAATTGTTCACAAGCTTTATGGTAGCAACTGAAAGATAAAAATTGATAGATATGTGACACTAAGTGGATCTTTTGGGGTTTTTATGAGGAAGAACTTAAAAGAATTGCAGTTTACTATTTACAGCACAGTAAAACATTTTTCCTTTGACCATTTCCTTTCTTTTCCTCCCCAGAAAGCAACTCTGCAGCATGACATTTGAAGATTTTGAGAACTACTCCTATTTCTATGACCTGTCTGAGGAAGATGAGTCACCCCAGTCCTCCCTCAGCATTGCCCATATTATTTCCCTTTTCTTTTACAGTGTAGCATTTCTGTTGGGAGTGCCAGGTAATGCCATTGTCATCTGGTTTATGGGCTTTAAATGGGATAAATCTGTTTCTACACTTTGGTTCCTCAATCTGGCCATCGCAGATTTCATTTTTGTTCTCTTCCTGCCCCTCTATATAACATATGTGGCAATGGGCTTCCACTGGCCTTTTGGGAAGTGGCTCTGCAAAATGAACTCATTCATTGCACTACTTAATATGTTTGCCAGTGTTTTCTTCCTGACATTCATCAGCCTTGACCGCTACATCCGCCTTGTCCACCCAGTCTTTTCCTACAAGTACCGGACTGTAAGGAACACCCTCATCCTCAGTGGGGTCATTTGGATGTCAGCTGCAATTATTGGTGGCCCTGCCTTATACTTTAGAGACACAGCTACAGTTCTCAACAATGTCACCATTTGCTACAACAATTTCCATGTGCACGACAGAGAACTTATTTTGCTGACACATCACATTCTCATTTGGGTGAGGCTTGCGTTTGGTTATCTCTTTCCTTTAGTGACTATGGTCATTTGCTACTCATTGCTGATTGTCAAAGTGAAGAGGAGAACTGTGTTGACTTCCAGCAGGCTTTTCTGGACCATCATTGCTGTAGTTGTAGCTTTTTTTGTTTGCTGGACACCATATCACATATTCAGCATTGTAGAGCTGTCTGCTCACCATGATGAAAACTTGCATGACTTACTACAGGATGGTATTCCCCTCTCCACCGGCCTTGGTTTCATCAACAGTTGCCTCAATCCAATTCTCTATGTTCTGATTAGCAAAAAGTTCCAGGCCCAGGTCAAGACAACAGTCTCTGAGGTGCTGAAACTGGCGCTGTGGGAGGTGAGTCGGTCGGGAACTGTCAGTGAGCAGCTGTGGAGCTCAGACAACAGCCACGCGCCTGTGCACTACTGTGAAACTGCCCAGTGACTGCCCTCGGCACCAGCCTTCTCCAGAGAAGCTGACAGGAGATTTGGAGGTGTTCTTGACTTCACATCTGACAGTCAGATGTGCATCTTTGCATATACAGTTTTCTGTAAACAGCTGGCTTAATTGCACTTGCTGCTTTAATTGAGAGGTTTTTGAGGGACACATCATTTGGGTGTGGTGTCCTTGCAATGCACATACAGCCTGAGCTGAAAGTAGTCAGCATAAGTGGAATTACTCTAACAGGGTTTTTGATGAAGAGTGTTGTAACTCTGTTGGTTTGCTATGGTTCCACACCTCATTGATATCAAAATAGCACACAATAAAAGTACTCCCCCTCGCCATCACTGATACATCTGTAGTTTGAGGCATTCTCATCCAGGAGGTTGTGGCCACACATCAATGGGTCACGAGTCTCCTGGTTGCCGAGTGCTGCCTCAAGTAGGAATCACCTGGCTACATTCCAGCTAAGTGAAGCTGTCAGTGGCTCCACGCTGCAGCTGCAGAAGAATCCCAAGAGAACACTGAAACACTGCCTTCTCTTGTGAAAAATTAAACCATGGAAATAAAATCTGTCATCTCCCAATGCCCTTTATCTTATACTCAAAGTTAAGACAGGAGACCGTCTGTCTTCCAGTCACTTTTTCTTGTGCTTTTAGCACTAGTTGGGGTCAAAATACTGAGCAGGTGTTTCATATAGGTATTAGGCTTATTTGAAATGTGCAAAGAATCAGTGAAAGTATTTCTTACAGAAGCTGAGGTTAAAGGCTCTGTGCCATACATCTTCTTCTATGTCTAAGGTTTTAGGCTTACAGAGGTTTACAACCTTTGGTTGCTCTTTATTGCTCTGTCAAACAAAAGTAAAGAAGTAATGTAACATTTTGTTTGCCTTAATGTCAACCTTCAGAAAATGGGTGGAGTGAATTCAACAATGCTCTGTTATGAGTCTGTAGCCAAATTTGGACTTCTTTGCCAAATGAGATGCAAGGCAGTTCATCCAGGAAATGGAGTCCACTCCCATAAGAAAGATGAAGTAGTCCCAATTATGCTGTGTTCTGTTCCAACTATTTGCTTGCTGCAGAGTCACATTTGCACCAATGCAAATATATATACATATATGCTATGTGGAGTGAACCAATTTCTGATGCAATACCACTGAATTAAAAAGGTGAATAGGGGATGAAACTGCACTAAAAATAAAAGCATAAAGCTTTGGGTAAATCTGAACTGTTTTTAACTTGCTATTGGCCTAGGTATATAGAATAAAATTGCCTTTCAGATAATCTATGTAGTTTCTATGTCCTGCCAACACACATTAGTAGCATTTATACCATAATTGAGGCCTTACATGTAAAACATTTGCATTTGTATAAAATGTACATATATGTATGCATGAGCTCACCCAGCTGTACAAGTAGAAACAATCTGACTGTGGTCTGTAACTATTTCTTTGGGCTCTGGTTTCAGAGTGTGGGAGAGGCAGCAGGATCAGTGGAATTTCTGTGTATTTCGCTTTGGGCTGGTAAGCAGCACCCTTCCTTTGAGTCATTTGCTGCCTGGTACATAGTTACTCATCATAATATTTTGGCACTGTGCTGCTGAATATGCCTAAATAAAACATTTTGGAGTTTTTCTTCCCTGACATCTTTCTAAGAATGATGTACTCTCCTGACTGTAGTCCAAGAGAAGTAATAAAATTTTGTTGTTTCCAAAGAGTGTGTTAATTTGCTTTCCTTAGCAGCATATGCAGTGACTGTCCTTTCTAATAACAGCTCCTTCCCAAGGATTTTGGAAGATAAAAGCAAGCCCTGACCCTTTCTGCTATGAGATTAAGGTTTATGTCAGCTTTCTTCCTGCACCTCAGCTATGTGCACACACATATTCCTATATAGAGAGCCTGATTTTCAAAAGGGAGAACAACATACATATGCTGTCTTGCATAAATGATCAGAAAGCATGCCCTGAAGCAGAGAAGTGAATAAGGCCTTGAACTATGGGATTAAGTGCATTAACAATTTTGCAATTTAACTACTACCATTCACACCAAGATCAGTTACAGAATTATGTCTAAATCATTTCTTCCAGGGGAATGGAAGTTACCCAGACAAAACAGATAACACTCTGAAGTTTCTGTTTCCAAAGTGTTTCCAAAAAAATCCCAACAATTCTGTGCTTCTGGGACTGAGAGATGCCCATTCAACCCACCACAATGGAAAAGCAAAGCCAGAAAAAAGGATCTATCCTACCATGCTCAGAGATACTATAGAAATAACTATTGACACATTTCATGATAGACAGGTTCTGGTCACCTTTATCTCCTTCCTGGACAGTTAGTGCTTCTGAAGGTTTTTATGTGGGTTACTTCTTGTTAAAACTGTTTTCCCAGTATTCCCATATATCACATATTTAAGTTCAGGAACTTTGTAGTGATCTTTCTGTTACAGGGTGCACTTGGGGCGCTTGCCTCACTCCAAGATGCTGATTTTTCACAGGCACAACACAGTAATACACCAGCACGTATCCAAACACCACACAAAAAGCCCCATCATAGACATATGTGGAATTCCTTTGTTCACATGCCAATCTGTTTTCTCACAGGGGAGACCGTGCTCTCTAGGGTGTTTTTTTTTTTTTTGGTCCTGTGCAGCAACTTTCCTTCTAACATCAGGGAAAAAAAAAAGACACAAAAGAAATGTCAACAACTGAAGAGTTTGCACATTCGTGCTTAGCAAAAATGTAACACACACACACAAATCCAGGCTGGCAGGTCACATGGCTAGCTCATAGTGCTGTATTTTAGCAAAGTTACTGTCTATAAATGAAACCTTTTTTATCCACTTAAGAGCTTTAAATTCGAGGCCAAGGAAAGAGTTTAAAGGTAAGCAGTACATTGCATGGGAAATCAGAAACAGTCACGACTAAGGATAATAAAAACTACATTTTTGTGGCAGAATTTTCATATACTTGTTTTTCTGATGTGACATTTGCTAATTTCTTGCTTTTAACAGCACAACAGAATTAAAACTAGCCCTTTAGGAGTTAAGTTTATGGAAGGTGGTGAGTGAGTCTGTAATTATACTTACTTTCAAATCTTTAAACAGGCTTTAAAACTCTAGCAGGCAGGTTTTTTCTGAGACAAACTGTGTCTGCTGTGCCAGATAACCAGATACTCTCTGGAGAAAAGAACAAAGAGTTCTTTATGCTGCTGCTGTCAGGCTTTGGCACTGAGCATCTTCATCTTGGTGACCGTGGCACATAAAAGGCTTTAAATCCTGTCAGTCCATCGGAAGGCTGAGTTGTGAATTGCTCTAGAAGCTTCACAGCTGCGACAGCTTTTACATTTGTGTCATCCCTGTGGATAGTTTTTGGAGAACAATTTATTTCTCATGGTTCTTCAATCATTAATGTCTATATCAATCTAGAAATCAATCCAGAGCCACACAAGCAGCTCAAACTGCTGTTAATGTTGCTACTTTATATACTTTGAAAATTTTTTATTGTTGTTTTTATCCAGGACCATGTGTCAAGTTAATTATGTAAGAAAAGCACATATCTGCATTAGCCGTGGCCCGTGGGCAGCGCTCCTCGCTGATCACTCCCGACGCTGCCGGGCTGGGTCAGGCGCCGAAACCGCCGAGCTCACAGCGCCTCCCCGAGGCAGTTTATTTGCTGTTCTAATCTCCGGGAAAGCAGCAAAACTTAGGTTTTCAAGACTCAGAGGCAAAAGAGTCCCAAGTCACACATGTGGGAGGTGACCAGGGTAGCCTCAGGTCCCAACTTAAGTGCACAGCAGTTGCTTCAAATTTACCCTTATCTCGCTCTCACCAAAGCAGCGTTTTAGCCTTCAACAAAAGCAATGGTATATGTTTGCTTAGTCACCACCCTTATTAAAGGAATTTATACTGCTGTTTATCCACTAAAACTTTATTTGAACTTTGACTGAGCCCAGTTCTTTTCCCTCAAAGCCATTCCTCTTTCCAGAGGATTCACAGAAATTCCCAAAGACGCTATTTACTCTGCAAATGGAGCAAAGAACACTGCAGCATTTTAAAGCCATGTTAACTCTGAATTGGTGGTAAACGTAAATTTTCTATTTTTTCTGCTCATGCTCTCAGGTACTACAGTGGGGCATCAGGGCAACCTTGAAATTCAGTTTCAGCTTCTACTTCACCCATTAACAAAATCTTACATTTGTGAGTTGGATTACTTTGCAATTTTGAGTTAAACAGAGACACAAGCATATTTTTTGCAACATTTATTCTAGATATATCAAGACTTAAATCTTATTGAAAGCAGCTACATCCATTGATTGTACATAATCTTCAAAAGCTGTTATTCTCTCTTCCAGCATATCTGTTCCAACTTTATCATCTTCAACAACGCACTGGATCTGAAGCTTTTTGATACCATAGCCAACAGGTACTAGCTTGGCTGCAAAATAAAAGGCATTTAGTACTCCTTAATTGGTGCAATCTCTTAAACACAGATCAAAGACTAAACTGACCCAAGTAATTTACAGGAATGCATAAAAACTTAATTTGTTCCACATTATGGACTATCTAATTAACAACCCAGGACTCCCTACAAGTGACTGAAAAGGGCTTCTCTCTGTGGACTCTCGCCCCAAACCAGTAACAAGGGCATATGGGTGTTTGTTTGCTGCTTCTAGAACTGTACAGGGAGATGCAGGATAACAGAGCTTTACGTTTTAGAGCTTTTTAAATCTGTATTTGAATCTTAGCTGGGTCGCTGCACTAATACACCTTTTCTAACCATGTCAAGATACTAAAGTAGTGTAGTTACTGCAGTTCCCACCGTTTCAGCTTCCTACATTTTCAGAGATCAGCAGTGACCACAAGTCTAACTGTATCCATACAATATATCCGAAGGGACCACACTCTTTCCCTGCTCTGAAATTTTCTCATACTTACAGGATCCCCAGACCAGGCCATCTGCTTGAATGCTTCGAACACACTCCTCTAGTTTGGCCATGTCTGTCTCATCGTCCCAAGGTTTCACATCAAGCAAGATTGACGATTTGGCAACAACAGCTGGTTCTGGGGGAAGAAAATCACCTCTAAAAGCTAGGAAGAATAATACTTGCAAACTGGTTTCATGAGAGCAACTTTTCCAATTTCATGAGTAAGAACATCCTCATGTTGCTGTGACAGGCCTCTGGCCCCAGTGCACATTTCTGAAGTACTGCAGCTCTGTATATCCTAATGCTCAATATGGAGATACATTATGTTCGTGAGAAACAGTCTCGTAAGGTAACACAGATTAAGTAGCTGACAATGTCTGTTACATAGGAAGTCCTTTTCAGAGGATCTGAGAAGGAGCTTAATGCTGTGTAACAGTTCATTTTCCACAGAGGGAATACTGCAACTGCTACAGTTCTGAACAGTTCCAGACCAGTAGCTGTGGAGACTTGCATATTACAGCCTTTCCTCTAAACTTTTAAAGAAAACCCTCAAGTTATCTCCATTTCTACAGAAAGCTTGGCCTCTGGAAAGAACAAGCAGCAGTGTATTAAGCAGGACAAAGAATATATTAAGGTTCTCATTAGCTATGGGAAGGCTGAGCATACGGGCAATTCAAGCGAAGCCAATTACTCCTGTCTCGTTCCAGTCAAGCTGATCTATTATTACAGTGAGCTCGTGTTTCCAGCCATCCTGTTCAAATGCATGAAAACTGGCCCAAGCACGAAAGATAAGAAGTCCTTGGCATACATACTTTTGGACTTCTTTGACTCATACTGTGCCAGACGTTCTTCCCTGAGCTTCTTCGCTTCTTCACTTTCCTGAAAGAGAAATCTGCAGTTACTGAAAAGCACCAAACCCCCACATCTCCAAAGCATTGCCAAACTGACTGGCATCTACTCAGACAAAAACAAAACATCACAATTGTCAGCCGAAAGATGGTGATTTTTTGTTTTACTCATCATGTAACCAGTCAAAGTTGCAACACAGTGTTTTTTAATTCAAGTGTTAACCTTCCAAGCTTTTCTACTCTGCAAAGACAGCTGAATTTGAGAATTCCAACTAGGATCAGTTATCAAGGTCACAAATTTAAATAACTTAAAGTAGCTAAGGCAAAAATCTGCATACCTGGGTTAATTTCTTAAAAACCCCAAACATAATACAGAAAGGTCAAGTACCTCCTCATCATCAGATCCAAAGAGATCAATGTCATCATCATCTTTGCTATCTGTGGCTGCACCTGTTGTGTCCTCAACATCAGCAGGACCGTATTTCCCCAAAGCCTTCTTTACTCCTGGCAAGCTGAAAGAAAAATGTAGCTATAAGGAACCTACTCAGATGTCAATACAAATACCACCAGTTTGTCAATGCACCTGTAAGAGAATTTGTAATGAAACACTTCGCTAAAAAAAAAAAAAATCTAATCTTGCTACTTGAAATCAGAACTTCCCAAAAGACAACCCCCAATGCTCCTGACATGTTACCTGAATAATCTGCGAATATGGGATTTGCTGTAGTCTTATCAAAGCTGACATGATCCTGCCCAACACTGCTGCTCCAACTAAGTACATGGATACAAAAAGCTTCCTTACTGGAATCATTTATCTGCAATACATTCCATCTAGGAGGAATTACCAACTTCTTGGTCATGCTTCCCTAAAAATATTTTAACTTAAAAACTAGCAAGTGACTGAAAACACATTGTTACAAGGTGACTGCTACTTTTTGAAGTTTCAGTGAACACCTTACCCTGAACGCCAGCTTTTAACAGCACCTTCCCCTGAAGCTCATATAGTTCTGTAGTCCTAGAATAAGCTCATAGTTCTACTACTACTGTGAACTGCTGTTACTGGAGCCATAAAACTAGCTTAAAATAACTCACAGTTCTATTACAGTGAACTGTTGCTACTAGTCATAAAACTAGCTTTAGTTTTCAGGAACTGTAAGTAGTTTCCAGAGTGGACTTTGTGAAGCAACTTCAGAATCTCAGTGCCTTTAACACTGTAAAAAGCCTGCAGTCTTCACCGATGTCAGTACACCATCTTTCACAAACACTTAAAATCACTTAAGAAGAAAAAAATGGTATTTGCTTTTATATTTCTCCTTCTTTGTATGTGCTTCTGTTTTGCATATTATTGAACACCTGAACATCTATGTGCTGTATATTAATCTAAAATGACCCCTATAATACTTTCTAATCCATTTTGGTACTACCTTTATGGCGCTGATTACCGGTAAATAATTCCCAGCTTTCAGCATAGAGGCTGAATGGCAGCAACAAAACTCAAGTCTTTTCATAAGCTTTAGCAGAAATGTCAGCAGCTGAACAGAGACAGAATCGACTTGCTTAAATTCTGAGTGAAAAGTTCAATGCAGTGGCAGAAAAGGTCTGTCCTGCTCCGGGACCTGCTCGTGTTGCAACAGCAGCACAAACCGCCACGTGGTACTACTGAAAAATAGTCTTCTACAAACTCAAAGAAACAAATGCAGCACTTCGTAGGCCTGCTTACACACATGTTGCAGCAGCTTAGCCATACCTTGCCTTCTGCTTTTCATACGACTTAATGTGATTGTACCAACGGAGAGCATGGAACAAGTCCGCAGGTGGCGGGGCAGCGATCGCTTCAAACACTGCTATATCAGCCTGCGAAGGGACGTACCTGCGGTGAGCAAGCCCAAGTTAAGCCCTTTGCCCAGGGCACGCAGGAACACGCGGTGCAGGCGCCGCCGAGCAGCGCCGCCCAAGCAGCTGCCGCGGCACCTCAGGGTCCCCCTCGCTGTCCCCGTCAGGCCCAGCTCACTTTCCCCGCGTCCCAGCATCCTCCCCCGCCACCTCTCACCCCTCGATGTAGCTCTTGTCAGCCAGGAAGTCGTTGAGGACGCGGAGGCCCGCGGCGGACTTCAGGTCCCCGAAGCCCATGGCGGCGG
>JAOXXN010000102.1:12338284-12348889 GCA_026770055.1 Myrmophylax atrothorax
AGCCTCAGGGCAGATGTCTAGGTGATATTCTTAAGTAGTCATTTAACCCTAAATAAGACTGAAACACATTCAGGAGACATCATAGAATGTTCAGGGTTTGGAATAGACCTTAAAGATTATCTGTCCCAACCCACCCCCCCTGCCATGGGCAGGGCTACCTATCACTAGACCAGGATAACCGTTATCCAGCCAGACGTCGAACATACAAACATGCTGGTTGGAACATCCCAAGGATATTCAAAATCCTCAAGAGCTGTTGAAATTAGTCTGGAGGAGAAGGGGAGGGTGGAGGAAGGTTTCTCCCCGTAGACTGGCTCTCCGAGAAGGTGAAGGGTGCAACTACTAACGGCGTCCACGCGGTGGCTCCCGGGGCACGGAGGTGCCAGCGATGCTGAGCACAAACACCGATCAGTCTCACGACCAGAAATTTTGTCGTATCATGAACCAGTGTTACACAGCATGACAGAATTATACCCTCAACCCACCTTCCAGAGATCATAAACAGCAAACAGGGAACATACCCACCCAGTAAGGTGTGAGCATAGCTCAGGATGTCTGCAACAACTCTTGAGACCAGTGACTACTAAGCTAATACAATGAATGCTTATAACAAATTTCATTCAACACGCTCTGGTCAGGCCTGTTGTTATCTCAACCTTTCATGCCCCACACTGGGTGCTTCAAAGGACTGTTGTGGTTTAACCCAGCAGGCAGCTATAAAAACCACACAGGGGTTGCTCACTTCAGCCCCCCTTTTGCCCCATGGGATAGAGCAGTAAATTGGGGGCAAAAAAGTAAAATTTGTGGGCTGAAAGACATTTTAATAAGACAGAAAAAGAAAATTGTGATAATAGTGATAAAAATTAGAGTACACAATGCAATTGCTCATCCCCTGCCAGCCAATGCCCAGCCAGTGCCTGAGCAGCAGCCCCTGGCTAGACTTCTCCCTCATTTAAATACTGAGCTTGACTGCGTGTGGCATGGCAACCCTATGGCCAGCTGGGGTCACCTGTCCTGGCTGTGCGTCCCCCAGCTTCTTGTGCCCTCCAGCCTCCTTCATGGTGGGGCAGGGTGAGAAGCTGAGAAGTCCTTGCTTTGGTGTAAATACTGCTTAGCAGCAACTGAAACATCCCTTTGTTATCAACACTATTCTGTAAATCCAAAATACAGCACTATACCAGCTAGTAGGAAGAAAATTAACTCTGTTCACGCCAAAACCAAGACACTGTTCCTGCTTTTATATGAAAAACTACAAATGGTTTATTTGTTCTTCTAAACAGGAAGGTAGAGTCAATTGATGTTCTTGACGCAGTTGGAAGCAACATTGTAGTGAGCACAAGAACTGGAGAAGTGATGAGAATTTTGC
The DNA here is from genome assembly GCA_026770055.1 of Myrmophylax atrothorax. NCBI lineage: Eukaryota > Metazoa > Chordata > Aves > Passeriformes > Thamnophilidae > Myrmophylax > Myrmophylax atrothorax. The sequence continues at coordinate 12,339,651 of JAOXXN010000102.1, forward strand.
CAAGGCTGCATGAAGATATCAACGAGGAATGGATATCTGACAAAACAAGGTGTGTGGGAGGTGCTTGTACCCACATATGTGTTTATGCAAGCATTAAAGGCACACTTTGCAGACCCAGAAATGTGGACAGTAGCGCTGACTTCTGAATTCAGCTGTTAACATTGTAAAGGAATAGTGAAGAATAAATGGTAAAATATGTTTTTAATTCTATAATTGAAGTTATTGAGTCTTCTAATGTTCTGATTTTTTTAGCTTTTTTCACCGTAACTTTTTGCATGTGTTTTTAGAAGGAAAAGTTAAACTTTCAAGGGAAACTTTTTTTCTAGCAGCTTGCAATTATTAGAAAACTTTGTCACAGAATGTATTTAATACACACAATTATCTTTGTCTTTGCTCTTCAGTAATATTCATGGTATTTACTTAGGTTTGCTTATGATGGTCTGAAGCGTCAGAGACTTACTCAGCCCATGATCAAAAATGAGAAAGGACTATTTGTTCATGCCTCATGGGAGGATGTATTAACTCGTGTTGCTGGTGTGGTAAGAACAATTTTCAACATAGGTAGTGTAAAATTGATTTCCAAAGCTGGATGCACTACTATTATTAATGTCAAGCCAGTTATACAAAAAAGGCTTTTTTCTTTAAGGTTAGAGGGGAGCATTTGACTTCTAGTCCATTACGTTTCCACTTAAATTTCTTATTTTGACTATTATTTCCTGTTTCATGGATTGGACCTTCTAAAGAACATTGTGTTACCATAATTTCATTTGGAGCATTGGGAGAGAAATTACTTTTATTTAAATAGGAAAGTAAACTGTTTCTTCAGAAATTTAGAAGGAAACAACTTACATGAATACTCTAATCTATCTGAAGACATTTTAAAATTTATTTAAACTGTGCTATCACCACTTTTGCCATCAAAGTCATTAAATCTGTATTACTTATATCTGAATTGTGCTTTCCTCAGTGCTTTCTCTGTGTGGTGATTGATTCTGCAGCTCAAATGAAGTGCTGCATGACTGCTCTGGATTTTGATTAAAAATTTTATGTGGGTGAAGTAGAATTGAATAACTGTAATTGAACTTTCCTCAAGGATGTTTTTGCCCGTGGTAAAGTAGCAGGGTTTGTTCCGAAAGCTATTGCTTCTCAGATAATACCTTTTGAGTTAAGTTTGCTACCTGAGATTGTGTTACAGAAGTTTGTATTCTGTCTGCACTGTGGCTTCATTAAAATAAGAGCATGTGCCAGTCTTCCTCTGCTCACCTCTTCAAATGAGAATTAGCCACATCTGAGTGATAACTCAAGTGGGAGAAACCTGCATGGAATATAGAGAGCTGTTCTTTGCTTATCATGAGTTGTGAAGGAGCTGGACTTGCAGCCTAGCAGGAGTCAGTCACTGCTGATCAGTTTGTGCTGCTCTAGGCCAGCAGTTGCTTGGCACATCCTAACAACAAATATTTGTCTGGGTTAAATGAGAATTTGTTTCAGTGGTTTCCTTCATTTATGTTTATTCATACTTTCTCTCCAGCTTCAGGCAGTTGAAGGTAAGGAAGTAGCAGCAATTGTAGGAGGGCTGGTGGATGCAGAAGCCCTGATAGCTCTGAAAGACCTTCTGAATAGAGTAAATTGTGATACACTCTGCACTGAAGAGGTCTTCCCTACTGCTGGAGCTGGGTAAGAGTACAGGCAAAGTCTGTCTGTAATTAGTCTGTTAAACTTTGTAGTTTGCAAAACATCTCTTGGCAAGATTCTGAAATGACCAAGGATAGCAATTGCTGATGCATTAGCAGGATTTGTTTGAATTTACAATACTCCCTTATAGAGAGTGTTTATGGGTTGTGAATTGATACATAGTCTCTACTATAGCAAGAGTTACACACTTTAAGTTGTACTGTATGTACTGATAGTGCAGTCTAACAGCTACTGAAAGCCAGCTGCACTCTGTTGTAAGTTGGATAATTAAGTCCATTTCTGATTGTGTTGTAGAAACTATAGTACAATTCTGATCTTGTAAATTGTGAAATAGAAGATTAAGTTACTGAAGGCTGTGAATAACTAAAAGTGTACAAGATAGCCACATTGTAATTCTTTTAATGTCTTGCTGTCTCTGATACTCATGGAAGAGTAAAACACTTCTTATTTGGGTTAGTAATTTGGATTGAGAAATCTCTTCTTTCCCTTTCTTTTCCTGAGATGAAAAAATATTTTGAGCACCTACAGTCTTTACTATAGCTTCATTCCTTCCCTTTACTGAATTCTCATCCTCACATGTTTTTGTTATAGCACAGATTTACGTTCTAACTACCTGCTTAATACTAAGATTGCTGGAGTGGAGGAGGCAGATGTCCTACTTCTGGTTGGCACCAATCCACGCTTTGAGGCACCACTTTTTAATGCCAGAATTCGAAAGAGGTTTGTATTCCTTGGTGGTGAATAAGCATGTGAATCCATCTGGATTTGACACAGTGCTCGGTTGGAGCTGCAGGCAGTCACTTGAGAGCATTCATTCAGATGGGCTCATGGGATTTAGTTCACCTTTCGGTAAAGGGAATGGTGATTTATGTGTGGAAAAAGGGTGTCATTTCTCCCTGTAGTGTAGAACTAGTTCATTCTCAATTTGACATTTTACATTAAGTTCATCTACTCAGACATTTATTCCTTTGTTACATTACACAGACACCTCAGATTTTCTGTTTTATAGAGGTTTGTTAAAGAATATTCCTTAAAGATTTATTTCCAGCATCAGTTTGCTGCTTTTTGTATTGTTACAACAAACCAGATGTGCTGAGCTTAGAAGCAGTCATTCAAGCTTAACGTTTTCTTTGGCAAGTAGTGTGGCTTTCCCAAACTTTTGAACATAGCTAATTCAGTTTTAATAAGATAAGTCAGTATGAGACAAATGAGGTTTATAAAAAGCCCTGTCCTTCTTAATGCTGGGATCTTTGAAAAGACATAATTGTAAACAATAGTGGCCTTACAATTTTGAGAAGAGAAAATGCAATGAAATTTATGAATGTGTATGATTCATATAGTTTTATTAGTCTGTGCTATGAAAAGCTGCAAAGAAGAAAAAATTTCTAACCAGCTAAATTTTTCTCTGGTTATATAAGAAATAAGTGGATTTCTAAAATTGAATTGGCAGAAGTTTGAGGGGAGTAGGGAATTGAGTTACAAACTTGTCATGTAAGGTGTGTTGCTGTACTGGTCCTGTGATGTATGTAGAGAAATAGTCCTCCTAGAAAAACTTTAGGCTTGCTTAACAGTCAGAATGCTGCTAAGCTGCATGCTACCAAAGCAATGAATGCAGTTTAAATTCCTTTGAAGTCCTGTTTCAAGTTATTGCTAAAATTATAATTAGTGGGTTTGGTTGAGTAAAACTCTGCGTTTTTTTAATTTTTATAAAATGTTTGCTGTGTTTTCAGCTGGCTTCACAATGACTTGCAAGTGGCCCTTGTTGGCTCCCCTGTGAATTTGACTTACACATACAATCATCTAGGAGAGTCCCCACAGATACTCCAGGACCTTGCTTCTGGCAAACATGCATTCTCCAAGGTACACACAACTTAAAGAGTGTGATGTTAAATTCCATGTGTATTGAGTAACAGTCGAATTGCCCAGAAACATAATGGAAGAAAAGTGCCATGTTGTGTACGGGGTTATTTGCTTTTAATCAAATGCACAGATGAGGTAATGATTATTGTGCACCAAGTATGTGTAGACTGTTTAATATATTCAGGTGTGTAAAACTTCGCGGTGTGGAAACTCCTTGAATATTTCTTGATGTAAGACAGGCTGTTTGAGATGCTGCTGTTTCCACTTACATGCCTGGTTATGAAGGAATAGTTCTATATTGATGTGGTAGTTACTGCTTATAGCAGTTTCTCTTAGCTTTATCTCTAAATTAAAAAATGACCATTTTGGAATTGTAACTTTGCATGGAAGACTTACGGAGAAATTTTGGGATTTATTACATTATCTGCAGCACGAATTGTCTTCATAGCTGTGAAATGAATTTCCTGATTCTTTACTTGCCCAGGTCCTCAACCAGGCCAAGAAGCCCATGGTGGTGGTGGGCAGTGCGGCGCTGCAGCGCAGCGATGGAGCCGCTATCCATGCTGCTGTTTCCACCATTGCACAAAATGCCAGGACTAAGAGTGGTGTTGGTTTGGATTGGAAAGTCATGAACATCCTCCACAGGTTTGCTTTGAAACTTTTTGGGGAGCAACTTGCTTTCACATTAGGCTTGCACAAGTTACCGCAATGTATGTGTGCAGATTTCTTTGTGTACGCACAAGTGGCTTATCAGGCTAAACCTGTAGGGAATAGTACAAAGCAGCAGAAACTTTTTAATAAAAATGGGTTCTTTGACCTGGCCAAATCCATGAGATTTTATTAATCTGTTATGTTCAAATGTAGAATTTAAAGTTTCAATTTAGAGGTACAGAATACAAGAGAGCTTAATAACATCTACCACCGTGCTCAGCAGGATGCACAGCAGACCAATGTCACTTGCTAAATTACTGCATTTTATTTAAAGGAAGAAAAAAAACTGGCAAGAGTATTTAAATAATGTGGTTTCTTTTAATATTCCTTTTACTCTGCTGTTTCTTAACTAAACAGTTAATAGACCAGCTTCAAAGATTTTCATTTTAGAGCTTTTGATCTTAGTTATTCAGTCTATTGGGATATTACTCCTTTTACTATGCAAGTTTCTCTTGGACAGTCCTTCACTACTCCCTTTCTGAAATTCCAACTGTCAAACTGACCACCTCTGCAAATGAAAAATTATTTCAATAAATGTAGTGGCATTTCATTCCAGACTCCACAAAGTCCTTCTGCCAGAAGCAGCTTCACTGATACACAACCAGTGTAGGAAGAGCAGGGCTTGGTCCTCTGAAGGAAACTTGAATATAAAATGCTGCTGTTGAAACTGAAATATTTAATATCAAAACACTGATGAGTTAAAGAACACTCATGATACATTTTTAAGTGTGGTTTGGAAGTCTTTCATATTACTGCCTTTCATACTTAAGGTGCACCATCTGTTCTACCATAAGTGTAAAAAAGCAACTTAATCGAAACCCCGATGTCTGACTATGTCAGACAGACATGAGCTACATTGGAAGATTTGTACTCTACAGACAGAATCTTTTTTTTCTTTTAAATGGAATTGTAAGTCTGGCACCTGATTATGCAGGATATGCAAAACTTTCTTTGGAAAAGAAAATGCCAGAAAATGTGAATTTCATTCTTGTTAAAGTATTTTTATATGTGAATAAATGAACAGTGATGAAATAATGGTCTAAAGTCTTTGATGATGTAGAGTAGCTGGTGGCCCAAGATCTGGTCTTTCATCTTCACGTGAGTGCCCTAAATGAAAGGCTTGATGAGCTCCATTCATAGCTGAAATGTCTTTTGGAGCATCAGGGTTCACCTGTGAGCTGCCTGCCACTAGGCCCTGACTTGGAATGTCTGCCTTTATTTTTGCTATCTCATCTTAAATAGGTGAGATTCGTCATGAAAATTTCAAATGGTATCAGTTTGTCAAAATGCAAAACTTAACTCTATACTCTGTCAAAAATTTCAGCTGCCTTTGTGCTTCTTGTTTGTCCTGTGACTAGTAGGAACCTCTTATGTCCCTTAAAAATATTTAGTCAGAAAAAGAAGTTAGGTCTGTTCTGATGGAAGAGGGAGAATTCTGAAATAACCTAAAGTCATAATGTGTTTGTTCCTACAGGGTTGCAAGCCAGGTAGCTGCTTTGGACCTGGGTTTCAAACCAGGAGTGGAGGCAATTAGGAAAAATCCTCCCAAAGTATTGTATCTCTTGGGAGCAGATGCAGGTTGTATAACACGTCAAGACTTGCCAAAGAATTGTTTCATCATCTATCAAGGTAATTAGTAGATGTAAATAAGAAATGCTGCTATCTTAATAGCTGGAGAAGAAGCCTAAATAGTGGCATAAAACCCTTTGAGAAGTTCTAGCCTTTGTTTTCTGCCAAGAAATGGAATTTCTAATGCATAACTGAGATACTGGTTACCCATTTCTTGGGTAAAAATAGGAGAGTGTTGATGAGCAATAAGGGAATATAAACCACTATAGGTCCTCTTCAGCACAGCTTCAGAACTGACAGACAAAACAGCATTGGTTTCCAGCTGTTCTATCAAAACATAATCTCTTAATTTACTCGGAATGCTTGTTCCAAGAGCCCCCCAGATCTGAGTGACTGTAGAGACTTAACAACCATTTACTCCTGCCTGTAGTCCATTCATTCTCCCCAGAGTATTTGGCAAGTAAGACCTCAGGGCAATCAGCCTAACAGGCTTCATATTACTAGTTAAGCAAAACTTAGAAATGTCTTTTTTTTTTCTGGGAACACAGAAATTTTGTATTGTGTTAGTAAAGCATTTATTTTGATTTATTTCGGTCTTACATGGTTGTGTACTGATTCCTCTTTCCATGTGTTTAGGGCATCACGGGGATGTGGGAGCTCCTATGGCTGATGTTATTCTCCCGGGAGCAGCATATACAGAGAAGGCGGCTACATACGTGAATACTGAGGGTAGGGCCCAGCAGACAAGAGTAGCAGTAACACCTCCTGGGATGGCAAGGGAAGACTGGAAAATTATTAGAGCTGTCTCTGAGGTACTGTTACTGTTATAAATTGTATACTGAGAGGTTAAGTTCCTTTTTGGAAACGCTCTTCAGTGTAAAGAGCAACATTTTGAGGGAAATACATGACTGTAGTTTTAAGAAGTAACATTTTCTATTGAATCTCTTGTTAATTCTGTGAGTTAAATCATAGGGTTTCCTTTTTGAGGGTAGCACTAATATTGTAGCTGCTGTAATGCTGTTGGAGTACATCATATGTGAAGCTTTGTCTGCAGATTTGCGGGTCTTCATGAAATGGTTTAGAGCAAACTGGTGGGAGGATGCTTTTTAGAAAAAATCAGTGTGGACTCTCAGGACAGGATCTGGTATCATAAGGTCAAATTTGTGCTTATGAATCGCAGGGAACAAGATGCATTGATAATTGCATCAACTTTTATCTCATTTGGTGGTAAGATCAGGAAAGTACAAGTGACATCTGTATGGAAGGAGAAAAGTACTTCTTGTCTCTTCTTTTTTTCCTTTGTATAGCAAGCAGGACAGCCTGTTTTTTCAACATGGGGAAGTGTTGACTGTGTAGGCATCAAAAGTCCAAAAGAACACTGTGACTTTGCTTCAGATTGTACATTCTAACTATCTGTGTTTTCAGGAGTGTAGATTCTTCCTGATTTTACTTTAGGTATGTTAATGGATTGGTAATCTAAACCATTATGAATTAAACCCCTAGTCTTGATGGCATTTCTTTCTGTGAATCTCTCAGCTGGCTGGTATGACCTTGCCATATGAGAACCTTGATCAAATACGGAAGCGTTTAGAAGAAGTGTCACCTAATCTGGTTCGGTATGATGATGTGGAAGAGGCTAACTACTTCAACCAGGCAAACGAATTGTCAAAGGTAACCAAAGCAGAAGCATCTTGATGTGGTTTAGTGCTGTTACATATCTTGATGCTTTTTTTTAAAAATGGTCCTTCTTCATGTGTAGTACAACATTTTTCGACCTGCACTGAATGCAGAATTCCCTAAACAAATGCTTTGGTAACAAGTTCCTATCATAAAGGTAACTTTCTTTCTTTTCCTTTTCCACCACAGTTAGTGAAGCAACAGCTTCTTGCTGATCCTCTTGTTCCACCTCAGCTCACAATAAAAGACTTTTATATGACAGGTATGTGTAGTGTGGCCTTTCCAGTCTGAAATCAGCAATACATTTTACTTAGCTTTACAGTAAGATTCTTACAAGGCATTTAAAGCTTTTCACTAAGAGATGTAGGATTTGAGTCTTTTTAAGAAAATTTTTCAGTAAAATTATTTAGAATTTGCATAAAGCATAGACTGTATTTTCAACTAAGCAATTTTATTTATATTCTTTGTATCCAGTCTTGTACTAAATTTCTTATATATTGTGTGTGTGTGTATACATAACAGTTACAACACACTGACATGTTTGGAATTTTTTTTTCAGATTCCATCAGTAGAGCATCCCAGACAATGGCCAAGTGTGTGAAAGCTGTTGTTGAAGGTGCTCATGCAGTAGAAGAGCCATCCATCTGCTAGAGACTAATCAGAATGCTACCACCTCCATCCAAGTATTTGTTGCAGTTAACTGCTGTGACTGATAATTTTTTTTTCAAAATCTGTTTGATAGGCTGTTGGGGTTCTTTTTTCTTCATTCACATTTTCATCACTTGAAATAGTCCCATAATATTACAGGACTGTTCTTGTGTCTGAGAGAACATGCAGCACTCAACTTACTGTACCCACAGGCAGGGTACATGATGACTGTATACAAATAAATTATGATACCAAACAATACCTGTGTAATTCATCTAGCTCATGCTTCTTCCATTAAAAGAATTCAGGAAGCAACTTGGACTCAGTAAATCTCGATTTGCTAGGAACAAGTCTACATGACAAAAATACTAGATTGTAACTTTCTTCCAGAGTATCCAGGTATCTTAATTTTAAGCCCTGATCTGAATGTGAATATGCTATTTTTGTAATGTACTTTCAAACCAAGTTGTCCCTTATACCTGGTTTATGTCAGTATTCAGTCCTATCACTGCTCCAGATATTTGTATATTCCTCCATTCCATTTCAGTTGAGAAACCACTCAGAGAGGAGGTATTAATTTTGTTGTTGTTAAAAAGAGTATCAGTCTTCACACAGCTTCCTCATGCTTTAAAAATCAACAAACAGATAAAAGGCCTTTATAGCAGTTCACATACAGAGAAGGTTGCAGAATAGTTTCTCTGTGCACTGATCTTTTTATAGCAAAGTGGGGGAGGGGGTTGTGTTTGATATTTTTTTGTTGATTGAGGGGTTTTTTAAGCTTTAAAATTAATTCAGCACCTCTCTACTATGGTGATTAATATAAGTTTGGAAGAAAGATAACTTCCTCTTCAACAGACTTCTAGGGTAATAAGGTTTAGAGTAATCCTTCCAGGAATCATGCGGATGGGAACAGTATCATAAAACCGTAACTTCCAACTTTATTATTTAAAAAAAGACAGTGTTCATTTTGCATGAGGAAAAGCTACATTTTTCAGGCTAGAATAATACTGAGTGCATTGGAGTACTGCTGCAGAAGTCTTAGCTTTAGAATTTTAGTTCCATGCTTGAAATTTTTCAGTAAT
>JAOXXN010000102.1:12366388-12417077 GCA_026770055.1 Myrmophylax atrothorax
TTTAAGTGTCCTTCTGCTTCTACAGTGACATATATGCTAATGAGAGGCTGGGTTTATGCAGTTCACCCTTAGATGTGTGATAGGGTGTTTTGGTTTTCCCTAGTGATTTAAAGTTGCTTTTCTAGATCCCCCTAGAACCATAGTGCTTGTTTTCTACAGCAGAAAGTGAAGGCTTGTTCCTTTACAAGAGGACAGTGCATCTTTCCTACGAAGTCTGTGTAGGCTTCCTCCTTGCGGTTGTGGTCTTGCCATTTTGGGCCTTGGGAACAAATAAATGCATTGGCGTGGTATAATCTGTACATTTGCCACATGCCTCTCATTTATTATATATTTCCTGAATATCACCTCTGTGAACATTCCTTTCCTTGGTGTATAACGTGTATGAAACTGAACTGAATACTGAATACACCATGTTCAAAAGAGTTCATTCCAGTGATTCAGGATGGCCTTTTTGAAAGAAAGCTACCTTTTGCAGGCTAAGCTTAGTGTAGCAGAGTAGCTGAGGAATATATGTGATGTTAATTTTATTTGGAGCTACTTTGGGATATTTTAGGGATTTTATTCTTTTGTTTTTAAAAAGATGACTGCCTAAGACCTCCATAGTGTTGGGAACTGAAAAAGTACCTTATGATTGCATGGATTTGCACTATAGGAGTCTATTTTAGGGGGGAAATCCCCCAGCCTCTTGCTGAATTGGTGTTCCAGCCCTCCTGGCACTGATGAGAGTACTGCCTCTGATATTATTAATGCCCACATTTCTCTAAACTACGTAGAGTGAGGTAGGGCAAGCTCTGAAGAACTGTGATAACCTTAGGAAGGACTGCAGATTGATGCTTACAGAAACTGTAAGCAGCTACAAGAACTGAAGACTGAAAAAACCCAACTTTGTTGCACTGATACGAAATAATTTTGCAGTGTGAAGACAATCGACAATGGGTTTGTACACAAAGATACTTGAAGTAAAATCTCTGCAATCAAATGGGTTAATCATCTTTCAGTTTGATTTCTGAAAGCAAATGATCTAATCTGACACTTAACCTTTTGCAAGTTGTAGCTTCTAATCACTTTCTGGTAGATGAGTGAAGTTTTGTTTAAGAGGTTTAAGTGTGGTGACAGTAGAATTTTCTTTCATCTCAGTAATTTTCTTTCACGTTTCCCAAAGATCCGTGACTACTGATTGAAAATCGTTGAGCTGGTAGGTTTGCCTTATTGGTGACTACATCTGCCTTCCTACTTACTGAGCACTAGTAATACATGTTTTACTCTGACTGACATTGACCTTTTTGATATTTTCCTTAGACAATCTGCTCCATCTTGGTTCATCATCATTCCAGGATAGTGGTGTCCTTGGGGCTCTATCTTAACATTGATATGGTACAGAAGATTTAAAATCAGGTATTATTTTGGGTCTCTCTTTCCTGCCAAAATGAAACACACAGTCTAGAACTGAATGCATTTTTTCTTTCCTGAAGTGATTTGTCTTAATGTTTTGGTTCTTTCAGCTGATGTTCACAAGGAATAGAGTCACGTGATGTATGAAGGCAAACACATACACTTCTCTGAGGTTGACAATAAGCCCTTGTGCTCATATAGCCCCAAACTGTGCAAGCAGAGGCGACTTAACGGCTACGCCTTCTGTATCAGACACGTTCTGGAGGACAAGACTGCCCCCTTCAAGCAATGTGAATATGTGGCCAAGTATAACAGCCAACGCTGCACCAACCCCATCCCCAAATCTGAGGACCGTAGGTGAGTTGTGGTTATCTGCCTGCAAAGTGGGAAGTGGCTGGGATGTTGGCACGAGTTTTCTTTTAAGTTGCTGCCTGGTTTCAGGATGAGGGTGGAACTGACCTGAGAGAATTGTATTCCAGGATGTTGCTTTGAGGATTTTGTTTTAAGACGTGTAAACTTCATTTTCTGTGGGAGTCAAGTACTTGAAAGGGGGGCAGTAACTTAGTCCCAGGGAAGTTTATGGGAGAGTTCATTGCTTTTCTCAAATTCGCTATAAACTGTGGCTCAAACCTGCTACACAATATCAGCTGTTCTGACTAATTTGCTTTGTCGCTCACCATACATGCTCTTTAAAAGGCCTGCTTGTTTAGCCAGGAGTGCCAAAAACACACTTCCATCTGCTTTTTGAGAACAAACAGTTGAAAATGCATATCTTCTGGGCACAGGGAGAAGTGACACATAGGGACACATCCAGAATTACAAATCAGTATTTGTGATTTGGTATTGATCTATAGTGTTATATTACTGGAATAAAATAAATATTACTCACTAACAGAAGAGCCAGCTGGGAAAGTGCTATCCATTCCCTTTCTTCTTTGCTTCCCTCCTTTCTCTCCCCCTCTTTGTCCAGATGAAGATGCCCAAGGTGCCTGGGTATTAAATGCCTTGCAAGAGATAGTGCTTGAAGTTGTTGAGGGCTGGAATTGAAACTAGGTTTCCTGAATTGCAGCCCTTATTGTAACCACAAGGACATTCTTCCTTGCTTTTCTAAGATTTCCTGAACACCAGTCTCATTGGTGCTATGTGAGCAGAAACAGCAGAATTCATCTAATCTTGTCTGACAACTATATATGACTATTTTTTTGGAGTTGTCACTGCAGGTTTTGCCAGTAACACAGTATTTAATTAATGTGTGTGTTAACTATCTGAAGCTTGTTCTGCTAGAAACGCTTTTTAAACCTAAAATATAAACAAAATATGCCAAAAAAATCAAACCACTATTCACTGACCTTTCACATTATTAGCTGCCATTCACTAACCTTTTGCATTATTAGCAGTGTTCCCACTGTGCCCTACATATAACTTCCTTCTCAGCTCACAGCTCCCTCTCTTGTCTGAAACAACACTTGGACTGTGCTCTAAATTAACTTGCACTTCACCTGCCATTTCAGTTGAGGAGACTGATGAAGTGAGAAAAAAAACATGAATGTTTGTCAAAAGCTGTAGGGCAAATGCTCAAATGGCACAAGATGAATAACTTTAAGCTGTAATTTGACAGCCGGTGAGTGTTTCTTTGCTACTGTACAATTGAGGCTCTTTAGAAATAAGCTCACAGAAATGATGATGGCAATGGTTAGCACAAATGGTATGCTATAATTTCAGATGCATGAGCTGACTGAGCCAGAGTTGCTGTTTACCAGGGGTCATACTTAAAAACAATAGAAGTAATAGTACTTAATGACACTTTTTTAGGTCTCATATGTTCCCATGGAATTTGTGATTTTTCTTTACACCTTGAATTGAGTTCACACTTTGTTCTTTTTGATTTTTCTCAAGTTAAAATGAAGTGTGGTCATGACATCTGGTGTATGTTATATTAGAATAATTCAGTTGCATGTCGAGTGTCACACTACAGTACTTGAAGAGGACAGCAGGTGTCTGAAGGAGAAAATAAACTTTTAATTTCAAATGAGAGGATGTGATAGTTTGAAAGAATATTTTAAAAGACTGCTTCTCAGGGCAGAGCTTAATTTTAACAATAAAATTTAATGAATGCTAGTGATAAGACTCTGGCTGTTCTGAACTTTTTTTTTTGGCAGACAAACCTATATCTGTTTCTTAGGAGACTTGATTCACACTTTGTTCAATATAAAGATGTTTGCTGTGTCTGAGTTCTTCACTCATAGCTTTTAATTTTCTGTATACAGAATTACTGTCAGATGGTCATTTTGTCACAGTTTTACACATGTAATTGTACATGATCAAAAGCAGGCTGTATGATGCTCTGACAGCTATCTTCTTTTTATACTTCTAACGATTATAAAAAAAACCCTCAAGAAGATGCATGCATTATATGCCAAAAGCTTCAGTCTGTCCACAGATAATTAAAAAGAGTTGTCACTTGACCCCAGATAAATGAGATGCTACCAGCCACAAAGATGTTTAATATGTTGCCATATTATTAAATTTTTTATTAACCATTAACATTCTACAGATTAAATCTGTTATTAGTGCGTGACTTCATTGCCTTGTTTGAAGTCTAGTTTATTCACTAGCTTATCTTTTTAAAGAAAATATATATGGGATGATACAGATATAGGTTTTGTATCTGTATTTTCTCTGAATACATCTAATTCTCTTAGCCAAATACACATATGGATGATGAAATTCAAGTTGATTTTTAAATACAAGGTTATTACCATTTATTTGGGTTAAGCAGCATTTTAACTCTAAATATCCTCTTTCTAGAGAATCTTTAAATATTTTGTTAATATACATGCTGCTCTCCAGTTTATTTGGATCTTCTCTTAAATGAGTGTGGAATTCGATACCAGTCTGGGATGTACTGAGAAGTAGAATGTAACTGCAGATAGAAAAAATCACTTTCTGAATTCTTGTCCTCCTAGTGGATGTGGGAAATTGTCCATCTGAAGTCTTCAGAGCCCGTGACATTTTGTGTGCTTCATGTTGTGATAATTTTTATGGATATCAGCCCACCACTCCCTCCATATGTGTGGACTTCATTTGCCCTTACCTGCACTAATAAGTGCCTTTGGCACTGAATAAGGAAGGGGAAAGAAACTATTAGATACTCAGTGTGATACCGTCCGCTGAGAATAACTCACACACAGTTTATAGAAGTGGCAAACTGAGCCCCTAAGACAGACATTCAGAATTGGCTCTTGTAGGGCCAGCTTGACCCTGATGGGTGTAATGCTCAGAGCTATGTGAAAAGCATTGTGCTACTTGCAGGTGCTATTCTAGTCTGCCTAGTAATCTGACTTCTATGGAGCATGAACTGCTAATGCAGACTCTGCAGCACTGCATGAAGTCAGAGCCGGTTTGGGCCAGGGCCAAGTAAAAAGCCATCCTGGAACCCAAAGGATGGAGAAGTGGTTGTGTGTGCCCCCCTGGCTCCGTATGGCACCAGCCAGAGACTGGCAGGGTCAGGGTTGAGTTGGTGCTGATATAGTATGCCTCGCCAAAACTGCTTGTATCTTCTTTACCCAGAGAAGACAAATGCTCTTCCTGATTTCTTCTTGCTCCTGTTAGTGTAAGGTGTAACAGCCTCAGTTATGCTGGAAGACAGGGAGTTGGTAGAGCCTAAAGCACAGAGCCAAGTCACTATACTGGAGTCTGCAAGTGCATGTGATCTGTATGTTGTAGCCTTACACCTGTGGGTTTGTGTCCAGAGGATACAGCTGGCTCTCAGTGATGCAGTATGGGCAGTTGTAAGAGCCAAAGCTTTATTCTCTGCCATATAAAAATGATTCTGTTAGAGTTAAATGAACAAGATAAAGCCTTAATAGCCTAAAACTCAGGGAATGTTAGCAAGCTTATTACCTTTTCATAGATTTATTCACCTTTACTATTTTTTTCTTTCGTGTTTGTACAATGAAAACAGACTATCCAGTTTTACCTCCTCACACCGGCACAAGCACAAGATGACAATATTTAAGTTCTGAACAATAAGGGAAGCATTCACATTGAGCAAAACACTCTTTTTATTGGCATAAGAGGGAAAATAATTCCCTTGTGTTTGTTTTATCTGTTTATTGTTTTTTTCTCCTATCATACTAAAAGTGCTGTTGTAACCGATACCAATCTTGTTCAAACAAAATATTTAAAAAGTGTTAAATTTAAAACGTGGAAATGTTGCTTGTTGACTTCAAGGGAAGCTTTATTGAGCTTTCATTGTATAATTTCATTTTTCAAACTGCATCTCTCAGTATGAATTTACAGTATTCCAGTGTGTTCTCGTAAGGATTCCACAAGTTGCTGGCTTTCAGCTTGCCTCATCTAGATTTATTTATTACTTACAACATAATATAATAAAGGAATTATTTAGGCAATAATAAGTAGTAGTACTTTTCAGACTCCCCTGATTTGTTAATCATTATGAGTGTGGATCCCTCAAGAGGCCGTATATATGGAGATAATGAAAGAGAATATATGAATCTGCTTTCTCTTTTTTACCCTTTAAGGACCCTTTAGAAGCTGTTCACACATTGCTTCTTTAGAGGTGGGCCAACAAGTTGAAAGTCACCAAACTGAAGTGTTAAACTTTGGAGAGTCTGATTTGGGCTTTTCTGCCATTTTTTTCTCCATGAAGACCAGGAATAGATTTTTAACCTATTTGTTCAACAAAACTTTTCTCAGATTTGTACTGATCAGATTTTAAAGAATACTTACATGAGTATTTCCTTATACATAAATACTCGGATGTAGACATGAATTTTGCCTCACATCTTTGTTTTCATCTATATACTGCAGGTTATAGATACTATTCTGCAAGGGCAGAATTCTGGTTGCTGGTGGCATTCTACAGAAGCAGGAATGCCAGCCTGTTGGAAAATTATCAGATCATGAGTCCTACATTTCTATTACCTACTTGTTTTAATCAGACAAAAGTTAGTTGTTTACTCTTTAGTATGTTATCTGTGGACATAAATTGTAATTCTTCTAACTTCCATGACAAATTTTCAAAGATTTTTTTTTAATTACATGGCTTTGGGTTTTCATATTAGAACTTAAAATCCGTGTTTGTGGATTGTATGTATACATATTCTTGGCATTGTGTAATATTTTCTATCAGCAGAGAATTCTTTTAAACTAGATTTTTATTTGCAGAACATTCAGCTAATCCTCTGGCTACAGAATTTATCATGTTAAACTGCGAAAAGAGAATTTAAATATTTATACTACTTGTTTGTTAAGTGTAAGTAGTGACCCTTCACAGCAGTATCTGTTGAGATTGTCCTTATAAGAAACTGCTCCCTACCACAGTGGAATTCATAATAATAAAGTGTGCATTAATGAAAATGTTAACTAATCCCACTGAACAAGCAGGCAAATGAAAGGAAATAGTCTCCAATGTATGTTTTCTTGGGAGCTTTAGAAATGATCAGTTAATGGCTTGAGTTCCTAATGTTTTATGTATCAGAGAGTCCATTTGTTTTGTTCACTTGGTTTTGTGGCATTCACCGTATTAGAGAGTTAAGATTTTGAATGATTGTCTGTGAATTTCCTATGAATAATGAATGTAGAGTTTTATATCTTAAGATTAGAAATTGTCACATGTATAAGCTTATGTTTTCTGTCACATGTTGGGAGCACCACAGTTACCTGTCGTATTGGAAGCTGTTGTGTACACTTCTTCTAAAACCTCTTGTGTTTCAAGTTATGTTTGCTTGAGATGTGTATGTGGGTTTCCCTTAAGTGATGTCTTATAGGAGTTTAGTTAATAATTGACTGCTTTTATTTTTCAAAGGTACTGCAACAGCCACCTGCAGGTACTTGGCTTTATACCGAAAAAGGAGAGGAAGAAAAAGAATGATCCCATAGAGGAGGTAAAGGTCAGGCATCAGATGGATGCTATGGCCTTCAGTCTGACAGTGCCCACCCTGGCCTTGAAGATGCCCAATGGACTGGATGGGATGTCCCTCTCCCCTCCAGGGGCAAGGCTTCCTCTCCACTACCTGGACGCAGAATTAGAAGACCCCTTTGCTTTCAATGAGGAGGATGATGACCTAAAGAAAGGGGCAACAGTGAGGAAAAAGTTGCAGAGCAAGTTGGCTCAAAACCGCCAGCGCCAGAGAGAGACAGAGATTTTAAAAGTTCGCCAAGAGCACTTTAGCCCCATTCCTGCACCTTTGCAGCAGCAGCCTCTGCAGCAGCAGCACTCCCATCTGCCACCTTCATCAGCTTCGTTAAAGCCAACAGGGCTACCGCAGGGCATAGTCTGCAAGTCACCTCAACCTCTGAGCACCAGCCTACCAATGCAGGGAGTGGCACCCACCACACACACTATAGCACAAGCCCGGCAGTTGTCTAACAAGAGACCTCTGCCTCTCCTGCCACCCACCAGGGCTCCTGTCACGGACCCACCAAGGACTGATCGGGTCCTCATGAAAGCCACAGCCTTCTCTCCGCACTTGTCCTGCATGAGCCGGCTACAGAGACTGGTGAAACTGTGCACTCGAAAACAGCAGCTGGACACTGATCTGTTTCCTCATTTAGGTGAGTAGATAATGGATGGACCGTAGCTGTATTCTTTAACCTAAAACCAAAAAAGGGGAATATCTTCCTAGCCCTGTCCTGCGTTGGTGTGCAGTCCTTACAAAGTAACCTTGAGCTGGGTAATCTCCTGGTGTTTTCTTTAGCCCTGTTCTCTGTGAAGGGAATACCTGCATCCAGCATATGGTTTATGGCATTTTGCTTGTTTATTCTTCTTAATGTTCTGTTACCCATTTGAGAAATGAAACTGAGGTGTAGAAAACATTGCTTGGATGATAGAGACATCACATAGAAGGTTTGCAACTCGAGCGAAGGTGACACTGGCTGTACATGAGTGCACAAAGTTAGATTGAACATTACATGTGTGACAAGTGCACATTACAAAATGAATGCAAGTAAAAGTTTGGAGCTTTGGCCCATCATTCTCTGCAGATCCAAATTTCCAGCTGACTTGACTGGAAAATGGGAGCACAAGGGAATTTTTCTTGACTGGGCCTATTAGTTTATAGAAAGTGGATGAACTAGGCAGACCTATCTGCCCTTTTTATCTTCCTCACCTGCCAAAGTTACTTTTGGGCTTAGTTTTGGATCATACTTTCTAACAAGTAAAATACTGACATGGAAAAGGAAATGTGAGTTGGTGTGTGATATTTATTAGAGCAGGAACAGTATTTATGATGTTCTTTAAAAAGCCAACTTCAGATAAATCTGAACATTCTTCATGTAATGTCTTACTTAATTGCAAACATCTGTAATTTTTGCTATTTCAATTAACCTTTTCTTAATTTGCTGTTAAGATCTGCCCTTTGGCACTCATAGGATAGCTTGACTATTTGTTCAGAAGATAATTAGCATTCCATAGCGTGTCTCCAAAGGATGTTGTTCTTCAGAAAACAGCTTTGATGGTCCTATATATAATGCAGGTCTTTAGAGGAATGACAACTCCAGAGGCATTTCTGAGTGTCACAGACCCCAATAGCTTAGAAAATGACCTGTGCTTGAAAGACTGTAGAAAGATCCTTTTATGTATTTAATATTTTACATTCTCAAGTGGTGAAAGGCATACATTTTCCTAAAAAGGAGGCATAGTAAAAAAAACCAATTAGCCCTATACATGTAGAGTTATGCAGATGCATAACTGTATGTCTATGCATTCAGTTTGCCAAATATAAACCATCCTAAAGGAATTCACTTATTAGTTATATTAGAGTGAAAAATACATGGTTTTTATTCACGATATGCCTTGATATTAAATACTACTTATGCCAGTTGTGAGAATTTCAGGATTTCTTTTTTATGATAGAGTAGCTCCAGAGATGACTGCACAGAATCTTTAAAAAGATTAAGGCAGTTTTATGTGTGCCTACATCAGAGCCATGTAATTGGATGTTAATGTAGCTGCAGTCTTTGCTGTCAGTATAGCTGAATCTGGATTAGATTTTATTCCTTCATTTCTGCAGTGCCCATTAGAAACAAAAAAACACAACTCCTGATTTTGTTTTTAAACTTTGGGTAAACAATTTGTTACATGGTTATCAATTGTGGACATCTTGATTGAATGATAATTAAATTGGTTTTCATTCCTTTGTGAAAGGGCAAGAGGAAAAAGAACTACTTCCCTTGAAAGTATAATTCTGACATTTTATCAAATGTCTTAATATATCTTAATTTTGTTTTAATGCATGTCTTAGAAAGGATGCTAAAGTTTCTGAAAAATTTGGTTTCTGATACTTCTGGTTCACGTTAGTGTTGCTTCTATATGATGAAGATGCTCCTAATTACTGTGTTCCAAGTAAATGTGGGTGTATTTAACCTTGAAAGTAGGTGACCAAGTACTGATGCATTTCCCAAGTTCAAAGACTCTGACTTCAGGATCATCTTAGAGTAGTTTATTTTTTACAAAAATTAATTTCCCCTTAACTCTGTCCAAACTGCTCCTCCATTTTCAAGGAGCACACAGAGAAATGAAAAAGAAAAAATGCTGACTTGCAAATTTAGCAATAGGATTTTATCCCCCCTGCTGCAAGGAAGCAGCAAGTAGAGAGGAGAAAAACAGAAAGATGAAGTTCCAGATAAAATGTTCCACCTGAGAACTTAACGGCCTCTTTCTGGCTGTCCTGTTCAACAACTGTGTGTAGATTGACTAACTGAGGCTGCTGGTGCACACAGTAAGTTGATCCTACTGCATCATCATTACATGAAAACATGCTGCTTGGTAGAAGTGCAGGAATGTTTGTGTCTCTCCCTGAAGCTCTCTCTTCATGCTAATATGTGCATTTAGCCAGCAATGACAGAGACTGAGCAGAGGCATGTGCTGTATAGCTGTATATGGTTTTCATATTCTTCTCTGTGTTTTAGCACAGTGAAGGAGTCAGAAGATAAACAGAAATGAAATTGGCTTGTTTAGACCATGTAGTGGTGAAATTACCAGGTAGTCCGTTCTTCATGACAGGGACTTCTCTTTTACCTCATCTCTAAAGTTTCCATGTTCTTGGTTATGAAAACTGTAGTATTTTTCTGTGGGTAAGAAAACTGGCTATCACACACTGTTTGTGGATAAAGAAGTCGGTAAGGATTTTAAGAAAAAGAACTTGCTTATGGCAAAACCCAGTGCGTGCTATTTGCACATTGCAGTGGAGCTGTTACTGTAACTTTTCCCGTGTAATTGAGAATATTCTATGATTTAATCAAACATAATTATGCTTGCAACTATACTACACATTCACCTTTTGTGCTACAGATTGCTGAGGCTTATGTAAGATGGATACTCTTTTCATCCAACTTTCATGTTTTCCATTCCCTTAGGGCTGGATTGGTCTGAAGATAGTGGAGAAGAGTTGGAGGATTCAGAGCAAACCTCCCCTTACCAGGTTGCATGGTCTATCCGAGAAAGCCTTGGCTATGAGAGACCCGAGTGAGTATCATTCTTTAGTATTCAGTCTGGCCTTGGTGGAATAAATCATGTAAATGTGAGCTCCCCTTCAAGTGGAGTCAGTGGAACCCAAGCACTTGTTCAAGTGCTTTGCTGAAACAAAGGTTTGTTTGAACTCATTTGTTTGTAAGAGCTATGAAACAGCTTGTTGCCTTCTGTCCCAGTTTCCAGCTAACTTAGAGACCTTTGTGCAGTCTGCTATCAGAAGGATGCATCAGGAACGGATTTAAGCTTGTTTGTCTAAGTTTAATTGAGTTTAGTGGGATTTATTCATGAACTTCTGTGCCTTGCTTAGTGGAGGTCCTGAATTAGAACCAAATGGAGTTGCTGTTGGTTTCTTCTCTTTCCTACTGTTTGTGGATAACTTTGTTAGTATAAAACTTGCTATGTTTCCCTCATTAATCCTTATGGTATTTATGCAGGCTATTGTTTTAATGTGCTTTTTTAAAGGATGTGCTATTTCTTTTCTTAATTAAGCGTTGTCTAAACCTCTGTCAATACTTGTGAGCGTTGAAAGGAAGTGATGTGATCAAAGGGATAAGCAGAGCAGGTATTAACTGCTGGTGCAGAAAGGCTGATGATGTTCTCTGTGTATTGCTGAGTCATGAATCTGAACTTACAGTTGAGTATGATAATATATCTCTACTCATGTAAATGTTAAGGTGCAAAGTTAAAGCATCCCAAGCATGGTATTCTAAGGAAACTGCCATATGTGTTTAACAAAAAAATTGAAGTCTCAATAGAATTTGTTTATAAGTTCTATATAACATGATTCTCATTCACTGTGAAACTGGACTTTTCGATACTACAGCTTTCCGTCTGCTTAATTTTTAAATATTGCACTTAACATAATGGTGTTAACAAAACCTTATTTTGTTGTTACATGGAAATTCTGAAACTTACTAAAACTTCTTGCCACCTCTAAAGATTGTCCTCAAAGTGAACAACAAAGCTGTATCTCTGTCACCAGGACACACACCACGATGCTAAATACTGAGAGCCTTCAGTGAATCAAAGCTACTGAAGAGAGTTTGGGTTTTTTTGTTATGAATGACCATCATTTTTTAGGGCATCAGCAGTCAGACAGTGAGCTTTCACAAACAGTTTTAGTTTAAAAGGCAACTTTTAAATAAACTGTTTTGGGAAAGTATGAACAGACTTTCAGAATTTTGAATCATACATATTTTTTCACAGCAGATATATCTATTAAATAACTTCCCTTACACTTTTCTCTCTCTGACATTTGATTTGATTCTTCCATAGATCCCTATTTTTATGTCAACTTATAAAGGTCATCTCTGTGTGTTTTCTCTTCTATTTGTCTTAACTTCCTTTGGATTCTTCCTACTCTTTTCACAAACTGAGAGAAAATAGTAGCTTGTCTTGACATTTTCTGTTCCATTCTAGCGTTTTGCGCACCTCAGTTAAACACTGTCTTAACTAATCATGATGGATAAAATTTTATGTGCTACTGACTGCTTTTGTGCTTCCATCAGTCTGCCCTGTGTTAGGTCTTCAACCACCTTACTAATTTTGATTATGGATAAAATTCACTTGATGTCAGCTTTCTAAAATTTTAATTCCTGTTCTGCAAGCTTCTATGAAGGTTTTTATTACCTGAAATGTTTCACTTTGACACTTCTGCTGTGTGGTCTGTCTGTTGCTGAAGGTGAATTAGTTCAGACTATTTCTGGGGAGATTCGATTTGTCAAAATAACTTTGTCTTGCTAATCTGGTGGTGCAAACTGGTGGCTTCTAACTTAGTCAGGCAGTGACTTGTTACAGGGCTGAATTTTGGAGACTTATTTTACCAGAAAACCAATGGAGATTGTTTCCTAAAACTTTTACTTTCTGAAATCGCATCCCTTACTTTATGAGCTTTACTTGCTGTTTTTCACAGTTAAATGAAAGCTATTTTTTATCTGTTCATTTGTGTCTGAGCTTGTGGTCCCCACCAGCTAACTTCATTCTGTCTTTTTCCATTTAACATCATGGAAGACAACGGGAGAGATGCTTCTCAGAATGGACTATTGAAAGAAAGTGAACAGTTAATTTCTGCTTTACTGGACAGCTGGTTTTCAGCATTTCTGCTTTTGTGATTGTGGGGAGAATCCTCTACTTTCTGTTGAACTTCTTGTGTGACACTGCTATTAAACTCTCAAAAATTCACCAGTTTGTTTTAAAATTAATGTCTTAACAGTGCCCTGGTTTTGGCTGGAATAGTGCTTGTTTTCTTAGCAGCTGGTACAGTGCTGTGTTTTGGCTTCAGTATGAGAATAGTGTTGATAACACCCTCATGGTTTGGTTGTTGCCAAGTGGTGCTTCCACCAAGTCAAGGGCACTTGGGTTTCCCATGATCTGCCAGAGAGGAGGTGCACCAGAGGGAGTGCAGAGGTGCAGTGAGGGAGCACAGCTGGGACAGCTGACCTGAACTGGCCAGAGGGTACTCCATACCATTAAACATCATGACCAGTATATAAACTGGGGGAAATCATCTGGGAGGAGCTGATTGCTGCTTGGGGATGAGCTGAGCACTGGTCAGTTGGTGATGAGCAGTTGTACAGGCCATCATGTGTTTTTCTAGGTTTTCTTTTTTTTTTTTTCATTACAATAAATAGTAGTGCTATATTTTACTTTGTTTCCATTATTAAACTGTTATTAGCTCAACCCACAAGGTGGGTTTTTTTCTGATTCCCCTCCCCATCCCACCGGAGGGAGCAGGGATATTGAGGATGCAGCTGCGTGGTACTTTGCTGCTGGATGGGGTTAAACCATGACAACAGTAATACATTTTTTGGTTCACTTGCCTTCTGGCCTTTTAATCTGTGAAATTCATATTGTTGCAATCATCTGTGGAAACGCAGGCCAAATGTTTGCTTTTATTATTCTGTGCTTTAATTTTGAAAAATCTTGTTCCTATGCTCCCAGAATTCTGGGATGCAGTGCTTTGAGGCAGGCACACACAAATGTTTGAGTTCAAATAGTAGCACAAGAGTTGGTGGTGGGCACAGTGCAGTGCAGGCTGAGTGGCTGGCAGAGAAGGCTGCTGGGGCGGGAGGAATCCCTTGTGGGAGCAGCAGCTTGGAGAGAAAGCAGGGTCTGTTCCCTTCTGCAGGTTGATTAGGTTTCCCCTAGGTTATTTGATTACTGGGTCTGGTAGCTTAGAAAACACTGGAAAACAAATGATTTTATAACAAAGTAGTTTTTCACTTTGTACACTGAAATATAGATAAAGCAAGCGTTTCAAGTAGCAACTTTGAGAAAGGAGTGTGAGTCCTCCTCATGCCAGCTCACTTAGAGGAGCAAATATCAACACTGATGTCAAAGTTGGATTAATAACTCACATTAGCTAGGATAGCTAAAAGAAAAAAGGGAAGGTTCTTCAAAACTCTGTGTAAGGAGGGATTTGAAGTATAGTTGTTGGAGTGTCTCTGAATAGATGGAATGTTTTGTTCCCTGGTGGTGCCTGACTGCTCGTGCTACCCTTTTGCTCTTGCTTTCTGCTGCTTTGTGCTGTCTTTGTTTTCTCCGTGAACACTTAGCAATAATTCCCCTGATGTTTACACATGACAATCTGAAAGGGAAGAAGCATTTTAGATTATCAAATGGTTTGTGTGCACTTTCAGAAATCTTTTTTAAAATGAAATGCCACACATTAAGTTGAACTTCAGAAGTTCTGTCTGCAGCTTAAGAGAATAAACTGAATAGAAGTTGGCAAAATTGTTTATGAAAGGACAACAATAAAAGTACCTTTCATTTTCAGTACTTGACTTTTTAAAAAAATAAAAATACATTTTATTTTGATATTTTTAGGTCTCTTTGAACATATGAACATTTTGGTTAATCTTACTGGCCTGGAAACAAAATTCTGAACAGACTTTTGGAAACTGTTTGGCCCAAAATAGGCTCTTGCCCATTACAGGCATGAGTTCCTTCTACATCTTTCATATATATCTTCATCTGCTTTTTAAAAAAGCTCTCATAAACTGCAGTTCAAAAATATTTTAGCATACAGTGACTTTTTTCTGACTCTTTCAATGTGAGGGAAGGAACAAATCTGAAACACATAAAAATTTACCTTAAAAACCACTCTTTCTACCCAAAAGAAGCACTTCTTTTCCCCCTAAGGAAAAAGTCTTTGTTGCTCCATGAACAAAAAACTCATTCTGCAAGCTGGTGCTTATTGTGGGGGACTTCTGGTAACTTCATGGACCTTGTTGTTTTAACAAGTTCCAGTGATGATTTTCTGTTTCATGACTTTTACTTCATTTGACTGAATGTGTTGACATGGTTTGATGGTCTCGTTGATATGTGCCTGGACATTCAGAAAGCCAAGATAAATGGGAAAAGGCTTTTTTAAGCAAACAAAGAATTGGATTAGTCCTTCATCTGGTCATTGCTTAGCCCTGGTCTGATTTTTCCCTGAGTACCTTTGGAGTTAACTGTGATTTTCTCCTCTACTACTGTACTGTAACTCAGCCTTAATGCAAGGAGATATCAGTATCAGCTGTTATCTGTGTTAGTGTGTATTTTGGTTTAGAAAGGAATACACCACCTGGCAGAGCAAAGGGAATTGGAAAAAGTCAGCAGTTTTGGTACTTGTTAGAATTTGACCATCTACTCCAGCATGACCTTTCCTCAATAAATTTCCACTACACAGTTCCCCACCCTTGTCCTCTCCATTAATTGCACTTTGAATTAAACATCTGTCTCATTTGCCAGGACATTTACAGTAAATAAAGGTTAACAGTATAGATTTTTTTGAACAACAGGCTCTAGACATTTAAATGTGTCAGACTTGATGATAAATTGATGTAATCTCTAATAATGACATACTAAGAAGGGCAAGTACCTTTAGAATTTAAAAGCGATCCTGCTCTTACCGTTTCTCAAGCAACCCTGCCTGATTTCAGCCTTTGGATTTTGTGTGGTTAGAAGGTGGATGCCAACTTAACAATTCAATTAAGAAGACAAAATAGCTTCCTTGGAAAACAAAGTGGTAACTTGAGGCCCATTTGTTTTTATTTTCCCTCCTTCAGGTCCGATGATGACAATGCAGATGACAGGAGTTCCAGGGTGACCAGACTTTGCACTTACTTTCAGCAGAAATACAAGCACCTCTGCCGCCTGGAGCGGGCAGAATCCCGTCAGAAGAAATGCCGGCATACGCTCCGGAAAGCCTTGCTGCAGGCGGCCAGCAGAGAGCCGGAGCGGGCTGGGCAGCTCTTACAAGAACTCCGGAGAGCTACATGTGCTTGTGCCAGGTTAGCCCTTCCCCTGTGGCTGCAGTAACCTGGGGTCTGGACAGGGTGGAGATGGGCTGAGCATCCAGCAGCTGAAGTGCTGAACTCTGAAACTGGTAGTCATGCACAAGGCAGGAAGACCATGACACCTGATTGCCTGTCAGTAGAGTAAAATAAACATGGCATATACAGGGTTTTCCATGAAGACAGGCCTTCTCCAGCTTTATGTTTTAAAATATGGATTGTTTGTTCAACAGTATCTGGGCTCGATTTCTTCAATGTCACAAAAGAAGTTAGTGGCATGCTAAAATTTATTCTCATTAATTAATCTATGTGTTTTGGCTTCCTTCAAATAACTGGTACTTTACTATGCCCAGTGCTGAAGATGTGCAGTCTGCTCTGTAGTTCACTACTTCAATTCAGATTTCATTTTTCAGACAGCTTTTTTTGAAAAGTTTGTACCTCCTCTTAATTGTCTTCCAGCAAATCAAAATTAAGCTCATGCTTTTTTTTGTTAGATTTAACTCAATCTAACATTAAATGAAACTTGGCAACAAAATAAATATCTTCTAACAACTCTGAAGGTTACCTTCTGTGGGAATTCTTTCTAGATAATGTCAACATCCCTCCAGCTCTCGGCATATGGAGAGTTGGTTGATTCATATTTGTGCAGGAGCAGACTAAGTCTGAACCCTGGTGTTATGTCTGGGGTATCAGCAGCATCCTTTTGCTGTTGTGGTTTTGCTTTACAGGATATGTGACTGTGGGATGTAGTGGATAAATATGAGATGCAGGCTGCAGCAAGGTCCTGAGAGCATATTCTGGTTAATGGGATACTTTTGTTCCTGGACAGTGGGCTGTGGTTCATGATACTTGAAAGGTTTATTGTTGGGTACATGAATTGATGCTGAAGCGCTGCTCAGAGGTGTAACGTACAAGTCCATTACTAATTTGCAGAGCTGTGGAAATTTCTCCAAACTTAAACTACAGCAACACATTGCCAGAACTGGCAAGCTCTTGCTGCATTTTTCCCCCATTATTTTTGCCTTTTATTATGCCAAAAAAAAGATTATGTTGTTTTGGGTAGACCAGCAAAGCCAGGTGTGCCTGTCATCACTGCTCTGGTTAATTTAAGTAACTGCAGAGTCTTTTCAGTTACGAAATTTTTCACAGGAGTAATACTGCTAACTGAAACTTTGCTCAGTCAAAGCACAGTTGATGACAGAAATGGTTGAAGGAAAACAGTAAGGCTACAGACAGCTTTTTGTCAACCTAGAAAACACCATGTACAGAGGTGAAAGTCAGCCCTGGAATCGCCAGCTTTCTCTCCATGAAGGTGACACGTGCCTTGAGAGCAGGCCAACACCAAGCGAGCTGTGTAGTGCTTGCAGTGCTCGTCCACACTGCTGCCTGGTCGCCTGCTTGCAGCTCAGGCTCAGAGCACAGAGGCTGTGCTGAGGGAGCGCCCAGCTCCGGGCACCTGCTGGTGGATTGGGCTGTAGCACGTTGATGAAGGAGAGCTTTTATCCATGTTGAGCACGCTCAGGCTCTGCCACTCCAGAGCTCAGTCTAAGTTTGTCTGAGCACATGCTTGCATGTAGGCTCTGGTGATGCTCAGCACGTTTTGATTCATGAACGGGCTTGGAAGTGCACTTGAATGGCCATGTAGGCATACCCAATACATTGTATTCTAAAGACTTAGCTCATTTTGAGGGTCACATGTGTTGAGACTCAACTACTGCTGCCCTTGGCTCTGTTGCAAGGTGTTGTAATATTTACATGGTAGCAGCACTCAGCACCTCTCATTATAATTAAGGCTCTGTGAAACAAACAGGAACCCTGTTACTGCTGTCATACCTTCACCTGTCGTTGACATAATTCTGTGTCCCTGTGTAGAGTCTGATAGTGGTGTGCACCCCATCTGGATCATGATACACACATGTGTGTTGTAATTTTTCATCCTACTGTGCCACATTCAGTGCAAGAATTTTAAGTGACAACCTGAGACTGGGGTTTTGTGTCTAAACTCTTTTATGCTTTCTTTCAGCACAAGCCAAGCGAGGCAGAGAGATGCAGAACCAACAACATGTAGTGGGACTTCGAAGGGAGAGCAGTGCACTAACAAGGCCCTTCCATTCACCAGGCACTGTTTTCAGCGTATCCTCTTCCTCTTAACTCTTTTTGGGAGTTGCATTCTCAGGCGTGAAAGTTCTAGTTTAGGGTTTTTTTGTTTGTTTGTTAGATTTTTGCATGGACAAGTAAGTTTTCACACAAAAAAATCTTCTTGTTAATGTGTCATCAACTACTTTGCTTTTAATTTGTCTGTTGACAGTGAAGAGAAGTAGTTTGCCACTGGTATCTATTATAGTGACATTTTACTTTGTACGCTGTATTTGGTGGGTGCAAGAAACCTTTACCAAAATTATCATCTTTCATTATGGCTTGGTACAAACCATGTGGCTTTCAGCTTCTTGGCTTTCATGCAGTTCTTGGTAGGTTCCAATAGACCATCTTCCTGTGACAGTTATATTGGAACAGATTTTTATACATAATGTAAAAAGATGACTTAAACTGACTAGAAAGATGGAAATCATACATTGCATTGTTTAAAGCAGCAGAACAGAAGGGGTCACAGAACCTCAGAAGGGGTCACAGAACCTCATAGTCTAGATGAGGAAGGATTTCCCAGTGCTTGGAAATTCAAGCAAAGCTTGAAGAGGATGTTAAGAGTCAATGGAATAAAGATCACAGAAAGAAGAGAGCAAATTAGAAGTGAGGTTTGGTTCTGAAGACTATAAACAGGCAGACTTATGACCTGTAATACTTAAAAATTCTTCAGACTTCGTCTTTTTTTGTTTTAGCTGAAGAATTATTCATGCTTTTCTTGGAGTGGCTTCTTTAGTTGGACCTTTGGTTTGGGTATTTTAAGTGACTAGTGCCGATCTGTTCCAGTTACTCTCAGACTGCAGTAACTCTTCAATCTTTTTGTTTTGCAGTTGCCTCTTTTTTTCTTGGTTCATATTTTGTAGGCCTCTTAAAAGTGGTCTGCAGAGCAGTTCAAAACCCCTCTATGAGAGAGCACCATGGTAGGCAGTTGTGTTTGGGATTTACCTCATGATTCTGATGGATTCTATTTTTTTTTCTTTTTTTTTAAAGTTTAAGTGGTCTTGCTTGTTGGTGTGTGTAGAGCAGAGTAGTCAAGACTAGTGGTTTTGCATTTATGCCCATTTTTACACTCTGCATTTTCTTCTCAGTGGAAACAGTCTCTCCTAAAATTAACAGGCTCTTGGTTCTGACCCATCCATCCAAGTCTGCTGTCTGGACTGTTCTGCAGGTTTTTAATTTTCTTTGTCCTTTTTATTTTTGGGTGTATTTTAACATTTTATGAACGTACATAGTGGTGTTGAAGTCTAAGAACTGTTCAAGTTTGAAGCAGTGCTTCTAATGTTTGAAAAAAACACAGTGAAATATCTGTTTGATTTGCTGTAAGTCTGGAAAAATTTTCACTCCTGCAAGGGATTTTTCTAAGGAACTCTCAGCAAGCTTACATTTGGATTTGTTTGACCTTTCTGTCTGATTGCACATCTTTTTTTTCAGAGGAGCAGGAAGGATCTTGGAACTTTTTTCTGTGCTCTAAAGATAAATGCCAAGAATGTCCCTCAAAAGATTGAATTAAGAAATACTCTTTCTTTAATGTTTCAGTATGGGTTGTCATTAGTCTGTAACAAAATAGTCCTGTTGACTACACTGTTCCAACTGCTACTATTGATCTATTGATTAAGACTCCAGGAAAAGGCTTCTTTTTGCTAAGAACTCATTAGTGAAATGGCTACTTTTATAAAACTATCTCAGTATATAATAAAATCATTAGAGATTCTGCATGAATGCAGTTTTTTCACTTTAAAAGTTGAGTCTGAGCCTTACCTAGCTTTGAACTTGAACAGCAAAGTTAAGGTACTCATTAAAACTAGCATCTATGGACAGATAGAGTTGAAGGCTCTGATCTTTATCAGATGGATAAATCAAAGGGCGTTCCTCCATCATTGTCTCATGTTATTCCTGATGCAGAAATGCACAGATATCTTATTGAACCGTTCTCAGCAGCTCTTCTCAAGTTGCACAGCCAAGTTTGCAGATGGTCAACAGTGCTCTGTGCCAGTTTTTGACATTACACATCAGACACCTCTGTGCGAAGAACATGCCAAAAAAATGGTAAGTACTAAATCAAAACTGTATTTATTTGTGTATTGGGATGATCAGGAGTTTCAACCCCGGTCTTCCTATGAACTCTTCCTTGACAACTAGCAAGTTTATGAAATGAACAGCTTATTTCCTATTATTTTTCTTAAGAGGGTAAAACATGCCAAACGTTCCCTGTTAGTATAAAGTACGTTGTAAAATTATTTTACATAGTTTTGAAGATATAATAAAGTGTGCATGAGAATATCCTTTACTGGAAAAAATTGATTCCTCTGTTGAATTGAGAAATGGATGATCCTCCATCATGAGATCCTGTGGTTATTTTATTCAGGCTCACTCCTGACCCTTGGATCTGAATATAGTATGAGTGTGGTATTAAGAAGACTGCAGCTTAAGAAGTCTGAGTACATGCGGCCCAAAATGTTTTCTAGAAGAAATGTAGATAGCAATTACAAGCATGAAAATAATGGTTTTGTTACTTTATTTACCTTTTAGTAACTACTAGAATTTATCTTTCATCTCCTTCAGGGATCTGTGGATCCCAGAGGGAAAGCAGTGGCCTCCCTCAAGTTGAGGGAATGTAGAAATTAATTTTATGTCCTCTGCTCTCCTTTTATGCCTTCTATCTTCCAGAACAAAACCTTTAGGATAATTCACAAACCCGTTTCTGTGGTGTCCCTTCCTCAAGGTGTCTTGTATCACCTTCAGTTAGCTGTAAAACTGCCTTTTGTCATTGTTGTTGTCATGTTGTTGGGGTTTTGTGGGGTTTTTGTTAATACTTTTGTTCAGCCTCTCCAATAATTTTGAATTATGGAGGTTTTTGGATTAAAATGTGAGGGCTTGTGCTACACGGATTTGTATGGGATTTTCCCCTCTTCTGTGCAATCTTCAGTGTCTCTTGTAAGGTTTACTTCTGTAGCAAATACAATCCTCTGCCATTCCCAGTATGATGGCAACTGAAGACTGATGATGGTTTGATTTGTTTTTTAATGGGTCAATGATTGCTGTTCAGAAGCAATAAGACCATAGTTGTTTACCCACGTCCTTACCCTAGTCCAGCAGTTTTAATTCTGTTTCCTCAGTGCTATCCCTCTGTTATGGCAGTGGGCACTTGAAGATTCTGGCTTCAGCTACTGCAGACTATCTGCATTAACACTCCCTTCACAACAGTGTTTTGTCTTTAGTACTTGCAAGAGTGCTGCTAAAGGTTACAGTTTTGCACTGATTTAGTTAGGGTTTGCTATGATAGTTTTTAAAGTGATACTGCACGTGTGATAAGTCTCTTACTTAGCTTACCTCATAGCTTGGTCTATGGTTTTTTTGCCATTGGAATCAGTGAGGAAGGAAACAGCTCAATTTTTATAACCATGCCTGGGTGTAAGTTCACAGTCTCTCTTCTGTTACTTGTCAATGTCTGTGGAATGACCTGGGTGAAAAAAGCAAGGAGAGTAATACTTGTTCTCAATATGCTTCCATTGCTATTGTTTTGCTCCCAAAGGATAATTTCTTGAGAGGAGACAGCTCCCGTAAAGTTCAGCACCAGCAGCAGAGGAAACCCAGGAAAAAAACGAAGCCACCTGCACTTACCAAAAAACACAAGAAGAAGAGAAGGCGAGGCCCACGCCGGCCCCAGAAACCCATTCCTCCTGCAGTGCCCCAAGGGAACCTCACCATGCCTGCCAGTGTCTCACTGCCAGTAGAGATACCACACATACGGTCAGTGGTAGCCCTGCCCCAGTTTGCCACTGCTGGCTTGAGTGCTGTCAGTGAGCACTGGAGAAAGGTGTGATTTTGCTGTGATGATCAGCATCTGGAGCAGGGCTAGAAATTGCATCTTCATGTGACTGTTGAAAAAAACTTTGGAGTGGGTCATTTTGGTTTTGAGCAGTGATCGGGTTTGATGGATAAAATATCTTCTCTTGATGTTGCATCTTACTTATTTAATGAGTAAGCTAAGCGTAAGCCTCCTAAAGAAACTTTCTAAAAATATTTTTTCCTAGATGATGGGGAAAGAAGTGGGAGGGGGGAATCGATTCTAGATGGATATGCATGTGTGGTTGTCCTTTGGAGGAACCAGAGTTGAATACCAGGGAGTAATGTTCCTTTCTGTTCAGGAGCCCCTCCACACCAGAACTGAGTGCTGATGAGCTGCCTGATGATATCGCCAATGAAATCTCAGACATTCCACATGACTTGGAATTGAATCAGGAGGACTTCTCTGATGTCCTGCCACGGCTGCCCGATGACTTGCAAGATTTTGATTTCTTTGAAGGTACCATTTTATTTTATGCTAGCATGAACACAGTCAGTGAACTGAAGAAGTGAGTGTTTCTAAACTTGCTTGCTTTCTTACAGAGGTAATAAATGCTAGAGAAGGAAGTGTGCATTTGCTCTATTGTTTTCAAGCTTTGAAGTAAAGCAGCCACTAAGAAGGCTGTGTATAGTTCTCCACTTGCTCATACAATTACTGCTCTGAAAATCCTAATTGGTTTAGTATTTTAATAACTCATTTTACATTTTTACTGCCTGTCTGTGTTACAGTTT
The DNA here is from genome assembly GCA_026770055.1 of Myrmophylax atrothorax. Taxonomy (NCBI): domain Eukaryota; kingdom Metazoa; phylum Chordata; class Aves; order Passeriformes; family Thamnophilidae; genus Myrmophylax; species Myrmophylax atrothorax. Next base: position 12,389,276 of record JAOXXN010000102.1, read on the forward strand.
TATCAAGAGTATTCACAGTAATGGCATCTTTCTGCCATCGAGTGGGGTTGGAATCACAGTCAATATTGGCCTTTGATAAAAAGAGAAGACAGAATAAAATTTTTAAATATGTTTTTGAAACTAGCTTTTGATCAGAACTGTGCCTGAATTTCTGCATTCTAAAGCTCAGTACCTATCACATAAAACAAAGAAAATAGAACAGCCTGGAGTTGGGTATGCGATTTCTTTGGTCATTTTCTGATGTAACATGACATCAGACTCTGTTTGAGTTGAAATTAACCTAAATTATCCTGTCTCTGTAAATTTTTAGATCCAGGCTGTAATGTGGTAAGTAGAAGGGGGTTTATGGACTATTTGTGTTATTGCGGCGTTGAAGAAAATCTTACTTAAGTATTTTTACTTTAGGTCTAGTAAGTTTAAGAGGTATCTCCCATTGTGGTATGTGGAAAAGGAGGGTGGAGAGGGGGAGTTCCATTGAAGAGGAAGGTGTAATTTCTTGGTTTTCTTACCTTGCTTACTTAGTGAACACTGATGAATGATACTTTCTGCAAGCCATGCTGGGAGGTTATCATACACTGCAATTCTGTGCTGAACTGTCTATTCCTCTGCATCCTTAGAGTGCCAGTGCCAGGCTCACCTGAGAGGAGTGTGCTGACTTCTGGTGTCCCTCTTTCTACAGGTAAAAACGGAGATCTCCTTCCGACTACTGAAGAGGCTGAAGAACTGGAACGGGCCCTACAGGCTGTAACGTCTCTTGAGTGCCTGAGTACCATTGGAGTACTTACACAGACAGATGGTGTGCCAGTTCAGGACCTGTCAGATAGAGCGATAGGGGTGTTCTCTACAGGTGCTGGAGCTCCAGGAATGCAGTCCTTGAGTCGAGATGTTAACACGGATCTGGGGGAGCTGTTGAATGGGCGTATAGTACATGATAATTTCTCCGGTCTGGAGCTGGATGAGAACTTGCTCCGTTCTGCTACCTTGTCCAACCCACCTACGCCCCTGGCAGGGCAGATCCAGGGGCAGTTCTCAGCCCCAGCCAACGTTGGCCTTACTTCTGCCACTCTGATAAGCCAGAGCAGCCTTGGGGAGAGAACCTTCCCGGGACAGTTTCATGGACTTCATGATGGCAGCCATGCCTCCCAGAGGCCCCACCCTGCCCAGCTGCTGAGCAAGGCAGACGACCTGATCACCTCACGACAGCAATACAGCAGTGACCATTCACACTCCTCACCCCATGGAAGCCATTATGATAGTGAGCATGTGCCGTCTCCCTACAGTGACCATATCACATCCCCTCACACCACATCCTTCTCTGGTGATAACTTGGCAGCTACCTTCTCAGCAGAGATGCCCATGATGGCACAGCACTTGCTCCCAACTCAGCTGGATGTGCCACTTAGTGGGGTGGTCAACCCCAGAACTCACTGGGGAAATCTTCCTGTCAATCTTGGGGACCCCTCTCCATTTAGCAACCTTCTTGGTGCAGATGGACACCTCCTGTCCACCTCCCTGTCCACACCACCTACAACCTCGCACTCAGAGACCACACAGCCTGCCTTCGCCACTGTGACCCCCAACAGCTCCAGTGTGCTTCCGGGGTTACCGCAGACCAGTTTCAGTGGCATGGGTCCTGCCTCCGCTGAACTCATGGGCTCCACCTCCCCTAAGCAACAGCTCCCTCAGTTCAGCGCAGCCTTCGGGCACCAGCTGAGCTCCCACAGTGGCATTCCCAAGGACCTGCAGCCCAGCCACAGCTCCATAGCTCCTCCCACGGGCTTCGCAGTGACCGGTGCCACCGCTACCAGTACCAATAACGCATCTGCGCCCTTCACCACCTCCAACTGAGCTTGTCTGCCTGGCTCCATGCAGGTAGATGGGGGACCTGTATTTTCTATCTTTCCCCTTTTCCTTTTTTTATTTTTTTCTGTCCTCTCTTCCCTTTTTTTAAAGAGGGGGTTGAGAAGAAAACCCCTGCTTCAGTACTGACCAGGGTTAGCCCTCTGTGAACCTTGCTGTAGCGTTCACATGTGCTTGTTATGCACTGGTGCTCATTTATTGCAGGCAGGTTCACCGTTCCCCAATAATTCCTTAAGGATACAGCACAGTTATTGGATATAATTGATCTTAGCAGTAAGACCTAGAAATGGGAAGATACCTCAGATCACTGATGCATGTTACTGTTCCCTAGGGTTCGGATCAGTGCTTGCCATCCCATTAGCATCTGGTAGAAAGTTTTCCAGTGGGCAGAAGTCTCTTGATTTATTTATTTTATTTTTAATTTACTTTTTTTTCAAAGGTAGCATCTGGCATGGAAAACTTGGCTGCACACATTGATTTGAGAATGGTGCGCTGAAGTTCTAAATCAAGAGCATGGTTCAAGGATGAGTTTGGCAGTTTCTTAAAATAGTCTCTTGGCCTCCTCTGTGTGCGTGTGTATGTTTGGGGTGAAGGGAGCAGCAATTCCTTTTCTTCTTTTGGTGAAGAAGTGGGAGTTGTCCCCTTCCAGAACTGGTCACTGTTCTTACTGCATGCTGATTTTTGGGTTTTCTTACTATGATTTGTAATTCACTGAGTAGCAAAGGGATCAGTTGACTGGTTGCCCATAAATTTGAAAGGCTGATATGAAGTTAGCCCAGGGAAGAAAAAAGAAATAGGATTGAACTAGATCATGGATTCGTGGAGATTCCTGTGTAGAGGTTCCCTTCCTTGTTGAATTACTGTGGCCTTGTAGCATTGATGATTTGCCTTTTCAAGTGTGTCTTTGTCCAGAACTCTATGCCTGACAGGCTGACAGGTATTTCCCAGACGAAACCAGAAGAATTTGGTTGGTATTCTGCCCATCCACACAAGTCTAGGTCAGACCCTTTGTAAGTTTCAAATGGATGCATTTCTCAAAATATGTCTAGCTAGTGAGACTTTCTTGGATGGTTTTTAATGCCCTGAGAGCCATATAGTTTTTTTGACACATGTAGGGTTTGATGCTCTGTTTGGGAAGCTGAATGTATGTAAGAAACTAGCAGGTATCTATCAGCAGCCATGGCTAACCAAAAGTGAAAACTAACTAAAGCAAAATAGATAAGAATTCCTTCTGTCTGCAGGGTGGTTTTGTTTGTACTGATCACCTGCTAAAGATAGTATTCAGACTCTGTGGTAGTAATTTCAGTTCCTAAAGAAAGGAGTCAGGTTTTAGAGTCGTATTTTTATTATTATTATTTAATTTTACCTTTTTTAAACCAAGATATTGCAGCAGCAGAAATTCTAAGGTGTTCAATTGCATCACTTTATCAAGAAGGAAAAAAAGGAATTTGCTTGTGACTTTATAGGACTCAAACTTGCTACTGTACTCTGACTTTGACTGTAAAAGTAGCTCATATTTAATATAACAAGTTTCTGCTTTTGTTGGTTTGTTTCTGAGATGCAGATGAGAGAAAGGAGAAAATACTTTATTTCAGTCCTTTAATGTAGAGGAAGGATTTCATTCTACCTTACAGTAAAAAGTCCTGCCTGCATGTATTCTAGTCAATTTCAGGAAATTAAGAGATAACCAAGCACATGTAATAGGGAGGCCTAGTAAATTTTTTGAGCAAAGGATCATTGAATGAAGTTTAGTTGCTATAGAAATTCATTTTTTTAGCAGTCAGGCATGCACCAAAATCTCTGACCCAAACCTCTCCTTTCATCTTTCTAAGGAACAGAATTTAAATGGGATAGGTCTTCTCTCTTACTATTGTAGCAATCATACTATTCCTCTTTTCTTGAAAGATCTGTCCTCCTTAAATATAAAAGAGTAGGGATGATACATACGTCCTTTCCTGAAATTGCAAGTGTATGTGGGTGGAGGAAACAAAAATTATTTTCATGCTTCTGTTGTTATGAAGTCATTAGTTCGTACTTGGTAAAATAGATCGTAATAATATAAGCCGAATATTTTTAAGTGGTGATTTAAATATGTTTGTAACATTTAAATGTTTTTAAATCACATAAAAAGTTTAATTGAAGCCTATGAAATCCTGCTTGTGATTGTCCTGCTGATTGAGGAATGCCCAGTGGTATTGTGAATGAGGCAAATCTGACACAGCTTTTATTTATTTTTGTATTGTGTTACCCATACTTTGTTGAGGAGACAACTGTTTGATTTGCAAATTATTTTTGTTGTGTCCATATACCTTCTTCAATGTGTTTGAATGACTGACTGAAAAGGAGTGGAGAACTAGTATACCAAATAGATAATTCTTTAATCTGCTTGTGCATTCACATAATTTTAGAGGGTGTTAATTTCTATACATTGGTTTCAGGACTTCAGTCTTGAAATGGTTCTTGTGCCCATCAAACTTTTAATGAAGCTGCAGCTAGTGCAGTTTATATTTGCCCCACATCACATTTCCCTTTCTTAGCAAATGCTGGGGGGAAAGGAAGGAGGGGAACTGAGAGCGAAGTTCTGCTTGGTCTCATTGGCATGAATTACAGAGGAGTTTTTGGTCTAAGATCACCGTGAGTTTGTACTGATCTAACTAACAGAACTCAGCTCCTAACCTGTGTGTTGATCTAGACAGGGAATTTCAAAAGCTGTCGGAGGTATGCAGATTCATAATTCCCATTTGCAATCAATGGCTTTTATATACCTGCATTTCTTTAAGGGACCCTAGGATATCAACTCTCTTCCCTATTTAGATTTCCATTTTTGTATATCCCTTGATGACTCTTCCCAGAAAAGTGACTGCATAACATTTTTCAGTGAGCAAACCAAGTTTGCAATAAAGCTGCACTTTTAAGAATAAACTTCAGTCTGTATACATTTGAAATAGGAATCCTTCTGTCCTGTTTGACACAACGTTCTGAAGTGGGCCACCACTCTTGCCTTTTTCTGGTTCACCTCCCATTTTTTCACTGCCACCAATTTCATGGTTCCAGCCTACCAAGCAGTTACGGGTCTTGATCTTAGCTTTACAAGGTGGATCATTCCAGATGGGCTTCTACACCCACACAGACTGTTGACTTCAGTGCATCACTGTCTTACTGTTGGATGCAAGAGATCCAATTGAGAGGTGTGTGCAATCAGGGAAGTTTCACACCTCCACACCTCTTCCTCTGGGAAATACTGCAGGTCTGGTTAAGGTAGTCCTTGAGGCTGTTGTTTATGTGGTTCTTGAGTACAGTGCATGCTCCCTCATAAAGTTTTGAGTATCAGCTCATATAGCTTAGCAGTCTCATCACCCTTTCACCAAAGAGCCAGTGTAGCAATTTCAGTTCATTGATTTGAGATGCTTAATCTCAAAGAAGATTTGAGAAGGGCACCTGTTGTGCCCTTTACATGTTAACAAATGGAGTAAAGCTAGTTGAACCTAAAGGTTAATTTCTTTACATAAGATTTGAGTTTTAAAGAATTGAAAAAAATTTAGACATAGAATAGAATATCAGTAACATCATTTTTGGCAATAATAGCACCTCAATTAGTCTTTGTACAAAAGTACTTAACACAAGATGAATTTTAACAGTGTACAGAGGCTTATCAGGAACAGCTTCCTGCTGCCCTGGTGTCTAAGACATTCTTTACCATATGCTTCGACATTTCCTTTTACCTAGGAAGACTTTACACCAACTTTGAAGGGAGCCATATATGCCTAGATAGCTCATAGCTGATTTGTTTTTTGCCATCATAATTATTATACAAGAAGATGTATGTGTGATTCAAGAAGATGGAAAACAGCATCATTTTGTCTTCTCCTGCCTTGCAGTTCCTCCAGTTTCTTGCTTAGATCCCTTCTTGTTAGTAGCATGCTTCTCCCTATGGTTGAGCACAAAGGCTTTAAACTGATAATGCTGAGAGGCAGCACAGTTGCAGGTCTGCCTCAGGCACTGTGGAGAAGATAGCAAGCCCTAGATTTCCCACTGAAAATTGGGATTTGCAGTTCTCATTTGGAAAGCCCTGAGAAGCTTATCATCTGCTAGGAAAAAATCAGCAAAAATATTTGCAAAGGAGAGTTGTACCTACTAGCAAAGAGAAGGCAAGGGAGGTGGCTTTTTAATTTTATTTTTTTTAAGATGAAGATGAGTATTGAAAAATTGGGAATTTCTGTTGTGAGCTGTTAGGCACAGTGTGATGCCACTGGCTTTAGGGGTATGGCCAAGACAAAAGACCTTGGACTGAACCTGCAAAGCAGTAGCTGGATTCAGTTTGATGCTTTGCTTGGCTGTAACCACATGTAAATACATTCTGGGGTTGAATCTGCTTGCCAGGGGAGTCCTACAGAGGTGTACAATAAACGGTGGCTGGGTGTCTTCCCTGAGAAGCTGGCCTTAGTGGCCACCTATGCTGCTTCTGAACTCCAGCTGCCCCCTGAGCTCCTGCAGCCCCCTTGCTGCTGCATTTCCCTGTAGGCGTTGGCAGGCCTTCAAGGGTATTTCTCCCTGTCTTTGTGCTGCAGTGAGCTAAATCCACTCATGAATTCTCCATCAGTATGAGCCTTTAAGTAGGGGGGAGGGAAAAATTTTTAGATGGTCCAGCTACCTGCAGCTGAACCTTTCAAGACTTGCAGGGCACAGAAATGGTGGCAGGAGATGCTTTCAGCAGACAAACAATAGAAAACTTTCCTACAGTGATTTTCTGCAGTGAGATGTTTGTATGGCTGTCTGGGCAGCTTCCCTGGTGGAACTGGTGTATTTTTGCTTTTGTATTTTCACATGTAAAGGAGTCTCCTGTGCAGACCTGATGCAAAGTGCAGTGGTGGTAGAAATAGTAACTGAAGGAATTCTTTTGGGCTAATGTGCTGACCAGGTCTTTAGGTCTTTCTCATCTTCTGATTACAAGGTCTTTCTGATCTTTTGGGTAACATTTAATGATGGGGATTTGTGGGCTACTTCTCGTACCTCCTTTACTTTCTTCCACTCTACATTCTTCATCATTCTTGCTTCTATTTTCCTATTCTCAGACACTTCTGCAGTATAAGTAATGCCAACCAGTAAGTCTTCCATAGTTCTGAGCGAATCTCACTGTAAAAAGAAAAGGTGAGATTCCTGCAATTCATAACATGCATTTTGGATGCTAAAATGACAGTACAATAGATCAAAGTATTTCTCAGATTGGTGAGTAAGGAGATGTTTCACAGCACACTAATATGTCATGAACTTGTGCTAAGGGTACAACATTGATCATGGGAGTGCACACACTAGCAGTGAATTTACAGGTATTTTTAGCAAGAGTTTGCCTTCTCAGAAGTTCCTCTTCTTTTGAGAGGTGTGTCAGTAGAAAGTCACAAAGAAAAATTTAAATTATCCTTTCTTAATACGCACAAGTCGAAATAAAACCCAAACAACAAAACACAGTAGTGACTATTTTGAGAGCTTTTCCCTTTGCTATTCTGGTACTTCTCATGGTTTTGAGTTCTTTGGTTTTCCCCTGTTTTACTTTGCATTCACACACTCCTTCTCTAGCTACTATGGAATAATGTTAATGTAGTGGAAGCATGAAAAGTGTGCCTGTAGGTCAAGCAATCCTTGGAGAAGGCTTTCTTTATACATCTCCTTGAAGTAAGTGTTGGCACCTTTTCAGTCTACTCTAGGCCATAGAATTAGTTTTGGAAGTGAGTAGGTTGAAACTTGGGATTTTGACCATAAAACTGAACTTACTTGCTGTGGAAAAATGTGTTCTTCATACTCTTCCCCTTGCTAGTCCCCCAAACACACATACTGAGATGTCCGGAGTACCCACGTGTCGACCACATAGGCATGTTGAACTTGGTCCAGTAATGCTAATGTTTAACCTGCTTTCTGTCATTGTCAGCTGGTGCCCATGGAGGTGAACTCTGGATAGGTAACGTTCCCAGATATCCTCTGGAAAACTTTTAACTTTGGTGCAGATTGCTCTGATGTAGCTAACTGCGATGGCGTTGGCTTCTACCTTGGAGTGGACTGATTTACCCTGAAATGACTCTCTAACCTGCGTCTTAAACAGTGTAGTTGGTTCTGGTGCAAGTAGATTCATTCTGAAGTGATGGACGTTTTGATTCTCATGCAAAATAGCTACATCCTACCAAGAAGGGGTTGAACCAGTTTCTCTGAACAGTGATGACTTTCACTGTACAGTTTTGGGTATGTCTCAGGGATTCCTTGTGGAAATAAGGGCAGTTAACAAAAAAAAAAAAAAAGAAACAAAAAAAGAAAAAAGTAAATAGTTTTAAAAGTAAATAATAATTTAAGGTAGAGCGTCACCTAAGTGAGAGTACACGAAGGAGAAATCTTTGTTCAGTTTTATAAGTCAATGATGTCTGGCTTACGGACTCTCTTCTCGGGGCTCTCATCTCAAGTTCAACATACAGAACCTTTTTCATCACGCTCAGCTTTAAACTTTTTATTTAAAGATACCCTTCCCCAATGAGCTTTCAGAATACTTATTGTAGATTTTAAGAGAAATGGTATATTAATTTATGCTATTAACATCACCTCATAAATTATAAGTTTTATACTAAAGCTGTATTGAGTGTAATGAATTATGTTGCATATGTGTTTTTAATAGCTATAAAATTATATACAAGCTTTTTTTGAAAAACAAACTAGTGAAGCACCTTTTTACACTGGATCTTTGCCGTGTCAAGGTGTACAGCTATTCTTTGCTACCTTGCAGATATCTATATCTATATATAGATATATATATAAATAAAATAAAATGGTATCCTGTATCAACAAGTATAGAACTCTTTTTAACCCTTATATTACTGTTCCTATAACTCTTTTTAAATTTTGAGTGTTACATTCTGCAATAATTTATCCGTGGTTTGTACCTATGATTAGAAATTTAGTTACAGGGTAAATAGATCAAATTTTAAAAATCCAACTACTGTAGCTGGAAGTTGTGACCCAAGTTTGTAAGATCTTTTCTTTTTTTAAATGTATTTATTTCCAGTTAGCTCTGTGAGTTGGAATTTGAAAAGTTGGAACATTAGGAATCTACAGTGTCTTATTCAGGAATTTTCCCCCTCCTTTCCTCACAAAGGAATTCCCACTGTGACTTATAAATAGAATTAGACTGCTTGTGTGCATGTATGTATTATATATACACACAAAAAAATATGCATTGGGGGGGACGTATGTGCGATACGAATGTGTATATTGTATGTAGGTCATAGTTTTGTAAAGAGAAAAGTAGTGGAGAGGTGATGGAATGTATTGTAGAAATGTGATTATTTAGTAGGGGGTTGTTATGTCCTCACTGTTGTATAAATAACTGAAACTCTCTACTATATAATCTTCTGTTATAAGGCTAACTCTGATATCATGTCAATTTTACTGTTTTTCAAATGAGTTGCATTGAGCCCTGTTTAAAATGCCATGAAAATACCAAGCTCCCAAAGACAGCCTTTAAATAAAACAAATAGGGGAGGAGGAGTGATGGGAGAAATGAGTTTTTCAGGAGAAACCGAATGGGAAGGTTTGCATTTGGTGGGATGGGGAGGCATGAGAATTGCTGTATCTTGGCAAATTAATACCTGGATCTGCTGTGGTCTGACTCAGAAAATGTCAATCAGTGTACTTGTGTTTTCCAATTTGATTGTAAGGAGTGCCGTTTGTGGAGTGGTCTCCATTCCATAGGAGGGTCTTGTCTGCAAAGTACATGTTTTTCCTTCATGAGGATGTTTGTGTATATCCATTTTGCCCCAGAATTGCTGTTGTGGGATTGCAGAAAAAAATATGCATTAAATCCAAGGAGTTTCACTTGTGCTGTGAAATTCTGAATTTGATTGTGACCAGTTACCTGTTTTTTCATAATTGGAGAAGGAAGATTTCTTTATAGGAGTTCTCACTCGAAATTGTGAGGAATCAGAAACATTCATACAGATTGGCTTACTCTTCATACTGCTCTGTTTAGGCTGGAGAAAGTAACCTAATTGTTATTTATTGATACAGTATTGCTTATAGTTATGATGATCCTGGTGACTTTAAAAACCTGTTTAGAAAAACAGAGCTTCCAGTATTGCACAGCAATTAGAATTTTTTCAAAATTTTTTTAATATCCCTGGTTCCTATCATTATGTTGATATCCCCCAGGCATCCCTCCCCCTTCCCTTCTCCCCACAATTTGTTTCTGGCACATATGCATACAGGCAAAAGGGCAGGGAGGTGGAAGTTGTCAGAGGCCTTTCCTTCTGCTTGTTTAGTGGTAATGCAAATTAGGAGCATAAATCTTTATGCCTTTATGGGGTAAAATAGACCCACTTTTGTGTATACCTGTACAGAGAGATATATCCTGTATATGAGACAATGGTAGCACTTTGCTGAAAGTGGATTTGCCCTCATGATGTACAATAAATACATATGAATGCAATCAGACTAAATCTATATATACATGCACACAGATATATAGATGGAATATAGGTTGTATCACACACATGTACATTAGTTGTAACATGAGTCAGTGTGTGAGCTAAAGAGAGGGAGTATCCACATAACATGTGTAACAGGTAAGCACTTGTGCCAGACAAGTTGTTTTGAATTCTTCTGAGGGACCTGGATGACTCAGTGACTGATCTGATCTTGGTCACCATTGGTTTGTGTTACCTCAGCCCTCACAGTGAAGTTTCCTTGGTACTTCTCTGCCTTTGTTTTGTATTAAGACTTGTTGAGGCCTCTTGCAATGCCAACCTCTTCTGCTTCTCTGCTCCATTGCCTCCATTCCAGCTCCTCCTTGTCCCTGCATATCTACAGTTTTTCTTGCTAGCAGCAATCAGCTTTAATGGCCCAATCCAGCTCTGCTTATGCATTAGGGAAATTCTCTTGGTGACTGTAGTGGCAGCTGAATTGGGCCCTGAGCACCTGCTTGAACTTATGCAAGATTTCCCAGCTATTCAGTTGTGCTTCAGTACGACTGCGATTGATTTGCAGATGAATACAAACTTTTCATAGAACCTGATGCAAAGCTCCCTAGCATATTAAAAGGTTAGCCCAGCATCAATGGTCAAAATGAGAAAACTCCACCCACCAGAAATTATATTCCAATTTTCAGAAAAAGGGAGTTGGGTTTGTGTTTCCTATAACACAGGCAGTAAGCAGAAAGCAGCCCTGTGGTCTGTTCTGAGCAGTGGGGCCGTCATCAAACATATCAAGAGAAGCACAGTTTGTTACACTTTACCATAAAACAGATTTTAAAACGGAGTGCAGAGTTGACCATTAACATGCTAGCACTTTGCATCTAATTGTGTATTGGGTGGTCTTGCTTATGCAAGTAAATTGTGGTTTTAAGTGTTTTATTTTCTGTCTTCTGGCTAAATGGAGCTTCTGTATCCTTTTAGCAGAAAGCAGCTGTCAGCAACCTGCTCAGTCACATTTAAGTGCTGTGTCACTTAGGCTTCAGTTTCAGTGGAAAATGCTGCTCCAGTTCTGCCATTGAGCCGTACTGGATTCCATGTTTTCAGGATGGCTGTGATTTTTCTTGGCCACAATTCAGCCATGGAATTTTGTCTTCCTTGCATTTCTGTTAGAAAAAGGTAGCTGGTGTACTGTTCCATCTGAGCTTTCATGCAATCATACGCAACAATTTCTATAATACATATGTTTGGGCGTGTGTATGGGTATGTCTGTGTACTGGGTGTGTATAATACATATTTATACGCACACGTGTATTACGCTATTTCAGTTTATGTATGTGGAGAATGTACCTGTTGGTTATCTCCTGATATATACTCATTTATACGTATATTAAATATGTATATAGAGTGTAGATGTCCCGCATATACATATGTATATGTTATGAACCTTGGTTGGCAATTTTTTCCACACTTTTTTGCAAATTGCTGTCCCTTATGACTTATTTTCACTGAAGCTGCATTATGTAGAAGAAATGGAGAAACGTGTTATCAAAGTTTTATTTTAAAAGGAGACTTTTAATTATCTAAAGCCATTTTTAATTGTCTTTTGAATTTTTAGTAGAAGGGTTTTTATTTTAAAAAAGAAAAGAAAAAGAGAAAACAAAAAACCAAAAGCAAGCAGACAAACCCTTACTGACACTGTCACTTAGAGGGCATAAGAAAGAAATGGAAACACAAGTTCCCAAGTATTTATTTCCTTCAGGTGTTTCTGAGGCATACTGTAGTCACATTCTGCCCCATCCCCCTTTGTCCAATTATAATTAATGATTCATGGTTTCTTTTACACAGCTTTTTCCCTCGTTACTTTTGTAAATCATTGTTCACATCCTACATTCAATAGTCCTGATATCACTAAGGAGATTTCATGTCCTTCTGTCCTTTTTAGGAGAAATACCAGTGCATCACTATTGTGTTACATTTTAACATACTTTGTGGAGGATGGATGTTTTTATTGAAGATGACTGTAACCAATCTAACTTATTTAATGTGAGGAGCCTTCATTGGAATCTATCGTCTGTTTGTTTCCAACAAGTTTCTGCAACTGTTTTTTCACCATGTTAAATAATTCCCTTCTTATTTTCTGCCTGAGGTTTTATAATTTGGGTTTATTGTTGTGGGTTTGTTTTTTGGGGTTTTTTTCCCTCCAATTCCCAAAAATGTTTATCTGCAAGTGGAGCAAAACAGATGTCAGAAGCTCAACCAATATCCTTTTTGCAGTTAAGGGTAAATATATTTATCCTAGATTTAATAAAAGAAGGTGGCAAATGGACAATCTGAAGTGCTTAGAGTGAATTCTCACTCCTTTTAAGGCTGTCTCCGAGAAGTTTGTGTTTGGTGTCATTTTAAAGGTAGCTTGATCATGCTTTGATATCAGAAACAGCCTTGTAACAAAGAGCCTCATACAGTTGTTCGGTCACTAGAGTTTAAAATGTAAACAAGTTGCAGTGGGAAAGCAAAGGTGAGGCAGTGTATTTTGAACCAGTGAATTGTAGCTTGCAAATGTACCTGATTTTGAAGTAACTGCATGGTAGCAAGGATTAGCAGTCTCTTACACCCCTTCCTTTTTCCCTCTCATCCCTGACACGTGTTCAGCATACCATACATTGGGAAAAATAAAGCAACTTACTCCAGCAAAGCTAATCCACTTAATGACTGCTTAAAGGGAACATACAAACTTGCATTGCCGCGGCCCGTCCCGTGGTATTAGCTGGAACACTGGCTAATACGCACAAAAGCCCAGGCCAGGTGGCTGCTGCGGACGTGTCGCTTTGGAGTGTGGTGCGTGGAGATGCCCAAGAAGAAGGGCCCTTTCCTTCGGGGTCCCTGGCAGCGATGGCAACTCGCACTACTGCTTGTAGTGCTGGAGGCTCATGGACAGCATTCCAGGGGCGGGTAGGAAAGCTCATGTTTGTACTTTCCCTTTAAATAGGAAAGGTTGGCTCACATGTTCCTCATACTTCTCAATGAATGTACTGTATTACCATTTAAAAAAAATCAATTAAATGATGATAGATTGGTCTCCTTTTGTTATTTGGTCCTTGTTTAATTTGTTTAAGGGTTTTTGTATACAAAAGTTTACATTTTTATGTATATTTTTCTTGTGTAAAAACTGATGTAATATGTGTATAAAACACTGTATGTATTATCTGTATATAGTGTGACAAAATGATTTTCTTTCTTTCTTTTGGATGTATTAATAAATCTTGCTGTGAAGTAGCTGTGTTTACTATGATGAGGCCCTCTTCTCCAAGCCATTTTGCTAAGTCCAAGATGTATGGATGTTGCCCAGGATGAAATCTAATCCATAAAGTGATTTCTTTTTTCCTTTAAAACATATCCTAAGTACAGTTATTAAACTGTCCTTTGCTTAGATTGCTGTAGAGTCTGATTCTGGTCTTGCTTGTTCTCTGTTACTTTCTAATGACATTAGCTAATTAGTTTTGCAATCAACCCGGGGTCTTGAGTCTCTGTCCTGATTCTAATTATAGTGCTTTCTAGCTCTGGATCACTGGTCTGGAGACCAGATCCTCTTGTTTTCTGGTTTGAAGAAGTATAATTTAAGGGATATAGAATAGAATTTTGTCATGTATGTTGTTACATTTTCTGAGATTTAAAAAATATATACCTGCTTCATCAATGAATCTGGTAAGTTGGAGTTTGGCATTTTTTGAAGTTTAGTGTGTGGATGAAAAAGGATGGTTGCCGAAGTGCTGTGGGGCTCTGCAGTTCTCAGGCAGGATTGCCAGGCCAGGGCATGCGTGTGAGCTGGATTGGTCAGGCACTGGGAATCACCACTGTGTTGTTGGGACATATCTGCGTGCTGGGGAAAAGCTGCCTTTTGTTCCACCTTGCTATGGCTCGTGTGAACAAGACCGTCTTGGCTAGCACTAACCTTCCAGTGCCAGGTTGGATTTCCAGGAGTGGCTTTTCCACCGTAGCTTGAAGGATGTCCTCTCTTCAGACAGAACTACACCTTGGACATTTCGCAGTAAGTAGATGATTGCTGCATCTCCTTCTCACCGTTTGTTTTGTGAAGTCGTCGCCTCTGCTTTCTGACAGGAGGGGATGTGCATCCACTAGTGTTTGCTGGTCTCCATCTCCAGCATGGCTGAGGTTGTGACTTGCAAGGGTGCAATTGTGTCCTTGGTGAGACCATCTTCAGGTTCTGTTTGTCATAAACAGTCTCCGTGCTGACCTGGTCATCGGAATAACAACCAGCAGAGATTGATGAGAGAGAGATTCAGTAATTTGACTTCTCTTTTAATGAACAGTGGCCCAGCTATTCTGGACAGCGTAATTAGGGCAGTATTGCACAGTGCCTGGTTGTAATTCAGGCCGAGGGGTAAATGGTTTTAGTGAATGATGTAGTCTTCCATGCTAACACATGCTGCAAAGGTGTCATGGCAAAGATTAATGAAGATTAAAGATGTGCTTTAATAACCTTGCATTCCTGGGAGATGGGACTACACTGAAAATGTTGCATCCAGACATTTGTCAAGACAGACTGATGACAGAAAAGATCAGATACTTAAAGTAAACAAAAGGAGAGCACAACAGTGTTAAGTTCAGTGCAATATTGCTAGAGAAAATGTGCTCCAAGCTTGTCCTTTCTAGGGAATTTTCAAGGTTATGAGCCTGAGGCATTTGAACACTCTAGGGGTAATAGTGTGAGGCAGTTCTGAGCTGTTCTGGATGCAATTCTGGCTGTGAATGTGGATATTACAAAGTTGATCCTTCAAAGTGCTCCATGTCAAGTAGCACTCAAAATGGCAAGAGCAGGAATTGATTCTGATGGAGAAAACAGTTGTTTAAAATCTGCTTTTAAGAAAACGGCAAAAGTAAGTTTGTGTTTTCTGTAAGATCTGAGGTCATATGAGGACTGAGAAGGTGGAAGTTAGGAAAATGGGGGCTCTTCCCTGGGAATGACTCCCTGGCAGAAGCAGAGGTGTCTGGTCTGATCCCGAGCTGGACATTCACCAGTGTAGAATTGACAAGAAATGGGCTGAGACTTCTCTGCTCACTAAGGCAGAGACCGACTGATTCACCTGGGTTTTTTTTCACAGTATTTCCATGAACAACAAAGAAATGCTGCTCTTAGAAAATGATTGCACGGCTCTCAGTCTGAAACTTTACAAAAACAACCGGTCATTGTTCTAGTGCCACGTTTCAAAACACAAATAGATTTTGTTTGAAGTATCAATTTAGGAAGAATGTGGTACATTTTTCTTTGTATTTTAACAGACTTCTCAAACTCCATCAGTAGCCTTTCAATAGCTGGCAATTATTTTCTCAGGAAGGCTCATTTGGTTTGTACTTGAAAAGCAGGTGACATTTTGTTACAAGAGCAAGTGTTGTTCTCCTATTTGGTGAAGCAATTGGAATGAGAAACCTTTATTAACTTTGGGAGCTGGCTTCCCGCAGAGATGAAGACAACCTCTCGCTTTCCCTGCATAGTCACAGCAATTGTCCCATCTGCAGGAAATAATGGGGACCAGCTTCCACACCCCTCTGGAGCCTACACTCCAAGCACAGGGCTGGTACTCTGCAGCTGTCAGGTCTGAACTAGAGATAGAGGATGCTTGTGTTAAGGGGCTAAGAGGTGACTATCATGTTTGCTGGCGTGAGGTTCAGCCCAGGAATGGCTGCCTTGTTTTATTGCTATTGCTAATTTATAAGTTTTGGAAGGTGCCAGTGAAGGGTCTTGGTACCGCTGAATTCTAGCAAAAAATTGAAGTGTTATGCTAAAAATGTCCCTGCAGGCAAAAAAGTGTTGATATTCAGGTGCCTTCTTGTGCTTCTGTAGGGGAACAGCAGCGTGGAAGTTCTACATCTGCATCCAATACCTCCCTTGACAGATGTCCTTAGGACCAAGAGACTCGTGTCTTGCTCACCCCTCACACCTAATTTGCGATGGCTGACATAACCACCAGTGTGGAGGAGAGTCCTGCACATAAACTCACTCTAGCTCTGATTGTTTCTGCTCTGTTTGCAGCAGCTCCAGGTTCATGCCTGTTTAAATTTAAAGTGCTTATTTTCATACTGTGCAACTCTTGGTGGAAAAAACCCCTTGTAATCCGCCAGGCCCAGGCACTCCTGCAAATCTGATTTGTGGGGCCCTACTGTGGTGCCTGCCAGGCAGCTGGTGCTGGTTGGGCTGCTGAGACAGCCATAAACACTGTCACATTGACCAGTACTTTCTCACAGCTCCCTTTTTTGCAGTTCTGCAATCCCATGTTTCCTCGGAGGGTGCCATGGACTTCGAACACTTCTGGCTTCTCCACTGCAACCATGTTGGATGTAGTGACGGCCCTTTGCAGCAGAAGAGAAAGTGCTGTGGAGGAGAGGGTCTTCCCAGCTGCAGACCAGTGCTGTGAGCCTGTGCTGCGACCCCAGGGAGGGTAGTAAGGTTTGTGGAGCACAGCTGGCATTTGATGTGGTACCCTCCCCTGCCAATCTAGTCCTTCATCAGGGCATCTACGGTATAGCAGCATACATCTCATGCTAAGAAGAACATAATAGGTGAAAAACAATCCCATTTTTCCTAGGGTTTTAAGTGTGTTGGAGCATTTCTTTACAAGCTGTGACTTTCTTGCTTTGCATGTCCTGAGAGTGGCAGCACTCATGAAGGACTGCATTGGACCCAAACTTCAGCTGACTCACCCACCTTGTGCCAAAGCATTGGCAAGAATAGAGAGGCTGGTTAATGTCAGATCTGGGCCAGTACTCTGGCAAGGTTTGATTTCAAGCTGTGAGTCTCAGTTAAAATACTGCCACACTGGCAGAGCTGGTCCACGTTTGTGCCAGTGGAATTTGTACAGAACCAGATCCTGGAACTGTTCACAGATAATTTCCCAAAGTGACTGTGGTTGCCATTTCCATATGGTACATGTGGTACCTGGTTACAGCTTCCCTGTAGCTCTCCATGGTGGTGCTGATCCCTTTCAGTTCTAGGAGAGCTGCCTGAGTCCAGGGGTGTTAAGGCTCTTTCAACCACTTTTGTGCAGGTCTTCAAAATAATGCCTTTGTTGGCTATTATTTTCCATTTACTAGTGAAAGATGGGATGAACCCAACTGGGATGGGAGGAGAGGTTTAAGGGATGATTCTCTGAGTGCCTAGAAGGATACAGATGGGTGAAATCCAAGACGCATGGGGTTCTTCTCTGCTTGTTCCTGGTGCCTGTTGGTGCAGACATTTAAACTTGCTGCCTGAATCAAGGGACAAGTATTAGTATCAGCAGAGGAGACTTCCTTAAATGTGTAGTCTTCTATAATTTGGACTCTCAGCAATTTGCATTCATTTGCTATGGTTGCTTTTGTAGAGCTTTTTTAGTTCAGATGAGTGCTCAACTTAGTAAAACCACTTGACTTACATCTGAGACCACATGATTATGGGTTTTTGTTGGGTTTGGTTTGTTTGTGTTTTTTTCCCAACCAGTTTTAATGCCTTGTTTAATCCTGCAGAATTTAATTTTTCTGTTAACCAGCATTTGGTCAGTGGAGCCAGACAGTTTCCTCTGTTATTAATCTCATTTTTTCCTGTTCTCCCTTGGGTCCTACTGTTTAATATAGCTTTTGGGTTGTTTTTTTATCCTCTTTCCCCCCTCCCCCCAGTATTTTGCCCGTTCTATACAATGTTTTTGTGTTGTCCTCCCATTTCCTTTTCCCTCAGACTGCAGCTAAAATTGTTGCTGAAGAGATTCTGGTAAGCAAAATTAGATTCCTAGAACTCAGAATTGTTCCTTGTCAAACCTTATCCTCTTCACTTGGCTCTTTTATCTCTACCAGCCCTGCTCAGGTACAAGACCTTGCTTGGCAGAGCTATTCCTAATATCCCTGATTATGAAATTAGAATCAGTCAAGGTCTCAGTCGGCCCTTTCAAAGATGATGGAGATGAGGATCTTGACAAACAATCTCAGAAAAATTTAGTAAAACTTCTGTGATATTTTCCTTGCCCTGCAAAGCTGGCTGCCTGTAGCAAATTTTCTGTGATGACATGCCAAAATATGATGCCTTTATCAGACACTGATTCCCACTAGCAATGCTTTAAAAGCTACCAGTCCTGCCCGTGTGGGTTCCTGATTTGCTGTGATGTCGGCTACTTTCACACAGCCCTGTGCTATGGGGAGCAAACTGTTTCACAGAGATCGTGCTGTGTTTCTTTGAGCATGTCCCTGGCTTTGGGCAGACTTTGCCCACAGGCAGCACTGATGCCATCTGCCTTTGCCAGGTGACAGAGAACAGGGCTGCCGAGTGGCAGCTTAGCTCTCACTCCATTAATTGAATACTTGCAGACACTCTTTTCCTTAATTTCCCCCCAGTAACATGGGATATTTATCCACAAGCTTTCTGTCTCTTCCTACGTCTTCATGGATTTTATGACTGGTGCTCCTAAACAATGCCAGAATCCACATCAGGCTGAGTCCGTAAAAGACAAACAATGGATCTGCTAGTGGCTCTAAATGTAACCTAAACTGTATAGAAAACGATGGAGGATATGAACAGAAAAGAGAAAGTGACTCAGTGTGACTCAACCTGTTCGGAATCTGTGGGTCACACAAAAAATACTCTCCTTTCAGCAGGCACCACATTGGAAGTCCATCTCACAGGCTGTCCATTGTCCCATGCATCTCACCATCTTTGTGATGGCTTCACCATCACCTTGTGTACACTCTGCTTCACATCTGCCTCCTTGTCTTGTGTGCTGCCCCGTGACTGACTGTCTCTGGTGGACACCCTGCAGATTTTATCTCACACTCCAACCTATCCCAGCTGGATCCCAACTCTTGCTCACAGCTCTCTCTGGTCTGCTTTCATCTCTTGTCCAAAGCTGCAGTCTGCAGTCCATACAGCCATGACAATATTTTTAATCCTCTTGCTGCCTTATCAACCCCTGAGCCCACATTGCTCGCCCTGACTTTTTTGGCAGGCCATCCTGGTGTGAGACTTTCTGCCTGGAAAGCTGAGGGGTTTTAAACATCATGTCCCATCCATTGTTACTCTCTAGTCCTGTAATTGAAATGCAACCTGTGGTGCAAAATTCTTAAATACATCAAAACTATAAAAAAAGTTCATCTTTTTAATTTGGTCACCTCTAAGGCCTACAAACAAATCTTTCATATATTTCACAATTCAGCCTTGTTTTCCTTCTGCCTTCTCTTTTTCCACCAGCTGTTTGGGGCTTGATTTGCAGTGGAAGGTGGTGTTTGATAGAAGGGATACATGGATGACAGCAGATGGCTTCAACCTCTTGCACTTAGAGTATGAAGTTTTATGGCTTTCCCACTGCTGTAAACCCAACACATGCTATTTTATTTTTGTTTTGAACATCATTGTGTTTATTTTTCTTGCCAGGTTTTATACCAAGATAAGTATTCTCGGAGGTTTTTGTTTACTCTGGGAAAATGACTTAGCAAAGGAAAGTATTACTGTGCAAGGCCTGCATTGTGAAATTGGTTTTTGGCTGTAATTTTCATGTGAAAGATGCCAGACTGTTAACAATCAAGAATTAAGTTTTCTTCTTCTGTTGTCAAACAGGTAATTTGCTAATTATTTACCGGGGGATTGTTCCGTGCTACTGGCCTGAGTGCATGGCATACTTCTAATAATCCTGTAGTCACGATCTGTGCAGGAGAGAAGTGCCATTCCCAGGGTGGAAGTGCAGAATGAAGGAATGGGAAGAGGAGGGCAGTGGTCTGAGAGCTGCCCTGCTCTCCTCTGCAGTTGCCCTGACTGCCTTGCTGGGGTGGATGCCTGCAGCACGAGGTGGGCAGCAGAGACCCAGTGTCTCAAAGAACATAAGCTGGTTTTAACGCTGTTACCTGTGAAGGTCTGTCTGCCCCAGCTGCAGGGCAGGACCCAGGTGGATGGGTGCTGGCTGAGTTGCTCTCCAGGTGGAAGCAGCCTGCTTATGCTCACGCCAACGTGCAATGGTGGAAGAGCACTGATGTCAGATTCAGGTACAGCTAAGGCAGGACTGTAGTATTCCCTTGCATGAGATTCAGGCTGAAGGAACCTTGCTGGTTTGCTCCTTCTTAGTCTCTCCATGTCTGAACTGCACGCAAATGGAGCTGTGTCCTCCAGACCAGCACCTGTGCCAGTCTGACAGAGCTGTTTGAAGGGACCTCAGTCACAAGTGTGGTCCCCAGCAAGTGTGTGGGGACTGCTGCACATGGTGTCAGGCCCTGGGAAGGAACAAGCAATGGGAACCCGAGCAGATGGCCAAGGGCTGGGCAAAGGTGCTTCAGCTCCCCACAGAGGGCAAGTTGCCCAACTTGATCCATCATTGGTTTTGCCTTCCTGATTTCATTTCATTGCCCAAACTCTGCAAGGAGCAGCAGACCTTTGTAAGAGGTTTTTGTAATATAAGTATTGCCTGAGTTTTTAATAATCAACCCAAAGTAGTTCCTGTCCTGTGCTGCCTTTATTACGGAGTGGCCATCATGGTGCTGCCAGGGAGCACCTGGTGGCAGTGACAGTGACAGTGCAGGAGCTGTAGGGCTGGAGATGCTGACAAGGGCCCTCAGTTCCAGTTGTTCTTTTCAAACCCAGAAATCACATTGTTCAATATGTGGTATAGTCTGTGCAGAGGCTCACATGTGTAGAACCAATGCTCCCCAAGAGAGATAAGGGAGAGCATGGGGAAGTGGGATATCTTCATTACTTGTTTCAAGGGGAGATAGTTTTTTACTTTTCACTTCCTCTTGCATTTACTTTCTGTATCTGTGTTTTAACGTTTTTGATTCTGTCTTTATAGCATTTCATTGGGATTGTCTCTTTTGTTTTCAGGGCTGAAAGTCCCAAACAATATGAAGCAGTCACAGCCATGTACACATCTGGAGTCCTTTCATCTGCTCCAAACAGGCACCTTCCTTTATTCCTATTCACTCTCATTATTTAGTTTCCTAAAGAGGCTGCAGCTCTCCAGTGCCTGACTGACTTATGTCAAAATGTCTTGCTAAGCACTTCCACTACATAATAATTCAGTATATCCTGTTTCCAGAGCTGAGGAAATACATTTCCTTCACTTTAGCTCATTACTCTTTAGGAAATTGATTTTCTTCAATTATCCTGACAACCTGGATTTCAACAGCTCCAGACTCATCAAGTGAAGCTCCAGCATCTCTGCACACACCTTTTTAACTTGAGACTTCTCTGCCAGCTACCTTCTTCCTAGAGAAGACCTTTTATTTGAGACTTTTCTTATGTCTGCCACTGGAGACTGGGTATCAGCACACAATTTGCCACACCGATCCTGAAGTTTTAAAATAAACCTGGTTTACTGTCCCCTTTCTGACAAGGTAATACATGGCTTTGCAGGCTCAGGGCAATCTCCATAGGTGAGCTTGTAGCTCCGCACCTTGTGCTCCTGCATTTTCTAGAAAGGAAGCACTAGCAAAGGTAAGCCACAGGGAGCACTCCTCAGCACTTTCTAATCTGAGTCACTTAACCTATTCTGAGGAAAACCCACAGATGATTTTTCAGAGAGCACAGCCTTCGCCATGCTGATTTGCTCATCAACTCTTTCCCAGTGCTCTGTGGTGTCCTCTGAGGTTGTCTTAGGAGGCTCAGCTCCAGAAAGAGGGTGGCCCCATAGTGAGACACCTGGTCATCTCATGGCTAAACCAGAAATGTCCTGTGCTCCTGCACATGCTTCTTGGTGCTGTAGGCTGCTAATTGCACCTTCCTACCTCTCAGAATATCTTGAGGAGAAAGCATGTGACTGTGAGGTGTTGCCATGCCATGCGAGGGAGGAGGCAGCACAGATGGAAATCTAGACCAGTTCATAAGCAGAAAACACTGTATCAACATGAGGGACTATTTATACTTAATGAGAATCTTGCATTTGAATCCTAGGCCTTAGTAAACCCGGTTTTTTTTCCAAACTGCTTCACTTCACCTACACAAGAGTCATGACTGCTGTCCATCCCACCCCTCCTACGGGCTGTCCTGACCCAGTCAGTCAGTCATCTGTTTGCTGCAGAAATCCCACTTTCAGGCAGAGTGATCCTCCTTGTTTTCAGTTTCCATCAGCTAGCTCTAGGTGAATGGCAGCACATGGCTCCCCCCAGCCTCCCTTGGGAAGTAAAAGGCTCCTGGCTCTTCCCTTTCACTATACCCCAGCAAGAATTACATGTTTTATGGTAAAGTTTCCCCTTCCTTAATCAGCCCCTTGCTGGTGATACTGGGTAAAGTACATTTATTTGCTGGAGACCTGCAGAGTCATGTTGATGTGATTCCCTTCCTAACTGCTGCTCTGAACGTGTCTCTCATCTTCAGGTGTAATGAACCTCTCCAAGCTTTTCCTTGTCTCATCTTCCACTCTGAACAGTTTTTGGCAGTTACCCATGACAGTCTGATGGGAAAGGAGCTTTACTAGATGAGTGTATCACTTGCTGATTATTTTTTTCCTCTTTTGTGATGAAAAAGCTCTTGTTGGGTATTCATCACCTGGGCTCTCCTTCAACAGAGAGAACAGACTGGCCAGCAGCAACAGCAGCATTAACAGGCTGTCAGGTAAGTGGGTCTCATGGTTCTTTTAGGGACGTGAAAACTGTACCTGCCTGACTCCACAAGTGACAACAGCTGCCCTGTCCTGCTGTGGTGGCTCTTCTGCAGGTTTCACCAGCTTGTCTTAGTTTGGTTCTGCATTTTGTAGCTGTTTTGTCACTGATTTTAAGGCAGCCTCAAAAATGCAGGTGTGCTCTCCTGTTGACAACTCTCTTGCCTCTAGTTAACACCAGACACCAAACTGTAGGGGTAATTAATGGCACCTGCAAATTCTGTGCACTTAAATACTGAGCTGCTTCATTTGCAAGTACAATGAGGTCTTTTGGTGTCTGAGGCCTGTGCCTCATGCATCTGCATATCTTAAGCATGTAAACAGCTGGAATTTGCTCTGTCGAGCTGCTTGGTTGTCTGGCAGGGAGGGAGGCACACTGGTGTGGCTGTGCACAGTGCAGTGGGGATTGCTCCTCAGCATGTCCAGCATTGTGCATGGGATGCCTATGGTCCCTGCCAAAAGAGCACCTGCTGCTCTTCCCCTGTCCTCCAGTGGCTTTGAGGACATCTCTTGGCACATCTGATTATTGCTGAGGACACAAGATTCACCCTGGACTTCGCACTGGGGTACCCTAGCGCAGCTGAGGCGCTGTACCAGAGCCAGAAGGTAAGACTTATGTCCAGGGGACCTGCCTGGCCCTCGTTGATCCCAGCACAGCATTGGTCACTAATGAAGAGGACCCACATACCCTCTGCCAAGGGTGCAATTTTCTGGAGCCCACCAGGACTAGATTGCCTGGGCTTTGCAGAAGGACAGTGTGTGTGTATGGTGTGCAAGCAGTTAAATCAAGCAGGGAGGTGCTACACTCCCTCCCTCTGTTTTTCCCTCTAGCTAATCTCAAGTAATTTTGAAAGCTCATATTTTGATCTCACTGTATACAGAAAACATAACAGCTCCAAACCCTCATCCCGATAGCGCACAGGAAGGCCATGCTCTCTGTCAGTGTGCACAGCTTTCTGTCATGTCCTGGGGCTCGGGTCAGCAGGCAGAGCTCTCCCATAATGCTCCCAGGCTGGCAGGAGCTCAGGCAGCTCCAACACCCTCACAGCCCATCCAGTGGGACATCATACTGGGGAATATGGATGGAGTTTGCTCCCTGGCCCCTTGAGCCTTTCAGAGGCAGGCAGCGACAGCAGCTGCTTCCTCAAGGAGTGGGCATAGGGGAGCTTCAGCAGAGGGCTGGGGAGGGGGTTGCACAGTGGGCCAAGGCAGCAGCTTGGTGCAGCCTGAGCTCTTACCTGTGGGGCTGCTGGGGTGAGAGCCCATGGGGCCTTCCTGGGGAAACAGAAATGTTGTTCTTAGAATCCAAAATGATGTTTTATGCACTTCATCTGCTAGGTTGCTTTGTGTGTGAGTGGCAAGTTGGAGGCTCACAGCACTGACCTGTCTCCTGGGCTCTCTGCTGCCCAGCCAGGAACCAGAAGCTCCAGGGACACAAGGAGCACAACACATGGCAAATCCTAATTTTAATTCTAACATTCAGTTGCTGGAGCAGCTGCTTGACCCTCTGTGCTCCAGACCATAGTGGTACAGCTAAAGAACTGCCTGCAGTTCCTCACACATCTGAGGCTGGCAGTGTCTCCTGAGCAGAGCAGCCCTGTGCTTGGTCAGGAGATGCCAGCTGTCCTCCTGCCCTGGCTTCCTCACCCCTCAGAAAGGCTGCCATCTCCTCCATGCTCTGGCTGCAGGTAGTGCTGTGCAAGGCTGGTACTTGGCCCTTGTGCTGGATAAGAAGGAAATGTGTTTCCAAGGCAGAATTGCTGAAAAAACACCAAGTTGAGCATGCAGGAGGGACAGGCAGAGCAAGCTGCCGTGGAGGCGGCCGCTCCACAGGGCAGAGGGATGATGTGAAGTCATTAGACAGGCGAGTGAGCTGTGATCAAGTAAAACTGAATTACCTGCAAACGCAAAAAAATCAAAGTATGTCAGGAAAGCAGAAACATAGAAGGGATAAAGAGCTCAGCATTAGCCTCCTCTTGGGAAGAGTGTCAGGGCAATAATAACTTTCCAGGGCTTTGATTTCTAGTGAATGCAAGTGATTTGTTCACTGATAGTGGAAGATTTTGTTGGGGTAAGGAGACCAGGGGAAGCAGCCCACACCCATCATCTCTCTCCAGATAAGGAACCATTTAATAATGTAGCATCTTTGCTTTCAGACTGGGGACAGTTCATGGGCTGCTCTGCACAGGCAATTCAGTCCAGCTGGCAGCACACAAGGTCCTTTATTACTGTTTCTTATGATTATTGTAATTTTTGTTATTATTATAATTACTGTTATTGGTTATTACGGACACCTGCCAAGACACACAGGCCATTTTTTCTGCCTTCCCAAATGTTATCACCTAGTTTGTTAACTGTGAATCTGTGGATATATCTCTGAGCAAGCCACAGACTCCCCTGCCAGTGTGCCAGTGTGGGGGCACAGGGGATTCCTTGGCATGAACTGAACCAGGTGCATGTGTGCACATCCATGAGACAGACTGTCATTTCTTAACTGTCTTGCTCTTTCCTCCATACTGCAATTTCCAGACCACATAAAATCAAGCTTCAGTACATGGAGAAATGCCTTTCTCCATACACTTTTACTTGCCCCAGTCTTGGTGTCTCATAGGGCTGCAGGCTGTGTGTGTTTGAGCTGAGTTCTTGATACATCCAGGGAAAATCAAAACTGAAAGACTTTAAAGTAGTGATGTTTTCAGGTGCAGAAAAGCTGACTAAGACCATTTGGCATACTCTGCGTGGACTTCTGCCCTGGAGTGTCAAATGCAATTTGGGAATCAGGTGCCCGGTGCTACTCATAGAGATGGTCAATGTAAATTTAATGTACACCCCAGACCACATAGACAAGGGTAACTGGGGTCAGACTCCCTTAAAAGCAAGGCAAGACATTGCAATAACTTAGCTGGCAGGGGTTGGGCTAGGAGAGGTGTTTAGGTGGAACAATTCATGATGCAGCCTCCATAAAACCAGGTCAGAGCCAACTCTGCTGCAACAGGTGCACAGCCAGGGCGCAGGCAGAACCATCACTGGTGGCACTTTTGCAGAGCCTGATTTACAATTTATTGTGTCTTTCCTGGCACAAAAGTGCACAGACAAGATGGGTGATGTCTGGACTCATTTGATTCACCAGGTGGAAGCAGCCAGCCAAGGTCTCTGCAGTGCCTGAGGTGTGTGTGCCAGTGCAGCACCCTGCTAGCTCGGCTGTCAGCCCTCCCTGGACTGTTCTGGGTGCAGGTGTGGCGTGTAGCACCAGCTCTGAAACTTGCCACCATACACGATGGCAGGAGGACTGTGAGACCACAGGAAAGCCTGGTTCGTTGTTGAGGCTGTTAGCACTCTTTCAATCCTTTAATGTACAATTCCTTCTGAGAAACACTGGCTTAATCTCAGCTCAACTGGAAAAATGCCGATGACTGGAAATGTCATCAGCTGCCTGTGGGCCAGGCTGGCCCTGAGCTGATAAGGAGCAACGCAGAATAAAAATGTCAGCACAGAAGTGGAGAAACACAGAGGCTAGTTGCAGCTCTTCTCCATTCTGCAGGAAGCAGAGCCCCTCTGCTACCAGTCCGTCCAGCAGCTGAACTTCCCTAAAGCCTCAGTGAGAAACTCTGCTCTACCTTAAGAAGGAGAAAGGTGGCTGCTGTCAGTGCTGCAGGGGGAAAACTAAACTCTTGCCACATTAACTCAAATTAAGAGGGTAAGTAAACCCAACTTTTGCTGCTTTCTTCAACTTTTTAAGGCAAATCTCATGATGTTCTGTGTTGGGATCTTGTTTACTTGAAGCACTAGTAGTTGGTGGGGGAAGGAGACTCAACCAGAAGGAGGGTTGACCTACCTCCCTCCCATCTAGAATATGGACATTAGGAATACCACCTGGACATAGGTTTGGGCAGCAGGTCCTCTCACCCCATGCTAAGTGTGCACTCCAGATCACCAAATAGGAACACCAAATACTGTGGTCTTTGGGCAAAGAGTAATGCCAGAAGTAAGGAGCTAACCTTCCCTCTTTGGTGGGAGGGATGTGTTAATTCTCCATGGGGAATGGAGTGCAAAGCTCAAACCTTATGATTTCTGGCACAGAACAGTGTCTGAAAATGTCACCTGGGCCTTGAGTCTGTCTACATCCCTTCTCCAAGTTTACAGAGAAAATAAAATCTAAAGAAGTCTAGGGAACTATACTTGCACAGCCAAGAGATTATAAATAACTTACGAACTCATGAAAGCAACTTGTGAACTTTTCCACCAGTGTTTTAGTGAGGAATCTGAGGGAGAGAACAGAGCCATTTAGAAAACCTTCAGCTGGTATCAGTGCTGGCTTTATGTCACTGAAGCACTGGGGTTTGGAAAGGGGGGAAGATCCCACTGGGTTCCTTGGCCAAACTCTGATCCTGGGACTTGCTTGCTCTGACCAAGGGACAGGAGTCACCTGGATTGGTCTCCTCCTACTTTCCCACACGAGCCCCTAGCCCGCTCTGCCCTGCAAGGTCCTGTGGATTGCACTGTGCATTGTATGCGTCTGCCCAAGGGTAAGGTGATGCTTGTGGATGGTCCTTTAGAGGCCATTCCTTCTGGGGCCGGGTGTGCAGGAACAGCCCCTTGCCACCTCAAACAAACCTTCCCAGCTGAGTTCTCCCAGCCCCTTTTTTTGGCAGCATGGGCTCTCTTGCCCGTCATTAGGGGCTCGTCTTAAAGGTTAAAGCCCCGAACCCTCTGCCTGGCTCTGGTCCTCTCTGCACAGGCACGGACGCAGTGGGCAGCCGAGAGGCAGTGGGAGGTCTGGGCGAGCGCTGGCAGCACCCGGAGCTGCGGTGCCTCGCTAGGTGGAGCTCGGGGCTCAGGCACCGAGGGCTCGGGGCTCAGGCACCGAGGGCTCCGCGCTCC
>JAOXXN010000102.1:12417815-12475756 GCA_026770055.1 Myrmophylax atrothorax
GCAAAGGAAACCAAGCCTGTGGATACGCTTATTTTCCTCCACCAATGTAGCCCCGCACGGCCAGCGCGGGCGGGACGGCGCCGACGGGCGTTGAGGCTGCGCTCCGCACTCTCCAGCGGAACCCAGGCAGTCTCTGCGCTGAGGAGCTGGAAATGGCAGTGCGGGGCTGGGGGTCAGCCACGGAGCGGTGGGCAGCAGAGGGGTGTTGGGACAGCAGGGGGAATGATGTGGTGGGCAAGGTCAGCGTGACAAATGTCATCCTCGCTGTCAGCCACCGCCACGTGCCTGTGAAGCGCTGCGGCAGAGATGGGCTTTACGGAGAGATGCGATGGTGAAGGCAGAGGTGGCCTGGCAGGCGCTGAGCTCCTGATGTGAGGATGCAGGAGACAAGAGAAAAGCTTTGCTAGAATGCTTGCTTTTTGAATGGGTAATTTAATCAGTGACATTAAGTCCTCCAATTATTTCTTGCCATGGGTACTGCCTATTTATTAATTTACTTCATATAAATCCATCAAGCAGTTGTCGCACAGCAAGTAAACAAAAGCACCCCATAGTTTTGTTGGAAAGGCATAAAAGTAAATGAAGAGGTTAATTATCACGGTTAATTAATTGCTTTGCAGATTTGGTTGTGCACAGCATCCCCTGGTGCCCTTGCTGCTGGGAAAGCCAGGGGTGATGGCAGCAGGCAGGGTGCCACTGGCAGGGCAGTCATGGAGAGATGATGTCTGGGTATCAGCATGTCCAGTCTGGGACAAGGAAGTTTTCTGGAAACGTCTGGACACCATGGGTGTGACCAACAGCTTGTTTCCTTACCTTCCAGAGTGATTTGATTAATCAGCCTTGGTTTCCTGCTCAATCAAGGCAGATGCTTTGGTGGGGCAGGATGGCCTGAGGGGCTGCCAGGGGCTGCCCTGGGAGAGAAGAAGGTTCAGAGGCTGGAAAACTTGCCCTGGAGGGACCATGAAGGAAGTTGAAACTAATTTAGCGTAACAAAGGAAAGGTTAAGAGGTGACTTGGTTCATCATCTCTAAGTACTTATTTAGGAAGGAGACTTCTGGGACCAGAGGGCTGTTTAATTTTGAAGACAAAGGTGTAACAATATACAATGCCTGAAAGATGAAGACAGGTAAAATGGGGTGACTCCCCTGTTAAAATTAACTACTAATGTACTTGGGGATGGTAAAGTTTCTATCATTCATAATTCCAGACTGAAGATCTCTCTAAAAGACAAGCCTGGGGTCAAACAGAAATTACGGACTTGTGTTTCTGTGGCCTGTGTCTTCCAGTTCATATTAAATGATTTTATCTGATCCTTTAGCCTTCAGATCTATACGTCTCCCTGAAATAGCTAACAGCTGCTACAGATCTGCTAAATCAACCTGGTAGTTTGCAGATTACCATGACATGATGCTCTTTGTGTCTGCCTCACCCCAAAATGTAGTCCCAATGAACCATCAGGACCTCTGTGCCATTGCAGACTGCAATGAGCCCCTGTGAGCCCCCTTTTCCCTAAAATGGATTTCAGTGATGCAGCATTTGCTCATGCTAGTTTTTTTTCCAGGGATGGCTGAAAACTTGTTGCTGCACAATGTAATGAAAATGTGTTTTGTGGTTCATGCTCTGCTGTTTACTGAGGACTACTACAGTATCTGTCATCTGCAGAGGACATAGGACTTTATGTCTGCTGAGCTCTGGCTACTCTGAAAAGTTATTGTTGCTGCAATAGTGGGGACCGAAACCTGCTTTTACAGAAAACTTTATGGTTTGGAAGAAGAAGTCCTCTCTTGCCCCCCCCAAATGTTTGGGTTTCTGTTGAGCAAGTCCAAATTTGCCTGATGGGGTCATGAACCTAAAGCTCTCAGTTTCCAAATCTACCTGATTTAAGGCTGCTGCATGGTTTGAATTTTTTCTCTGTGGAGTCCTTGAGTTGCTCAGCTGAGCATTGTGTTTAATGCTGGGCTTTGAGTTTGCTATTCCTCCCTTGAATCGCTATGCTCTGTTGCCCAACCATGCAGTAGTTCCTCAGCTGATGTAAATCAGTTTAGCTCCACTGCCTTCACTCCTCTGTCACATATCAGGCTTACACTGTCTCCCCACAGCCCAGTGCCCCGAGGCAGCCACATCAGTAACCTCACTTGCCCCCACAGGCCCGGCATAGAAAGGTGAGGTTTAGTTGGAGTTCCAAGTAAAGCCAGGTCAGCCAGGGCACAGCTTTGGTGGAGCAGTGCCCTTGTCATCTTGGTCCTGTGGCCAGGACTGGACTCTCGTATCTCCCACGCTTTGGAACACGCAGGTGAAGTGTTTGTGAGCCCCCTTGGTGCTGGTGGTGTGGAGGATTCCGCTCCGTGAATGTTGCTACAAGCAATACCTAGGAAGGCAGCATCCCTGTGCTAGGTCCCTGACTTCAGCAGGCTTCCTGGTGGATTAAACTTCCAGCATGACTCAGGGTATTGCAGTGAATCTTTAAGATAACATCTTTTGCTTGCCAACGTGTAGGCTGGCTGCCAAAGGTGGGGGAGGAGATCTGTTTTAAGTCTTTTGTATGTACTCATAGTAAATAGATACATGCCAAATTGATTACACTCGCCTTTCTATTTCTCTACTGGGAATTGAAGGAAGGGAAGAAGTAGTCCCCTGTGGTTTGCCCCAAACCACTGCTTCACACCACTTGGTTTCTTCACACCCCCCAGAAACAACAGCCTTGGGATCCAGTTTTTGCAATGTGAATGAAGGTCCCTGACCCACTGACCAGGATGCTCTTCCACTCTGTGTCTGAACATACTGCTGGGTGAGAGAGGTGCAGGGAACCAGAATGCAGCAAGGCAAAGGAACGTGAGGAGCTGCTGGCTGGAGTCAGAGCTGCCTGTGGCAGGGACGCCCTGCCTGTCTCAGCCCTCATCCTGCAGAGCTGAGCAGCATGATGGGCCAGCTCAGCCCCATATCATATCCTTGATCCTTGCCTACTTGCAAAACCCCAGGACAGCATCAGTTTTTGATCTACTGCCTCGTTGCCAAGCCATTAATTTTTCCAGTTTAAACACTTAATGCAATAGCCTTATTTCAAAGTCTGCCAGCTGAGCTGCCTCTGCTTAGGACTATCACTTCCAACTGTTCTCTGGCAAGATGATTTCTCAAATGATTAAAAAAAATAATCAAAATTGTAACCACATCTGTGGCTGCCTTTATCTGTGAGAGCAGGGAAAATTAGTGCTGAGGCCATCGGGTGCTTTTTGAAATGGAAGTCTTCTCCTGGAGATGGCACAGCTCCTGTCAGTTGGAAAGACCAGCCACTAACGTGGCTCTCACTGAGATTTCTGTCACTGTGTTCTGCAGCTGAGTGAAAAGAGCAGCCTAAACCCCACCTGATTTAGGCTGTTATCCTAAATCACCTGTGGGTTCTCTTCATGCACACCATCCAGCTGTGCTGATGTGTTGGCGGGCTGACCTAGTAAGAAGATCTATAGGATTAGTGAGTAGTTTTACTTAAATGCTTCTCTTTTTCTATTAGTTCTTTCTAGGCTGCAATATTGGTCCTCCACCCTTTCCTAGCACAGCTGGCAGAGGAGTCAGCAACACAAATTTTTGCTTCCATGGAAGAGACTGGCTAAGGTACAGAGTACAATTGAAGCACTCTCTGTGACATACCAATGAGGTTCCACTGGTTTACTGCAGCTGAGGCTCTGTCCCTGTCATCTCTAGGAAAAGTTGATTAGGTCCAATGGATTGCTGACTTCTTTTATGAAGAAGCTGTAAAAGTTCTTTTCTTCTGCTAGTGCTTTTCTCCAGGGAGTTGTTGGCAGAGAGAGGCGAGTCTCAGCAATAATACATTTCAAAGTTATTATGCCAGCAGAAAAGAAACACAAGGATTTGAACTCAGTAATATATATTTTTTTATGACAGGACAGAACACTAAAGGGCCCACCCTGCTGTGCAGACCTCCCTGGGTCTGCTGGGCTTCTGGCTGGCTGCACTGTGGGATGATGGCAGCAGCAACTGGGACCCCATTTCAGACCTAATCCTGAGGGGAGGTTCTGCCACCAAGCTGGCTCCTATGGTGGCAGGGAAAGATGGCCCTTGGGCATGTCCCTTCTTGTTGTGGACAGACAGGAACCCTTCTCCCTTCACCTACCAGTCACAGTGATGCATTCAGGTAGTGTGCAATGCCACTGAGCCCAAATCTTCATGCTGCTGTGGTAATGATAGTGCTTTCACATAGGAAATGAGTGAATTGTCAGCTGAGACCTCTTCTTTTTGTAATGATTAACCTTCCGCTAATGATTTCATATAATATTGGGTGACATTGAGTGCTGTGATATTGATGTTTAATGTGTTCCAAAGCAAGGGCTCAGGAAGCAATAAAGATTTACTCCAGTTAACGTGTGAGGGCTGGGCTGTCCCTGGGCCCTGTGCTTGCTGATTGCCTGACATGTTTGCCGTGGTGTGGCAGCATCGTCTAACAGAAGCTGGATTTCTGGCTAATAATTTAATGAAGGCTTTGCTGTATTTCCAATTACTGGAAAAAGACACGATTTTTTTCTGATACGTGTTATAAAATCAGCCCTTCCTTCATACTCCATGGAGCCAGGGAAGGGCACTTCATACCTCTCTTTTGGCTCCTGATCAGTCCTGCAACAAAGCCTGCCAGCCCCACACCAACATGTTGGGCCATACAGAGGTGCTGCCCATGGGCCTGGGAGGTGGCTCCCAAGTGGAGGAGAGTAGCAGAGGCAGAGCAGCTCACCAGAGCACCTACCCAGCCCCAAGACCCTCCATGCCCCACGCACAGCTGAGGTGGATGGAGCTGGCACAGACTGACACCACAAATCAGATGGCGTGGGAGGAAAACTTGGAAGGACAAATTACTGTGAGTATTGATTCCCCTGGTTGCTTGCAGAGGGATTTCATTTAGCAACACTGCCAATGACATTATGAGCAGCATCTTGTCCATGGCTGGTTCCGTGGCATTAAGAGAATTACTTTGGCTTAATGAATAGGAATAAGAATATTTCAACCTCCTCCCTGGAAAGTAATGGTGGATCATCAAGTGTGCAGCCAAGTTCAGATCTAGTCACTTGCCAAGGGAATGCAAATGACAGGTTGTTTTATTTAATGGAGACCATGGTGTGTTGGCCAAAACTGTTGTCTTTTTTCTCTGTGAATTGGTTTTCTCCCCTCTCTTGTAAATCAGACTTTGTCTCTACTCTTGATTGGCTTTTTTTTTAAAGCAGAAGAAATTTTTGCTGACTCTTGCACTGAAATCTGTCTGTAGATTGCACCAAAACTCCTCTATCAGCTGTATTTTATGCTGTGCTATGGGAAGAGACAGAAGCTGGTGTGCTCATAGTGGCCACTGCCAGCATACAGTGGGGCCACAGCCCCCTGTCTCCTTCCAGCTTGGAGCTGGTGAGGTGCTTCATCGATGTCACTGCTGCCCCATCTCGCTGAGACCAAGGGCACATTGTGGAGCCCCATGCTCTGGCATTGGGCCCTTTGCTGGCATGGTGGGCTGTGATGCACTTGGGTTTGTACAGCCCACTCATTCCTGCAGGGCACCAACCCCTCTGCTGTCAGCTGCCATTCAGCCAGGCAGCCACCAACTGCTCCCCTCCAAAGCTGTCCTCCTTCGCCACAGCTTGTGGAAGTGCTGCTTCCCTCAGCTGCTGTTGTTGACAAGAGCTTTGCAGAGTTGAAGTCCCCTTGAAGGACCAACCCCTCAGCTTCTGTACACGCGCCCAGACCATATTCCAGGCAGGTGCACTGAGCTGAAGGTTCTGGGTGGTGCTAAAGCAAGGCTGCACCCTCAGCCCAGCACAGGGTCCTGCAAACTGAGCCCAGGGGTGCTGCAGATGGGGAGTCCCATCCCATCAGGGCCAGGATTTAGTGCTACACATCCAGTGACTTATTAAACTCTTCAAACACAGGCTGTGCCTCACCATGGCTCACAAATTATATCAGCATGAGACAAAATCATGAACTAACATTTTCAGATGGGATGTGATGTTTTGCTTCATTCAACAGTGATGATTTGCAATGGCTGAGGGTGGGCTTTTTCCCTGTTCTTTTGTAAAAAACCAGAAAGTGTTTGCAAAGTAAACTGTGACATTTCAGCTACAGAACAGTCACCTTTCAAATGCAATGGCTGTGACTGCTCACTGCCAGTTAATCCTTGCGTGGAGGTTTTTGCTTAAAGAGCTGGAGAGAGGTGGAGTTTTTGCTTATTTGTTCAGAATCAGGGTTCTGTCCTAATTAATTTTTTAGTTGACAGGAAGAACAGGTTTCTGCTTTGTTTTGCCAAGTGTTTTGATGTATGAGCAGAGATGTTGCACAGGATGTGTGTTTGCAAAAGAGGCTGATGGGAAAGATCAAAACTGATTTGTTATGTTTGCAGAGAAAGAGGCTCCATATCCATGAAGCAGAGCAGGGAGTGACTGAAGGTCCCAGACACCAGTATTTTGAAGCTGAAATTGAGCCTGTAAGCTGGTGACCAAAGTCCTGTTGACCTTGCAGAAGCCGCGATTTCATGCCAGCTGCCTGTCACATCCTGGTGCCCCCCTCCCCATCCCAGTCTCTGACCTGCCCTAAATGTAACTCAGCACAGATTTCGGGCCTTCTCCTGTGGGATGAGCCCAAAGGCTTCTCGGGCTTCAAGGCTGAGCACATCAGGGGTTGCTGAGTGATTTGGGAATGAGCTGGTCTGGGAGGGATTCTAGACAGGTCTCTGACCATTTGCAAACAAGCTGCAAAATTGTGCTCACAATGGGGTTGCAGAGCTGCCTTTTGCCTGGAACCATGCCTGGAAAATGTATTTCCCAAGCGGGACTTCAGCCATTACAAAACCCTGACTGATGTGGTCAAAGAACATGGCAAACATATGACCCGTTACCATAATCCCCCACACTGGATCCCACTGATGTGCTTGCTTAACCCTTTCTGACGCCACCCAGAAGCTTCTGCCTCGAGTGTCACCAGTGTCAGCCCTTCCCAGTACAACCCCTACCCCCGTGGTCCCCTGTCCCCCCAGGCACAGGCAGATGGGAGCTCCCTGGAGGACAGCTGGCCTGGCTGCTGGGAAAGCAGCAGTAGAGAGCATGGGAACAGGCAAGGAGCTGGCTGTATGGCTCCCATGGAGCCTGGGAGCAAGTGCTTGCTGTGAGGGCTCAGCAGGGCTGTGTGGGGTGGGTTAGGGGATTGTCACCTCTTTCCTGACACCTCATTGCTTCTGAAGGCTGTTGGTCCCCCTGGCTCTCTTTCTGCTGCCTGATTGTTTGCTTGCAGCCTTTGTCCTTCCTGGCAAGCCACTGACAGAGTGGGTGGACTGTGTTGTGGGGTCTATGCTGGGATGGATAGGGGTAGGATGATGGTCTTGTTCAGGCTCCATAGCCAAAACCTATGCTTTATGGGCAAGGTATCACAGCCCTGGGGACTCTCAAGGGCATGGGCACCATGTGGGGAGCTCACTGTTCACCCTGCTGCTGGGTAAGGATCATCTCCACAGGCAGACAGCAGCAGTGAGCTGCTATTGTCCTTCACAAGCTGTTATAAATTGTCTCTAATAGGTCTCCAAGAGCACAGTCCACCTGGACTGATTGTCATCCACAGGAGCACGGTGGCTGGGTCTGAAGCTGGTGCCAACTGAGGTGCTTGGCTAAGATCCACAGGCATGGAGCTGGGTACTCGACTCTCCAAAGAGCTGTGGCACCAGGTCTTGATGTTGGCATAGGCTGGCATGGCACTTGGTGAGTTCAGAGGATGTTCTTATGCAATTGAGGCTGGGAGAGATTGAAGAGGTTTCTTTTTCTTTGTCTTTTCAAACAAAAGATAGCAGCAAAATCCATCCCCTGCCTCTTTTAAAGACAGCTCCTTTTCCTGATGGGTAGATAGATATAATGAGATTCTCAAACTCATAAATCTGCTGCGACTTTATTACCTGCATCTGTTAGAGATGATATGAAGAGAACTTCATACAGAGAGGACTCTTGAAAGGTTACAAAGGGAACCAGCAGTCTTCAGAAAATCTTCATCTAGAGAAAACAGCCAAGAAAACCCATGTAGAAAAAAGCACTTGAGATGAATGAATTGGTGTCAGGGCTGAATGCAAGTGATACTTGCAACAGGGTACTTTGTTGTGAAAGCAAGCCAAAGCCAGTCCCCTGTGTGGGGTAGCTCTGGTGCAGGAGCCAGCCTGTGGCTGCCGTGCACTGCCCTCAGCACCAGCATTGGGTGTGCAAGAGGCTGGCCAGCACCCCTGTGCTTGCACACCCGAACCCCCTGTGCTGGCAAGGGGAAGGCACAAACAGTGGCAGAGCTGAAATGTGCTGTTGCTTTTTTATTTGCTCTCTGGTAGATGTGCCCTCACTTCAGCCTCTGCCCTGGGGC
Source organism: Myrmophylax atrothorax (assembly GCA_026770055.1). Taxonomy (NCBI): domain Eukaryota; kingdom Metazoa; phylum Chordata; class Aves; order Passeriformes; family Thamnophilidae; genus Myrmophylax; species Myrmophylax atrothorax. The sequence goes on from JAOXXN010000102.1 coordinate 12,426,192, forward strand.
AGCAACACTGGTGAGAAGCAGCCCTGTAGCTTAGATCCTAGTCCAGGCTGCTGAGTCTGCCACAGTGGACAGCCCCATGGGTGAGGTGATGACACACCACAGCCTCACCACACCCCCATGCCTGGAATGGGAAGGGGTGAAGGACATGGGCACAGAAAATAACATTTTGTCAGCTGGTCAGTAAATCAGTGAGGAACTGACTAGCTTCCAGGTGAGCTGGTGGCAGCTCTGTGCTTGTTGTGGAGCCCTGATCAAGGGACTGGCAAAACCCTGGAAAGATCCCAGTAGCTCCTGAGCAGGGTGGCTGTTTCTCAGGTGGGACAAGCACCTGCTCAGTGTGTCTGTGGCCAAGAGAGCTGCAGGAAAATGAGGATGTCACAGCCTGTGCCTTGCCCCAGGACCAATGTTCAGGGAACTGTGATTGCCAGGCAGGGCACTGCAACTGGTGAAAATGGGCTAGAGAAGATGCTGGAAGGTGCAACCTGCTCCCAGAGCACAAGCTGTCATGAAAGGTCATGTCTGCAGTGTGGTGCAATGATGTCTTCATGATGTCATAATGCAAGCTGGCAGCTACTTTAGTGACAGAGATCTAGGTTTAAATCTTCTGCTCCCTATTGCAAGGGGGAAGAGGTGCTTGCTGGCTTTCCTCCCCCAGGTAGCCTCTGCTCTTGCTGACACCTCACCCTTTCTCAGAGAGGGAGGCAATCCAGAAGGCAGAGCTGCAAGCAGGGAGAGAGCAGATGACATCTTTAAGCTGTGATCATTGAAGAATATTAACCGCTCTTGGGCTTTGTGACTGCCAAAAAGTGATGCTTGAGCAACGTGGCGCCAGGAATCCTGAAGTCACTTTAGTAGCCTTGGAAAATGCAGCTGCTTTGGGATTTCAGCCCAAGACGGCTGTTATTATCCACTGTGCAGAATGAAGCTTCTGTTGGGAGCTTTTACAAAGACCATCAGTCTTCCCAAATAGTGGTTGTTTTTATCACCTGGCAGTAATGATACTCTCTGGTCCCTTTAATATCCAAGTATGTTCCCAAAGTGACACCGGGAAACTCATTTAGGGCTCACCCCCTCCAAGGGAAACAGCTTACAATTTTCTGCCAGGTAGCCATACCGTTGTGAGAATGGGCATGACTCACGTAATAAAAACCTTGCTGACAGACACGACCTCCTGGAGGTTTATCTAAGTCGTTTGTTGGGGAGCAGAGCAACATATATCAGGGCTGAAATACGTGCCAAGCAGCAATCCTAATGCACACAGTGTCTCTGCTGTAATTGATTCTCAGGCAGGACAAATACCCGGTGGAGAGTGCAAGGGGCCCTGCCTACTCTCCCAGCTAAAATGTTATAACGTTGTGTGAAATGGTATTGCTGAAGCCTGTGGCTAAAATCCAGCTTGTGGGCTGGCTGGCTGTAAAACTGCATCACCCAAAATATCCTGTCCATGCTTGCATTGGCTGGGTCATTTGGGCTCCAGTACAGAAGGAAACATATTAAAAAATGGATCAAAAGTAATGACTCTTGCCACTAATGTGTGTGCAGCATCACATGTGCATGGACTTTCATTTTTTGGTCAATGTTGTTTTATTGTTCCTCCAGGTAAATGTTCAATGAGGAAAGGCCTTGTCCAGTTCCTTGTTTTGGTCAGTAAATGCTGTGGGTGCCCTGGGCAGGTGCCATGGGAGGCTGCTGCCTGCCATCTGGGACCCTCTAGGGATGGGGTGAGTGATGGCACTGATGCCACTTAAACCACAGGGAGTTAAGAATTTTAGAGATGGTTAAAGCTGATGGTGATGGCTTGGTGTAGCAGGGTGGTGTAAAGCAGATTGTGGCTCTTTGGGGACATCCAAATTCCCTACACTAGGAAAGGGCCCTAAATTTTGTTGCTTGTCTGGCATCTCATACATATGCATGGGGGCAGCTGTGGTACTGCCTCCCCATTGCTCAGTAACTGGGGAACTTGGAGTGGAGAGGTCCCTGGAGAGGTGTGAAACCTTACCTGACACCCCTAAGCAGCCTCCCCAAACACACAGGCAGGCTGGGGGAGCAGGCAGCAGAGAAAACCTGCCATCTCCTGCGAGTTTCTTAATTTCATCAGCTGCATGGGGCTGCTTCACCACGCATCCCCCCTGCATGGGATCAGGTGGTATTAGAGACTTGATCCTTCAGAAGGACTGGGGGAATGTCTTACAGTGCAAAACCAGAGGAGCTCAGCCTGTTTAGCTTATTAAAAAGAAGATCAAGAGGTGACTTAATTGTGCTGTGTGAGGTACCTTCATGGGGAGAGAAAGGCAGGTATTAAAAGGCTGTTTAATCTAGAGGAGAAAGGCATTGCATGAGCCCGCGCCTGGAAGCTGAAACCAGACAAATTCAAATCGTCAATCAAACAGACTCTTTAAAAAGTGAGTGTTAATAAAGATTAAACTACCCAGGAGAGCAGCGCATTCCCTTGCCTTTGATTTATTTAGACCCAGACAGGATGCATTTCTGCCCCGTACACTTGAGCCATGCAGGAGTTACTGGGCTTGGTACAGGAGTAATTGGATGCCAGCCTCAGCTCTGCATCAGGGAAGGTCGGGTGAGATGATCTAATGGTCTCTGCTGGCCATCAGTGCTCCCCCCCCTGGTGTCTGTGATTTGTGTGCCTGTGGCCAGCTGGCTGGCAGGGATGCAGCTCTACCAAGAAAAATCGGTGGGGAAACACAAGGAGCGTAGTACTATGTCAGAAGGGACAACAAGAAGACAAGTGCAGACTGACACATGTGCAGGGAGAGTCAAAATATTAGAAAGAAAAGGCTTTTAGCCAGCAAATGTATTTTTATTAAAAAAAACAGATTAACTCTGTGGCCATTAGCAGACAGATACATTTTTTTGTGCTTAGCTACCCCTAATTTTTCTCACAATTCATTAAAAATCAAATCTCCCCTCAAGTTTTACGTTGATCAGAAAATCAAGGTTTCAATAGGAAAACCCCATTTGGGGAAAGACAAAGAGAAGTCATATCCCAATTTCATGTAAGTAGGGTACAGTGAAATGATGGCTGAAAGCCTCATTGACACTGAGGAGTGGCTCAGGAAACACTGCTCACCTGACAATGTTGAAGTATGTTGTGAGTTATTTTCCCCTTTATTTTTATGAATCACTCCTCAGGGCTGGCTGGTGAGTATGGCTGCACAGAGAAGCTGCTGTGGGGTGTCCCTCATAATTTTTAATAATGCTGTGATTTGGCAGAGCTCATCTCCTACTCAGTGCCCCGAGTCACTGTCTCAGCCCTGTGGGACGGCATGCCTGGAGCAGGATTTGGAGATGCAGCACAAAAGTGGGGGGGGATGTACTGAGCCTTGGATGTTCCCAGGCTGAGTGATGGGCTCCTTCAGCAAAGGATGGAGCCTGTGGGGGGCTCTTGCTGAGAAGTTGTTGTTCAAGGTGATTTTCATAATATTTAAAAAATGTGTTTGCTTCCTCTTGCAAATGTTCAAACATCTTTAAAGTGTCTGTGGTGCCAAGCTGCTTCTCGCCCTGTTTTAAGAGAAATAAGCTTTCTTTATGGAAAAGGAGCCACAAAAAGCGCAGCAAGCCCAAAGTTAACAGCGAGCAGACCGAAACTAAATTAACACCAGCAAGATTTCAGCTGCCCCTCCAAAATATTGTGTCTCACGGCAAAGGGTCTGGGAAAAGATGGGAGAACAGATTGCTTTAGCGCATCTTCGTGGTGTCTCTGCGGCACAGATGAAGCTCAGGCTGGGTCTCCTTCCCCTTGCCAAGCCTGCAAAGGGGCTCACAGCCCCCAAAAGTGGACAGTCAGAGGCACAGGCTCAACAGTGCCATGAACACCAAGGGGTGCAGCTCCACAAGGGGATGCAACTTGGGACACTGTAGCAGTTAGTTTAGAGAAGCATAACCTGCAAAATCAGAGCATGAGCCCAAAAAAGGAGCAAGTGAGCAGGAGGCAAGGGACAGGGAGGGAGCGCCTGGCCCTTCTCCACTGCCATAAAGGTGGAGGCAAGAGAATGGGGGTGTTAGCCATTGGCCATGGTGTCACAGCTCCATGTGGGTTATGTTGGCTGGCTTCAGTGATGAAAACAGGCAGCTAACAGTGAGTTCCTCTTTGTAACAGAAAACAGTCAAAACAGCTTGAAAACTATTCATAACGAGAGCTCTGAGAACAGGCAATGCTACACAGACAGAGTGAATACTGTCATTAAGCACTCTTTGGATGACAGTCCCAGCAGTTCATTATCCCCCATCACTGCATGGGGAGGGTGGCAGAGGAGAGAGAGGAGTGAGGGGTTTTTTAAATAATCCTTTTTTTTCCCTAAATTAATCCCCACTGTAAAGCAGAACACCAAAGGAGCAGAATAAAGGCAGCATCCTGCCTTGCTTGTGCCCTCTGAGGCTGGAGCATGAGGTTCTTGCAAGAACCAATGCCACTAAAACAAAATTCTAGCCTTGATTCTATTTAATTTGCTAATGGATTGTATTTATCTCCATGTTTCTCTTCTTTTTTATTTTTTTTTTTTAAGATACCATTTCTGGGTGTAATTTCTTCCTCCGGAAGTGCAAACAATACTTTACTTCTAAGACCCTGGCTAACATTTCTGACACATTAGGCAGCAGCTCCAGCAGAAATCAGCTCCAGCCTCACCACCCAGTCACCACGAATGGTGCAGCAGATGCTGGGAGCCTTCTTCTCCATGCAGGGATACTCACATGCTGGTTGCAACTTCCTTATGTGGCTGCAGGTGGGTGTCTTGGGCTGTGCCCCCTGAAGCCCTCCACATGGAGACTGCAGGGCAGGGGTGCAGCCAGACAGAGCAGGTCTCCCAGCTCTTGTCCTGCAGTGGATCAAATCCAGTCATTACCCGTGCTTAGGGAAGAGGTGCAGGATGCTGAGCCTGGTACCAGCAGAGGTTTGCAGACCGAGCCAAAGTGTATCTTGCCTAGGCTAGATGGACACATCAACTGACCATGTTTTATAATTAGCCTCCTTGTTTGAAAAAGAAGTGGTTTGTTTTTGTCAGGGACAGTGTATGATGCAGGTTGGGTCTCCAGACCGGAGGCTTTTAGGACATGAGTATCCCTGTATGCCCAGAGGAGATGACTGTGCCCTTGCCTGGTCAGAGGAGCCCAGCACCGTTCCGCTGCCATCCTAATTCACCGGGGCATCCCTCGGGCATCAGAAGAAACAAGGACAACAGGGCTTGTTAAAACTTGTGCAAATATTTCCCTAGACTGCCAAGTCACCTGGGCAGCTGTGATGAGTCACTGTAGTTGTGCTGTAGCTCCCTGCGCTTCATCAGCATTATCTCCCCTTCATCTCCAGTATCTGGGGAAAGCATCATCATTTATTCCCCAGACAGAATGCAGAATCTCTTCAATTCCAGCAACATTGCTGCGTTCACAACCTTGTCATTATCCTAAGGCTGATAACCTCAGCCAGGGGTGTTCATTCTTTAAGTCACTGAGCAATGTCCTGTTCGTGACACTGTGGATATCCAGAACTACAAGATACTCTGGTCTAGGTAGCCCTTTGCATCCTCCCAAATCTCCTGCCAAACCCTCCACCACTGAACCCAGCCTCCTCCTCAGCCCTTGAGATAGATCCTGGTTTATTGCTGTTCAGCTGCAGGTCTCATTATGGCCCCCTCCTCACATGCTGCATTCTGGCATCGCTGCTCGGCAGGGATTGCAGATCGCTGTCGGAATGGTTTTATCATGACACCCAAAGCAGTACACTGCTTTTTCCCAAGTGTGGCAGTGCTCTGGTTTAATGAGCTTTGGAGATGGCATTGGCAGCATGGCCCTGGCTGTTTGATGGCGGTCAGTGGGGCTAATTAATCCTGTGTGTGCCCAGAGCCCTGCCCCGCCTGTGGCCTTGGCTGGAGCAATGCCAACAGCATGACTGGGCTGCAGCTGAGATGTGAAACTATCTTAAAGGGGCCAGCTCTTACCCACCTCTTCCTCTTAAACTGAGGCTAACATTTTTTCTGATTTCAAAGTCTAACTTCTTCCTTTGGAAAAAAAAGAATAAAATACTATTTTTGAAACAGCGTCCAAGTGGGACTCTGTGACTTGCTCTGTAACACCACCAAACGCATTAGAATGCTCCTTGCTGGTACCTGTGTCTGCATCCAACCTCCACAGAGCTGGCAGTGACAAGGCTGGGGTTCCTTGTCCCAGGGAGATGGGCTAATGTGCTTTGCACCACACTCCTGCCTGAATCCCCAAGGCACACAGCTCCATGGGGGTTAACTGTGCTGTCACCTTTGCCCTTGGCAGCTTCCCCTTGTTTCCTCCCACCCTTTGGAGTGTGTTGCTGCTTAAGCTTGAAGGAGATGCTTGTATGGCACTGTCGTGTTTGTATATTTGAAATTCAGAAAAGCAGGAGTTACTGAGATTGCTTTCCATTTCCAGGAGGAAAGCCAGAGCTGGGATTGGTCTTTTCTTCCTCTTTCTTTCCCCTAAACCAAAACAAACCCAAGTTTTTAGCTGCTTCAGCAGATAATCACTGCCTCTGTGTCAGAAAGAGCCGTGGGAAACGCCCTTTGCTTCATAAAACTGAGGAGTCACATCTGTCACCCTCCTGGACACAATGAGCCTGCCTCGTGTTGGCAGGGGTACCTTCCAGACCCTGGGATTTTCTTGCAGTGGCAGCAATGGGCAGCAATGATGGGACAGCCTGCAGCAGCAGGAAGTGGTATGGCTCCCCTACCTGTCCCCATCCTCATCCCTGTCCAGGCTGTGAGGGATGGGGGGCCTCAGCACGGTGCTTTTGGCAGAGGGCAGGAGGTGTTTAGGCAGAGTCACCACTACCATGAGAAAGCCCTCCCAGCAGAGGACCAGGCTCCCATCACCCCCTGTGTGGATGCAGGAGCGGGATGTGGTGAGCATGGGGATGGGTGCACATGAACCACATCTCCCTGGCTGAAATGGTGTGTGTCACCCATAGGAAGCACCAGGCCTGGATTTCTATGTGTTTGCAGGATGTCTTGTCATCCAGGAAAACAAATAAATGGATAAATAAGAATTGCTGGGCAAGACATGGTGGCAAGGTGCCAGTCCCAGCCCAGCCAATTCATTTGCAGTTCTCATTAATTTGGACTGACCTTTGCTCACATTTCCACCACAAGTACGTTCAAAACAAGGCAGACATTTAACTCTGTTTCGGGCAATGTTACTCTAATGTGGCTTTTTTTTTGCATTGCTCTCTCTTTTATGGTAAGCAAATGTACTGCCAACTTTTCTCTTGCTATGTACACCAGCGAAGGGAACCAGATGCTTCATGTTTTCCTCCAAAATGTAACTGAATGTTGTTTTTTGTTTAGTGTTACGGAGGGAGGGCTGGCTTACAGACAGCATTTCATAAATCCAGTCCTCACTGCACGCTGTTTCCCAACTTATGTTGGGTCCTGGCTGTGGCTCCTGGCTGGATTTGTGGTCTCTCCTCACACAATGTGGCAGCATCCCCTGAAGCTCCGAGTGCCCGATCCCCAGTTGTCCCAACAGGAGGGCACAGTTGCCACCGAGAGGACCCCAGTGGAGGGGTCCCTGGTGATATGCAGTGAAAGGTGTGGGGCTGGGCAGGCTCACCCCACTGACTTCTTGCACAACAGAGGGTCTGCAGCCTGGCCACATGCAGTGGCCATGGCTCTCAGGGAAGCTCTGGGATCAGCCCAGACACACACCTCAGGGGAAACAATCTCCAGCTCAGGGACAGGGTTTGCTGCTTGTGAAGAGCAGCATGTGTGGATTTGTCTGGTGACTGCTGGTCTTCCTCTGAAAAGGAAGTTGTTTTGCTCCATCATGCCTGAGGACACTGGGGCTTTATGGGGCTTCCTGTGCCCACTTCTTTTTGCCAGATGGCTTAGAGCTGGTGTTCTCCATGGTGGGGGCTGCTCCTCCTTCTGTCCATGCAAGGTTTGAGCTGTTGAAGACCGCCCAATAAATTCTTGCTGTGCAAAAAAATCAAGCAGTCCTGGGCAAGATTGTCAAAAATACCTGTGCCACCAGGGCACTTCCATCCATTTTAAATAATTCTTCTCCTCTACCTCCATCTGTACTTCTGCTGCTATTTTTAAAATCACTCTTCTGCTTTCAACTGCTTATCTTCCTTAGCTTTTCCTCTTCTTTTCACATTTCATGCCCTAAAATCTTTTCATCACTTTTTTTTTTACTTTTCTTTTTTGGAGGGGCTTGATTGGGCTTTATTTTTTCTCCTCTGCCAGATTTATGTGAGTTGTCAAGTCCAGCAGCCATTTCTCTCTGCCTGATGACAGACTTGCTTTCCTCCACTTCCCCCCAGCCCCCTAAAATCAGATTCATGGTTGTTCTTTAAGGCCCTTTAATATTTTAATGCTCTGACTATAAATTCCATTTTCTCTAAGCTTCAATCCTGCTGTGGGCCTTCCCGTGGAGGGCCAGCAGCTGCCTCCCCCTGCCCCGCGCTCGCCAGTGTGATTTGCAATGTGTCACAGGCGGCGTTTGGGGTGGCTTTGCTCCGTGCATGGGAGCCGAGGGCAGGGGAGGGGAGCGGAGCAGGAATTCTCTTTTCCTTAAGCTCAAACGATTCTTCAAAACTTGACAGGAATTGACTTTTCTTTTTTTTTGCTTTCAAGACATGATTTGTTGTGGGCTTGTTGTGCTTTTTATTAAAATGCTCTCGTGGAGTGCTTAGAAAGGTTGGCTTTGCACAGCCCCAGCTTCCTTCTTTAATAAATGCAGCCTCGGCTTACAGTTTTTCCCTCTGATGTGTCAGCTGGGGGACTCGCTCTCCATCTCAAAGTACACCCAGACTGCTTAAATCATCCTTATTTCTCTCTGAGGGAGAGGGACTTTCGCTCTCCAAAACTTTTCACGCCCTAAGTTAATAAAACTTCTCTGCTGAAAGGGATGGATGTGACACTGTGCTGAGGATTTCATGGCCGAGTGCTGGATTATTGCTGTGGTGTAAAGGGCTCCCCAGCCTTGGTAAGCACATTGAATGTCTTCTTAAAATACGAGGTTGAAATGCATTTGGCAATAGCTGTCCCTGAAAGCTGCTGGAAGAGCTCACTGCCTTTGCTGGTGAGGAATGCTTCCCAAGGGGCTGCACAGCCCAGGGCTGCCTCTGTTGCTCAACACGGCCCACTGGTGAGGTGCCCCATGCCTCTGCTGGAGGCCACTCTGCTTGGGAGTGTGCTTGGAGAGCTGCAAAGCGAGCTGGGCTGGAAGCCAGGGCAGAGTTACTCTGTATAAACGTGAGAGACCAGGAGGGCAAAAATAGTGCTAGAAATTTTGACAGTGTTTGTAAAGGAGTCAATTGTTATTAAGCATGAGATTGGCAGCTGATCCAAAGGGTGACAAAGCAGCCCTGTGCCGCACCAGGAGGGATACGATAGGAAATTATCAGCAACATTTGGGACAGCTATTTCCTCCAGGTTTATAAACATTTAACCAAGGATGTGTTAGCAAAATCTTTTGCAACAACAGTCCTGAGCTACCAGCCTGTGCTGGTTCATCCCACAGCGCTCCACCCACCACAGCAGCACAAGGAAGCAGGGCTATATTTCTTCCTTTGTTTTTTGGCACCCAGGCCAAGGCAGGGGTAGAGTTGCTGAGTGTTTAATTCAGTGCTTTCCATTTCAGATATTAGTGGTGCAACTGACTTATGATACAGGAGCCTGGAGAGGAATCATTCCCTCTCAACACATTCCGGATTAGCTATTTTCCTATTAAACTGCTTTAGACATGGTGAGTTTGTTGCCTCAAATGGGTCATTGCATGTAACAGGAGTTGATAGGAAAGCCTAATCCTACCTGATCAGTGTGCGTGACAATAGGGACCTACTGAATTCAATGCAAATTCTGCTACAGATGTGTACAGACCAAACCTCAGTGTCACCCTCTGTATTTACACCACAGGGCTGTGCTGAGCAGCCAAAGTAAGGCTGAAAGGACACAGCAAGGACCCAGAAGTGGTGGCACTGGCTGCAGCCAGGGCCCCAGTGCTCAGCTCACCAGAGTCAGGGCTTGGGGGCTCACCAACAGCTCTCATGGCCTGGTGGGTTTGGCCCATTTGGGTTGTAAAGTGGGAAGGTGTGAACTATTTTGATGCAGTTACAGTAAACAGAGCAATCCAGCATCTGTGGGGAGTGGCTGTAGGGAGCTGCTTGATGGAGAGAGGGTGCTCTGAGCTCTCTCAGCGTGGTCTGAGCTTAGGGAGCCTAAAGGGAGACGTAAAGGCAACACCTTGCAGTGGACAGGCTCTCCGTGGTCCCTGCAGAGAGGAGGTGGGAGCACCAGCCTCCCTGCCTGCCAAAGTCACTCTCCATGGATAAGCTGGCACCAGGTTTCACTGAATCATGTTGGATGGTTGGTGATAGTGCCAGGCTCCAGGAGACAGAGGAGCTTTTCAGAGAGTGACAGAAGAGAGTGAGGCAACGGGAGGCTCTACTTGCACCTGCCCGCAATTAATTAATTACGAATCCACTCATTAGCTCAGCCCCATGACTCCCCTCACTGCCAAGCCCCCAGCTGTCCAGAGAGCAAGTCATTATTCGAAAAGATTTCCCATTAAACTTGGAAGCAAAGGAATATTTCAAAGAAGAAGGGGCAAGTGAAACAGCAAGGGTGTGCACACGATTGCAATCAGCTCCTGAGGATATGCTGGAGTGGCTGGATCCCCATCTTGCAGCAGCCTGAGAATGGTGAAATCGATTTCATTAGCCTGCTCAGCCCCTGATTATTCTTGTGCCACATGAAACATGCCCGTGGCCCCCCCAGTCCGGCCTCTGCTGGCAGTGGGTAGCCGTGTGTGCGTGGCAAATGCACCAAGTCACCCCAGGTCCCACCTCATCCTGCTGGCTACAGAGCAGCCCCACCCAAGTGCAACCTCAGCTCATGCTGAAAAAAAAAAAAAGCCCTGAAGATTTCAATTTCTTGAAGTGGGTGCCTGCCTCCCCTTGGTGCTCAGGCGGCAGCTGCAGCCCAGCTCGCAAGCTTTTAACCTCAGCTGGAGCACACATCTGCTTTGCCGCCCATTTTCCTATTACCTGCTCTCTGCTCCTCGCGTTAGCGGGGGCTGCTCTTAAACCGCAGTGATTTACAGGTGGTGTTACGGCAGGACAGGTCTGACACTGATTGAGTCGCTTATCTGCCGTCTCCGTCCTGCTCTCTGACAGCCTCTCCCCCAGGTATCAATCTGCACATCAGTTCTTTATTCCTGGGTGAGGGGAGAGCTGTCAAGGTTGCAGCTACACTGTCATCTTCATCTAAGCTGCCAGCCGCCCTTCATCACTTAAAGACCCTCTTTAACACAGGCTCTTTGGGAGGGGGCCACCGTGTTGGAGACAGCAGCAAAATTTCATTTGCTCTCAAGGTGCTCAGGGCTTGATTGATTGGCTTTCATTTGTCAGGCTACCCATAAATAAACAAGAGTTTCCAAGCTGTAGGTTCAGCCCCACTGCTTCCTTCTGCAGCCCTGCACCAGCTACTGGCTGCCAGCTGCAGGGAGAGTTGGCAGGGTGTTGGGACCCCTTGTGCAAGACACAAGGTTCCTTCAGGCCTAGGCCACCATCAGGGTGGTGGGACAGAGCAGACAGAGGGTGGAGAAGGCATATGTGTGGAGCCAGGCTTGGCACTAGGGTTTGCCAGGAATCCCCATGTCTTGTCATGCCCAAGGATGGGGCTGAGGCTGAACTGCAGAAACTGATGCCATTGCAGTCACTGCTCACTTTTGCAGGTCCATGGAAACAGGACAGGGATATGCTGGGACACCAGCACTTGCACCCTGGTGAGGTGGATGAACTGGGACAGGCTGGCCCCCACAGTGTGCACTTTAGTTCTAAATTACGTTTTTCTTAGCCTAAACCCACACTTCTCTCTGGGATTGCTGGCAGGACTGGGCAGTGGCACATAGTGACAGAAAGGGACCTGTGTCCACCTCTGGGCTTGCTCTCGGGCGCTGCTCTTGGGCAAGAGCAGCTTCCAGCTGTCCCCAGCTCTGAGAGCTTGTGTGAAAGCCCAGTGTCACTTTCATGTAACAGGCAGCCTGGACTGATCCAAAGGGATGGGCATTGTGCGGCAAAGGAGAGCAGTGGGCATGGCCCCGTGTGCCTCTAATGGTGCCTTGTTTCCCGAGGGTTTCTGCCATCCGCTGCCCTCCTGGTTTCATTTCCTTGTTGCTGCTCTTTCATGAATGAAAAAGCCACTGAAACATAATTCTCTACCATAATGTTTATTAAATAGTAATTTTAAAAGGTTTTTATACAAATCATATAAACACAGGTTTTTTTGTTTTGTTTTGTTTTGTTTGTTTTTTACACCGAAGAATCACAGTAAAAGCTCTTTAAGTCCATAAGTCCTGGCTCAGCCAGTGAACGATCAAATACCTTGAACTGCAAACCTTGGAGAAGTTCCATTTCTGCATATAATTTCTTAATGATTTAATTCCCATGCTCACCTCCGGCACCTTCCCACAAAACGAAGTCACCCAGCACTACAGCCCATTAGCAACATGTCCTCGCCATAGGAAGGGTGTGGAGGCAACAGCCCATTTAAGTAAAGGCATTAACACCAATTTGTTTATTCTTTTCTGAATTTCACAGAGGGAATTGTGATCAGCAAACCAAATGTATTTGCAGAGGAGGATGCAATGAATTGAATGCACTGATGACTTCCCCCCCTCCCTGTCGAAGTTACAATCAAACACAGTTTTCCGTAGAACAGTAAAGCACCCGGCAGAGGTAAGTGAGGTATTGGCTGTGCAGCATTATCGGCCTTCTCCCACCCAGCAAGCGCACACGTGGGCTCTGCCCATCTGCAAGGGGCAGGTGGGACACGCAGGGTGGGCGCTTCGCTGGGCCCCTGCCACGTTAGTGCCAAGGTCAGCAGTACTCTCCTGCCCCAGATCAAGAGATACATTAACACGAGTCAGTCCCACAGAATAAGTCACATACACAATACATACAGAGAATTCACGTGCGTGTGCAAACACACTATTTCTGAATATATGTATATATGAACTCTTCTCTCGGTACGCCTACTAGACACCATAACATCACCTTTTTAATTATATATTTTCACCTATTGTTTGCCTAAGTTGGTTTTTCTAGTGTATGGTCCTTTTCCATTCATCCTTCCCCTCTCCTGTGATGTGAAGGAGATAAAATCATGAGCAGCAGCAATCCAGCTTTGAAATGGTCTGGTACATTTCCTCTCACTGCCTCTGTTTCTTTTGTACAGTAAAATAACACCCCTGTGGAATTTGTCTGCGAAGAACGCCAAAAGAAATAAGGTGATTCAAAAGGAGAATCAGAGATACATTTACTGCTGTTTCTGTCGGGTGCACAGTGGGAATTAAAAAACCGAAGGCCTTTGTGTGTGCATGTCTCTGCGTGTGTGTATGAACCATGGATGTTCTGATGATGCAGCTGCTGGTGTCTGCTCCCCAGTACACGTGCGCCTTCCTCTCAGCAGACAAGTCTTTTCCCTAAAAACTTATTGTATGAGGGAGCTCTTCATACAGTTCCCACAGTACTGAGGAGCAGCTGTAGCACTGCTCATGTGTCCATGCTCATCTCCTCTCCAGATGTTGCTCCTCTCACCAAACACCTGGCCTCCTGTACGATGTGTTTGCAAGACTGGGCAAACTGAGCTTCACAGCACATCACACCTTTGTCACTCTGCAGTTAGTGAAGAAAAAATTCCATCCCCAACCCCAACTATTTGCCAGGTAAAACATAAAAATCAAGACATGTCAGGTATTTCCAAGGGGCGCCTGGAAAAGGAAATCCAACATGCTGGAAAGGTTTCTCCTTTATGTATGTGCAAGCTGATAGGGGTGATCCGTCTGTACTGAATTGGAAATGACATGATGACATTGTTTTGGGGCCCAGCATTTTAATTCCTTTTCTCCATTCAGCTGTTTTCCTAACACTCCTCTCCACAGTACAGTGGTAAGTGGAGAGGTTATCAGCTGCCAGACAATGTAGCCAGACCACTTGAAAGTAGAAGGACCAGACTTCTGCTGAGCTGTACCCGGCAGAGACTGGTGAAGAAGAGCATTTTGTGGCAAAGGATGAAGGCCTCACTTGCTTTTTGATACAGCACTGACCATCAGATGGAGGAAAAATACTTCTTCTAAGGCACTTGTTCAAAGTAAAAAAAAAAGCACAGCTCATAAATAAAACTTGGGGGTTTTGCTACTGATCAGGAGCAGCACAACTTTGCTCCAAAGGGAATATGGTGGCAGCTGTTTGGTCCAGCGGTGCTGGTGGCACCAGTTCCCACCCTCCAGCTCCAGGGAGAAGGGGAGCACCGTGAAAGCAAGGGGGGAGCCAGTGGGCACCATGGCTGGGCTCCCTGGGGCTGTGGGTATGGCTCCAGCCTCCTTCCTCATTGATTTTCCCTCCCTAGTGCTTTAGAGAGGCCTTGGCACTGTACTTCAAGTCAAACCCCAAGTGAAGCCCCCTTTCCAAAGCCATTGCCTAAGTGCTGGGCACCTGACAGACTCTATCTTTTGTTTGCTGCAATTTTCTCATTATAGCAAAAAGAAAAATGGCAGGCTCAAGAGGGGTGGGAGATTCAGAGAAAGGCCTTCCTGATGAAGGCCTCAGTTGTTGCAATCAAAGATCTGGATTTAATAAATGGCTCTTATTCACAAATCACTTTAAGGCTCTTCAGCTTCTCTTAAAGAGGTGCTTCTACACATAGGGTTTCCTTTCTATTTTATTTCTTAATGATTTCAGAAAGCGCTGTTGCTACCATTAACACTAAAGCTAGTATCCCATCTTTCCCTCACTACCCAGGAGAAAGAAAGTTGAAGGTAACAACATCCTTCCATTTTCAGGCTGCAAACTGCAGCTTCCTGTTCTCAGTGTGAAGTGCACAAATCCCTACAACAGTATCTGGATGGAGTATAAAATGGACAGGGTCTCCACGAGTGTGTGTGTGTCTCTATGTTATTTCTAAAGAAATCCCTCAGCCTTCTCAGCAACTCACCAGAGAAAGGAGGTGGGAAATAACGATCAACATTTAGTTCCTCACATCCAAAAGGTAAACCAGTCTCCCTCACCACATCCCAGCCACTCGCATCAGCAGAAAATGAAGATGAACCCACAGATGAGGGGCTCAGTACCCCGTCACCTGGCACAGTCTGGTTTGCAGGAAAACCCACTTGGCCCTGGCAGAGCATAACCTGCCAGCAGGACCTGGTGGCAGGAGCAACAACTCCCCTCACTCCTCCTGCTCCCCTCATTCCCTGCTATGGCATTCAGTTCCCATAGAAAACAGCAAAAAAAGTACCCCCTGCCAGCCCACCTTAAGGGGCACAATGCCAAGGGTGATCCCAAGGCACCCATCAGGCCTCCGAGCAGCACTTCTGGTGGTTCATCTTGACCTTGTGCTTGATGCCGTCGTACAGTTCAAAGTTGTAGTTCTCCAGTGTGGTGGAGCTCCGTGAGGACAGCCCGGCATAGGAGCACGTGCAGTAGAGGAGCAGACCAGCACAGATGGCCCCGAGGAGGACACCAAGGGAGCTCATTGCTATAATGGTCACCAGGATGGGATCCAGGGTGTACAGCCAGTTTTTTTCTTTGTCCAGCTTCGGCATTCCTGGAGAGTTAGTAGAGAACAGTGTGTCGTTCCTATCCGATCCAAAGTAATCTGCAGTGGAATGGGCACTTATTATCCAGGGATCACTTTTTATTCCCTCTCACCTTTATACGCATTTCTTACTTGGAATTGTGATGGTTTTAAAAGGGTGTAAGTATACATATGGGAATATTTCAGCAGGATTAACTAACCCAGGTCTAGAAATACTATGAAGCACTGAACTACCAAAAAAGTTAGGCACTCTAATTCCCTTTTACACTATTTACGTAGCATGCTAGCAATTTACACCCAGTGAAACCCTGGTCCTTCCAGTGCCACTGGGTTCAAAACTATGGAAACAATCTGTCACAGCTCTCAGACTTAATTTTATTCATTTACAAGTCAAAATGCCATGCAAGCAGCAATTAATGCTTGAAAGATCAGTTTCACTTGTCCTAACGCAAATACAATATATCGACTTTTCAAGGTTGCTGGCTGTTGAAAAAGGGAAACAGGAAAAGAAAACTAATATCTTTGTCTGGACACTTAGCCACCGCTTCAGTGTACGTTCTCAAGTGTATTCCAGCTCCTAATATCCACTAAAGCTGAGGGCTGTGAGTAATCATAGCATCTGATACTGAAACACAAGCTGCCACAGCTAAACTTCCCATGTGGCATTTGGGTACCAACCTGGATCATTGTTGTCTTCAAAGTCTTGCTCAGAGGTCAGAAAGTCATCCTCCATTCTTGGGAAGTTCACTAGAACAACAAAATGGGAAGCGCTGTTTGTTTAAAGAGGCCTTCTGCGGGCATTATTGCCACTGGTCACTGGATTGTGAGACCAGTCAGAATAAAGTCATAGTTAAACTACTACAAGGCTCTTCCTCGTGGAGGAAGGAAGAACTCTTTCTCTTCTTCCTTTGGCCAAAGTCAATGAGGACTCTTGCACCTTTGAGAGAACAGGATGTTCCCACTACATCACACTTCATGACCATCAAATGATCAACTTTTAAGAAGAAAAGAGAGTGAGTGAAAAACAAAGAAACTAGACAAGCTGAATAGCACTAAAATATTGTCACTGGTGCCTGCATAATGGCCATAATTCACTATTAACATGCTCATGGGTATTACCCTTACAACTTTGAATAGGATCTTAGTGCCTCTCATTACTTGCCACTAATGCTGGATCCATTTAGCACACACTCAACGTTTCATCTTTTCCCATACATTTTACTGGATACAGAGCTTCAATGATCCAGTTCCTCTTTGGGTTTCAGATAAAATCATAGTAATTTGAGGAATTTATGTATCATTATTATATGTTTTAATGCAAAAGCTGTTTGAAACTGGGAGAGGCAAATGGATGTCCATATCTAGGCATTTATGTTAATATTTCTCTGATCCAAATTCCTTTTAGTGATGACATTTCTTTTTATTGTTCAGTACAGACCAAGGACTAGTAACCAAATGCACATACTATAATCTGAGCAGAAGTAAGCTATTTTCCTGTGATGTCTTCCTACAATTATCTCTATGTACAGTTACCATGGCTCTTTTTCACTTTTCCAAAAGAAAATGTCTTTTCATTTCAATTTGCCAAGATTTTTCAAAGCTGACTGTAACTTGGGGTCCTCAGCTGAGAAGGTGTCTTGAAATGATCGGGAATGCAGAAACTTAGGGACTACTAGAAAGCAATAGAGGTCACACCCTTGAAATAGTTGTGGTTGAAAACCAAGTCTACTTTGCATCTTGTGCAAAAATGGGAAGAAGAGTTTAAAGAGGTTATAAACAACCAAAACCAAAGAATGTAACTTGCAACTAAAAAAACCAAGTGCAAAGAAATTATTCAAAACCTTATAAGAGAATATTTCTGCATATTTGCATGTATATTTAGGACTTGAAGAGGCTTCCTGAATTTTCAAAATCCATTTTTTTGCTATTCCAAGCAACCATATCAGGCAATCCCTGCCAGCAGCATTTCAAGGTTCACTTCCAGATGGCAGGGCTTTGATGAATGCCAGGCTGACCCAACACCACCTTACACCTGACTGCAGCTATCCTCTGTGCTGATACTAATGATACCTTCCCAAATATTCATTCCTTGGACAGAATATAGCAGCACTCAAAGGATTAGGGGATTTCTTTGAATTTTTAAGTGAACCTGGCAACAGGAACCCACACAACCCTCCTGATGATGAGTTCTGCATTTGGTGAGACAGGTAATTAAGCTGACTCAAGGCTGTTGGTAGCTTGTCGAAGAAACCTGGATGCACACTGTCTTCTGTAAATCCTCACTTTAGCAGTGAGGTCACATGATTCCTCAACATTTTTTGAACTGACAGGCCCAGATGGCAACATCTTAGGGCTGGGAGAACTGCCTGAGGGCCTCTTGCAAACATTTAGAACCAAACATGTGGAAAAATAACTTGCAAAGCAGTTCACACGTGGAGATGTCTGCATCACTAGTCGTCCACTGGAAGACAAGCAGTGAGATTTGCCATCCATGTCACCCACACAACCCTACAGAAACTGTGTGTTGCTCAAAGATGAGCGGAGGTCAAAATCAGGCCACAGTCTGCCCATGTGTGGGGAAAGACTGTTGGAAGTCATTTTCCTTTTCACATTGTAGCTGTTCTAAATTTTGTGTGAGAACAAGCTAGCAATTTGGTCCTTTTGTTATTTCCCAGGGTAACCTTGAGGGAAAAGCCAGGCAAAATAAAAGTATTGGTTAATCAGCACTTTCAAAAGAACACCAGTTCTTCCAGCATGAAAGAAGGAGCGCTGGGAAAATTTGAAAAGAGAGAACATTTATACAAAAAGCCCACCCCAGAATCTATTTACTCTTCTAGGAATTTGCTCAATTCTCCATGCTAATATGACTTTTAAGTCTTGTTTAAATGATATCCTCCACCTTGCCCATTCTCCTTCCTCCTCAGGCCCTCATTCTTCTGTTCCCCACATGCCATTTCGTTGCTATTCGACTGTATGTTATCATGCAGTGCTCTACACCAGCTTTGGAAAAATAAAATTTGATGTTTCTTTTTCGATCCTGGGGTTTCTTGAGTCATTAACTGAATCAGCTGGGGCTGTGTGGGTGTCTGTGGGAATTGAAGCTGGTGGTCTCAGTTCAGTTTCTAGTGGAGATGATTTGGAATCTAGCCTGTCACAGAATCTACCCTGCTGTTTGTCATCAGTTAGGTTCCTCTGGATCAAGTCTCAACAATACCATCACAAGTGAAGCAGGCCACAGAAAGTGACCCCCTTGGAAAGGGGTCCCCAGAAAAGCCCTGCAAGCTGCTGGGCAGAATGGGAGAAACATGCATTGCTCTGTGTTGTGGAGAGCCAGCTTCTTTAAAGGGCAGCTTCCAAGCATAATTCACTTTGCATTTTAAAGGAGAAAAGAATACACTGGAGAAAGGGAGGCAAGAAAGTTAGGGGAAACTGTATTTAAACATGAGGGAGGAAAGTTTCCTCCTGAGTGAAAGGCACTTTTTAAAGCTTGTGTGCTGGATGATGGCTGTGACCACCTAGCCACTCATGTCCAAAGGATGATGTTAGCAATGATGCTGGAAACAGCCGGATGTCAAGAAAGACTGTTATCTGTTGGATCTGAGAGCACTGCCAGCTAAAAGGCTAATTTATGGGACCTGAAAAAAAGAAAGATAAAATTCTAATCAAAGCCAAGGACTGACTTAAGTACCATGTTTGCATGAACTCACAAGGAGCAGGAAGGAGGGCAGGAGACAATCAGTATTTCCAGAGAGTAAAAAGCTTCAGTGTACATCTTTAAAATAGTAGCAGGGGTGGGAGGGATTGGGCCAAGGTGGACAAGGCAGGCACAAGGGCAGACAAAGTTCTCTACTGTCCCACTGTAGACATATATGTGCTTCTTGCAGGAAAGTTCTCCAAATCTGCACCTCACCTCTCCAAAGCTGAACTCAGCATGTCATACAGACTGGCACCACCACATGTGCTGGATGCCAGCCTTCCTGCATGGGTTTAGCAGCAGCGCCCACTGCCTCAGGCAGAGACCTCTGCACCAAGCCAAGAGCTATTGCTTTGGAGAGAACACCCAGTCCTGATTGCTGGAACTGGGACACATTCTTCCAAGGCAAACGAAAACGGCCAAGAAAAAAAATTGCTGTTTCTTTCTAAACTGACTTTGCCTGGTTTAAGTCCAGGCACTGAGTGCTGCCTCCTGCCAGGTCCCTCCATGTTGGGGCAGAGCACTATCACCCTGCATCTTTCTACACACAGGCATTTGCGAGTGGTGGCCACAGCGCTTCTTGGACTCCTTCTGGGTAAAGAAAATGAGCAACTCAGCAAGAGGAGTCTTTCCCAAACAATATATCAAACTTGCAGCAATCTCCAGCTCTTTTTGTTGCCTGCCCACAGCTGCTCTGGCATAGGGTAGCCTGGCCTGGAGAGAACCCAGGATATACTCACCTCCTCCCCTGTGCTCCTGCTTCCCACTTTCTGCAGGGGTCCATGGACTCTGGGGCTGAAGGGGATGCACCCAGTGAGGGTGGCTTGTGAGCATTGTTACCTACCATCTTTCACTCCCTAGTTACATCTGTGGCTGTGCCTGCTGGTATGAAAGAATAGAAGATGTAGGAGGAAGGAGGAACAACAAATTGCTCTTTCTGGGAAAGTGAGCAGCACATGGTTATTTCCTCCTGTGGAAAGACCAGAGGGCAGCCATCTACATGCTCACCCCTTTCTCCTGCTGCTACACCATCCCTCTTGGCCAGTTGCTATCTGGCCCAGGAAGGGGAGTGTAGGAGGTGCACCACTGCTCTGCTGCTAAACTGTGCCCACAAAGGCCCGAAACAGTAAATGCTGCCAAACCCAGGAAAATGGGTCAGAAACTGCCACTTCCCAGCCTTGGCAGAGAGAGACAGAGCTTCATCTCCACTCTCATCCCTGTTTTTTTCTCTTTGCTCATTCCCAGTCCTTCCCTCTCCGCAGCAATAGCGTGACTCCAACACACATCATTTTGTTTTGACACAGCAGAGCAGCCGTGGTGGCCTCGCCTTGACACCGCTCTGCTTGGCAGCAGTGCAACATTGCTCCTCTGGCTGGGAGCCCCGGGGGCTGGGGGTGACACCTCCCACCCTCAGTGAATGGGGAAGCACTTCTCAAAGCAGCAGCACAGGCACCAGGCAGAAACACTCCCTCTGAATCCCTCATTGCTCTATTTCCAGCTGAAAATCCACCTCACTTCTGTCTTCCCCACTCCTCCAGAAACATAGAACTACTTTAGCTTACAGAAGGACTAAATCCCTGCCAAATTTCAAATTAAAACAGTGCTTTGGCTACAGTTGAGCATTAAAAAAAGCAAACAAGCAGCCACTCCCTGGCCTGACCACCCTCTGCGGTGCAGGAACTCTTGGACCTCATCCTCAGGTTGCTTTGGGGCTGCCCCGGCAGTGGCCAACTGTGCACACTGTAGAACCATCTTGGGGGCACCGAGAAGCCTCTTGCACTCCTCAGGCTTCCCATGTACAGATAAGATGTGGAAGTGTGGCTGGGCAGGTGAAGGCCCCTCACCAAAAGCACTTGGAGGCATGAGGCCAGGCTGCGTGCTTGGTGTGGAGGAGGACACGAGCAGGTAGCTATTTTCAGCCCTGGTGCTGCCCTCCGATGTGTGGCACCCTGCCCTGCTGTATGCATGGCAGATGGCCAAGGTGGCTGCCCAAAACAAGGACCCTGCCAAACAATCTGTAACAGACACATCCCCTGTTGCAGCCTGATCCCTTCTCCAGTGTGCCCTGCTTTTGCACCTCTTCTCAGCACCCATGAGATCAGGGAAACAGCGATGCTGGCATGCATGCATGCAGCATGACAGTGGCATTACACTGCATTGTTTTCCTCTCCCTCTCTTTGAGCACTGGACAACCGGGTAAGGAGCTGACACCCGGGTTTGGCTCCCTGTGCTAGAGCTCACCAGTCCCAAACCAAGTATCTCCTCTGTGCAAGGGCAGCACTGCCAGCCCACTGCCATTGTGCCAGGGCTTGGAGCTGGGGGAGAAGCTGGCAGCTCTGTGGCATCCGGATATGTTTATCACCCTCCCGTTGTTGCTGTTTGTTTTTACAGCGCAGTGGCTAACGACACGATTCCTCAAACTGGCAGTCACGCCTGCAGTCTCTGCGAAGAGCCGCCAAAGCCACTGATGGAGGAGCTGTGGCGGAAAGCCAAGCGGCTGTCCAAGCTTGCCTCGGGGCCCTGCCTGCTGTCTGCACGCCTCACTCTGCTGCCCTGACACAGGGTAAGCAGGGGCCGGCCCCGACAAAGACAGTAGGTTTTCACAGGGTTTATAGAAGGGCAAAAATTGAAACAAAGCCTGTGCACAGTCTGGTTTCTACCTTGTTCCCTTGCACTCACCAGCAAAGGCATTTCAGCCCTGCCAGGAAAAGCCAACCTTGTCCCCACAGCCCAGAGGGAAGCAGCTCTATTGTCCCTGTGCCAAGTGTCATCCTGCAGGTGCATGCCCTGGCAGAAGGTTGACCCAACTGTGCAGCCAGTCTCGACTGGTGAACGAGCACTATGCTTTACAGCCTGCTCCTGAGTGATCAGCCATCTCGGGCATGCTGACATTGCCACGGCACAGCACAAGCCTTCCCTTCCCACAGCACCCTTTGCTTTGACAGGCCAGTGCTCCCTCTCCCACATCACTGTTAGGCACTGGCTTTGCCCCATCACTTAGAGAGAATGCGCATGGATCCCATTCTGCCAATTGCATAGCATCACTTTCCCTACAACACTGCAGCAACTGTAAAGACAAAAAGACTGACACCATCACTCCACATACCACCAGGGAGCCGCAGCCAGAGCTTCCCCATGACACACTTCCACCCCTAATGCTGCACCCTGAAATATGGAGCCCCTACTGCTACCCCAAAAAGTTTACCCCCATTTTTTTAAGTAGATGCTTAAATGCCAGAAGTTACTGACAGAAGAGTTTGCATCAGAATCATACTAAATTGCATTTATTTCCTTAAACAAAGCATGCTAATTTTAGCTGCTTTCTTCCCTAGGATGTGCTGCAGCCTGAGCAGCCCCAACTTGCTGGTCAATCTGTCTGTGGCGCACGTACAGAATAATTAGACCCTGAACGATTCCTCCCTTTTTGTCTGTTTACTTAACAGAATTTTTTTCTTCCTCGTTGGGAAGCCATCAGCCAGCCTCTCCCTCCCTGTTTTTCACATGTGCATATTTGTTTTGAATTTTGCTTGAACAGTCGATGAAGTGTACAAAATGCAAATTACAAGTGTATGGGCTTTGCGGTACAATTAGAGCAAGAAAAAACCCCTCTCCCAGAAAAGCAGCATGGGTCCTCAGCTTGGCTTGTGTTTGAACAGCCAATGTGAGAGATCACATTTAAACTATTTTTTTTTTGATGGCCTGAATTCCTAGTAAAGTCAGGAAGTTGCATTACAAAGCTGAGCTGTATGCCAGGGTAAAGAGTATGATAGAAGGAAAATAAATGAAGGAGGGAAGTAAAAACTTCTCAAACTGGCAGCAAAATACACTTTACGTGAAATGTGATGCTGCTGATTCTGCTGAAGGGGTGAAAGGTGCACCTAGAGAAGATGGGAAGTAGAACTGCTGCAGCAGAGGTCCCTGTAACAAGCTGGGAGGACTCAGGTGGAGGGAGGGCAGGGGACGCACACCTCTCCAAATTCTCAGTGCTGTGGCACCCAGGACACTTCTGTGGATGTTCTCTTGCAGTCTGACACACAGAGGCAAGGACTGCACAGAAGAGGAACGCATTGCTGTTTTCATTATTAATTTTGGTAATGGCTTACCCATTTTTTGCTGTGCTCAGGGACAGTACGTGCGGCTCAGCTGAGCTGGCAGCCGAGCCAGCCCCAGGGGCCCTGGAAAGTCAGATGTCCTGTCTCCAGGGGCCCTGCTGGAGAAATTCTGCATAATCACGTTGATCAATTTAGCACTTAGGCAACGTTAGTGAAATCCCTAAACAATCCCAAGTGTCAGTCCAGCTGCCCAAAACTCCCACTAAGGACTGGTACAAGTGTAATGGATCTAAAAGCTGCTATTAATGGCTTGATCCTGAGTGCAGCAAGGCAGAGTGCACACAGCAGCTGTGCTGCTGGAAGGTGGGTCTGCACAGGACAGGAGCTTCACTTTGCTAGAAGAAATAGCCCTGATACTCCAAAAGAAAACACAGAGTTTTGAAACTCCACTTTGCTTCAACCAACAGCGTTCTTGTTAGCAAAGAAAGAAGAAAGAAAAACCCCAGATATTTGTATAAAAATATCATCATTTTATTACATTCCACACAATACATCTTCAAAGAATTTCAAATTTCCACAAGATATTTTTCACACACAGGCAACTGGGCAATGCTGGGGATGTCAGGGCTTGAGGACCAGGGGAGAACTGGGAGTAAAAATCTCGAAGTGACCTTCTGTTTGTCTTTGGTGATTTTGGTTTGAAGGACAGGGTGCCACATTCTCCTCTCTGACACACCAATGCACACTTGCTAAGTCCATGGGGGTGAACTTGATAAAAGTGAGGAGATCATCTGAACTAGGGAGACTGAACTGACTTTGGAAATGTGACAATATCATCTGCTGACATGGCTTGGGCTGACCTGATAAAGCAGCAAGTGCATGCCAGTATTTCACATCTGTTTTGACTTTGCAGCTGGCTTAGGGCGATGGGATTTCACATCCCAAACCATATGCACCCCAATACCAGTGCTGTGTGACGAGGAAGCTCATGGTGAAAGCATCTGGCCTTGGAAGCCCCTCTCCAGGGACCCTTAAATGGTACTGCCTTCAAAATGACAGGAGCTTCCCCAGGTCCCTTCTGGCCCTGCTGGGACAGGCATGTCCCTGCTGCTCTTGAAAACCTTGTGGGAGCCAGGCCCAGCTGCAAGCCTGCCCCGAGCACCCACCACTCCTGATATGCTAACCATGGCACATCACCCTGGGTTTTTTTGTACTCCCTGCATGTTTTAGACCCTTGCTGCTGCAGCTGAGGGGTTCCCATTGAAATCTGTTGTGGAAACAGCATGGGGAGCTGAAACTGGCTGCATGAATTAAGGCAAGGAGGTGGGGAGAGTGACACCCCCAGCAACAGAGATCCCTTGGGGACAGGGCTCTGCTGGCATAGGGGCCAATACCACTTACACACAGCACCGCTCATATTTCTACTTTTTTCCCAGACCGAAAGGAAGCTCAAGACTGCAGGGAAGTTAACAGAGCTGCTCATCTTGATTCATTTTATGCAATATTCATGGACAAGGGAGGGGTGGGCACTAGCAAGTTTAGGAGGGGGGAGGGAATCTGATCACTGATCACAAATGAACACAAACAAGATGGAGAACCTTGCTCACTGGAGGTACTTTTTTGCCTGCAAACAGATTAGGGTTAACGATTAAAACCACTTTTGCATGTCATCATTCAGTAAAATTTATATAAGGCATTTCCACTACAATATGCTGGGCCATTCAACAGTTGGAGGCATGTGGAGGCTCCTCCTCACCTCCCCGGTTATGCAGCAGCAATAGCTGGGCCCTCCAGGTGCACTGGCTGGGCTTTGCTTGCCAGATGTTACTGGTGTTTTAAGAAGCAGAACATTAGCAAACGCAAAACTGACATTCTAGAAAGTCAACTGGCAATTTTTATGATTCAGCAGCTATGAATTGGGCAGATGAAAAAAACCCAAACCCAGAAAGGGGAACTATGTCCCTTGAACATTTCTAGCAGAAAGACAAGGAGGAGCCCTCTCCCCCTTCCCCGTGTAAAAGCAAAACCATCAGCACCCAGAAAGAGGATACTTATTAAATAAATAAACTTTCAATTGTCAAGAAACTACAGTATTTAGCATCCACTGAGACCTGCTGAAGTCTACGTGTTACCCTAAGGCTGGCTTTAACAGATACAAACAAAACATTCATTATGAGCGTCTCTGATATAAGGCAACTTTAAATAGATTCACTTGTGGGTGGGGGAAGAGGATGGTTTCCCCTCCCTCTTCCAAACAATGGCTGTGTTATCATGTTGGCTGCAGAAAGAATAAGATGGAGAGATCTTACTTTTTGAACATCTATGGACCTCTCTGGATTCTTCTAGCCATCTGAGGTGGACATTCCTACTGTCCAGCCCGGCTTCTTCTTCTCTATTTGCACCCAAGACATTAACACTATCAAACAAGAAACCCAGCCAAAGCTAGATAAGGCAACAAAAAAGCATTGCTCTCTTCCCCAAGTAAACAAATCAGGGCATTCACCATAAACATATCCCAGACCTTCCAGAAAGGAAGTGGGAAGGGGTGGAGAGGGGAATAAACAACAACAAAAAAGCATTCCCTGTGCAAGTAGGAGCAACAACAAGCAATTTAAAAAGGGGCTGTTTCTAAATATACATTCAGTCAGTCATATGTATTCACTCCCATACACACTCACACACACAGATTAAGCACACATGCACACGAGCCTCACACACAAGCTTCCAGGCTCGCCATCAAGTTCCCTTGCAGGTTGCCTACTGGGAGAAGGAAAAAACAAACCAAAGAAGCCAACCAACAAAAAACTATTCCCCAAATAAACACAACAAAACAAACAAACAAACAAAACCCCCCACCCGACACCCCAAGACTCCTTGAAAAATAATCAAAAGGGAGTATTCACTTCTGAAGTGAAGGGGCGGTGTGTCTCTTCTGGCGATTCAAGATGCAGCATTAGTTTAGAGTTTGTAAAAGATTCAGGGAGGGCTGGGGGACAGAGAAGGGACAGAGATGTCTAAGAGTTCACACGTATGCTAGGTAAGGAAAAAAGTGCAAAACTGAGGCAACGTTATTTGAAGTCTTAGTTTCTGTCTGTCTGTCTGTTTTGTGTTTTGTTTGCTCTCTCGTTCCTGTTCGGCTCTCAGCAGCGCGAGCTGGGGTCTTGCTCTAGTTTTATGGTTAGGGTGGGCTCCACGGACACGGGGGCCCCGTTGGCATAGTGGGAGGTTTTGTAGGTGATGGAGTGATCGCTCTTCTTGGCCGCATAGCGGAACCGGTGGTAGTGGAGCACAAGGGCCAGCGCGACGGAGACCAGCACCACAACAGCACCTCCGGCGGCAATAACGTAATACCAGTAGGCTGGGATGGGCTGCACTGACACCGTGTCCACTGTGGGCTCGGTCCCTGGCAGGAGGGTTGCCCCTGGGGAGGAGACACAGAACAGGGTTGCTAGGTGGGAGGCATGCAGATGCACAAAAAGAAACACACATGCTTTCAAGAGTACAGCATGGAGCAACATGAGGTCCCACAGCCACCTCTGGATATGGGGCGTGCTCGTAGGGGAGGGCATAGCCTGGCATTTGCTGAGCCCGCACATTCAAGGGCCTTCTTCTTCCCTTTTAATTAATCAGGCTGCCTGGATCGCAATACAAATTCCATATGCACACTATTATTACTGTTATTTCTGGCATCAACAAATGTTTTTTTTCCTTCTTTTTTTTGGCCATCTCCAGATCAGCCACCTGGTTTTGTCTCCACATGGCAGATGTTGTCAAGTGGTGACAAAACGCATCATGTTCCTAATTAGAAGAAAAGCGTAATCTTAGATGGCCAAGGAAATTACCATAGGAGACTGGGAAAAAGATTACAGGGAGAAGCATTTGTTGTTCTTATTGAAAAGAGAAGAGCTCTGCCTGAAAGTGCTCTGCACACAGATCTAGTTTCAGTAGGTGCCCCATTCACAGACCTACAGATTTCCTTATTACTTTTTAAAGAGAGAAGGGATAGTTATAATTATTTACATGGCATGGACTGTGAAATTCAACCCAACACTCTTAAACTCACGCTCTCTGCAGCTGAAGAAAGCCAGGATTATGAATTCATGCTGATAAAGCAACATGTCTAGGGAGGGCTGGAACCCAAGGGCAGGCAATGCTTGTGCTGAGCCCAGCAATGGTCAACCCATCCTACTCTTGCAGCTGTAGCATGTTACAGGGCATGGCTGCAAGGCGCTGCTCCCCCTTCCAGGTCATCCCAGGACAGCTCGGCACACATCTGTTGATCAGACATGCAGGGCCTCACCACCCGTCCGCAGAGCATGTGCACACACGCGGCTCCAGCAGCACCGAGCACTGGGGTCTGCTCACGCCCACGGCCCGTGACTGGCTCTGCGCTACTGCTCCTGCACACACCGCTCTCACCTCCCCAGCAACACCCGTGGGAGTGAGCTGTAAATAACTAGGGAGAGAGATGTTTTTGCACCACATTTATTTACTGGCTACTTCAAGGGGGCTGGAGTCCCCAGGGAAACTCTCAAAAGGGTTCGCTCCGCCACTGGACACAATGACCCCCTACTCTCTCACCCTCTCCTCTTCCCACTGGCCTGCTACTGGGGGGCAGCCCCCTGGCTAGGTGCTGGGAAGCAGAACTCTGGGGGCTCCTGGGTTTGGTGTCAGCATATCACTGAGCTCTGTGCTAACCAAACCCCAGCTGGGTTTCCTGAGCAGACTTGGAGGATGCCAAGGGGAAAATATGAAACAGTGCAGGATGCACTCATCTTTGCTAGCAGCAAGGGCATCTTGCAGCACAGCCTTTGCCCTCCCCTCCGAACACTGCCCTAACAGCAGAGCCACTGGCTGGAAATTTGAGATGGCAATGGCTTTCCTGTGGCACAGGAGACAGGACAAAATAATGGTTCTGCCACTCACAAGGCTTTTCTCCCCTCCCCATTCCCCCCTCAAACCTGGGCACAGGGAGTAAAAATAAGAGTGAACACTTCACCCCAATGCATAGCTACAACAAAAATCCCCCTCAAAACCTAGGAAAAACCCCCACACAAACAAGAGAAATCCTGTTTTTACAGAACAGGAGGCTGGGAACCACCCACATATTTGTCATTGAAGGCAAGAAATTCGGATGCCTCAGGAGAAGCCTAACTACGAGATATGCCACCCTCGACCCGTCTCACCCCAGCTGCCCCTCACCATCAGGAATGGGGCTGGCCCTGTCCCTTCTGCCCCACAACAGCACCTGCAGAAGGGGCATACAGGCTGGGCTGTGTGTTGGGATGTCAAAGGTAGGGAGCAGGCAGCCCTCTGACCTCCTTCTGTACCTCCACTGGCCACTCTTGTGTAGGGGAATAAATGAAGCATATCCCTGTGCCTCCCCAAGCAGCTGCTGCCCCTCACCCATCTGAATAGGAAGTGGCAGCGTGGTACACCCCATGGGGGCTGCTGTTGGCTCCCTATAAGGCTGAGCATGTTCAATGCTACCTTGAGCTCCATCAATAACCCACCACTCTCTCACCAAAGATCCAGCTGGCCAAGCCACCACAGACCCGAATGTAACCTACCACCATCCCTGATGGATCAGCAACACCTCGCCTGTGCCTGACAGCACTGGGGTGCAGGGCTGAGCCCCAGGAAGATTGTGGGGCTGCTTGCTCTGTAGAGGCACTTGTGTTTACACTTGCTGGCAGTCTCTGCTTACATAGGGCCTTACTGTAGTGAGAGATTTATGGGTGAACAGCCTGTCACACCAGTGATATCCACCAAACCCTGCCAGTGGGAACTGGGGTGGGGAAAGAGAGCAGGTGCCAGAGATGACAACAGCTCCTGAGTCTCAAGAGAGAAGGATGAAAGTTTCCTCCTGATGGCTGTGCATTGTCCATTGGAGGGCTTGGAGTACAAAGGGTGCGTCTGGCCACAGAGGAGCACGTGCCATGATGCCCAGCATGCAGCCCTTACCCCTTCCCCATGCACCTTTGCCTGCCTGGGGATGGAGGGAAGCAGCACGATGTGGCCCAGATGATCCTGCTTGTGGGAAGGATCCCTGGGGGATCTCAAGGTGGCTGCAGCTTCAGGACAATCTCTGCTTGGCCCTGACCTACTCCAGATGTCCCCATGCAGCAGCCAGGGCTGCAAATATGAATGGGATGGTGCAAAGCCCTTCCTCAGCCCCTGTTTCTGCACTGCATGGTCCTGCTGAGGAGACAGCAGAAGTCTGGAGAGTTCATTTAGCAACTGAAGTCATTAAGAAATCACACTCAGTTGTCTCTAAGTGCTAACAAAGCCAATTCCCAACATTAATGATTGTTCTTCCTTACACTGCCAGACACTAAATATAGCTGCCCATCCACTCAGCACACAGTGCTGATGTTATCTCTCTGTTTTTACTGGCTCTGCTGCTCTCTGGAAGTTTTCTGTTATATCAGTGGAAAAGTTCATTGCTCAGGGAGATGGAAAAAAATGAATCCATCTTCTTAATAATTTCTGCACTCCCCTCTGTCTACCACGACACACACACACACACACACTTGCCCTTCCTCATTTATTCACTAGTGCCCTCGTCTTAGTAAATAACTGACTCCTGCTGTTGCTGTCAAGTTTGTGGCTGCTGTGTTTATGGCACAGCTTGGGACACCAGTCAATGGAAACCAAATTTAGTCCCTACAGGGTGGGTATTTCATGTGGGTGTACTGCTGGCACTCAAACCTCCCACCTGGCCAGGTACAGCCCCATCCTCTTTCCAATACAGAAGACTCTACAGAGACCAGTTTTGGAGCTCTGCAGCAAGAATCAAAACCCCAAACAAGGAAAAGCTGAAGTCAGCTGGGGAAGAAAAGGAGCAAATCCTTTTCAGAGAGCCTCCTAGAGGGCTTCCTGCCTTGCTCTGCCACTGCCGTGTCATAGCTCATATTCCTTTCTGAAATCACGGACATTAACTGCTGTGGACGAGCAACACAGCTGGACTTTTCATAGATGACACAGATGAAAGGCAGTATTACACTCATCTAATCTGAATGTCACAAAACCAGTGTCAGTCTCAACCCTTAACTGCCACCTGTCATTTCCGCAGGAGGATATCTCTATCTTGATTTCAGGATACCTGGTGTGAGAGAATCCACCAGTCCCAAAGGCAAATTCTTCTCATGGTTTGTCTCCACATTCTTTGGAATATCTCTTATATTTTAGCCTGGTATTTATCTAAATACTTACTTCCAGAGACTTGTTATACCCTTTCTTTAAGGGTGAAATGCATCAATTCTCAAATGCAGCACAGTTTAAGCACACTTTACTGGTCTTGTAAGATCCCGACCCACCAGCTGAAACATATTCCACCTACACAGTTCTCATCTTATTATTTGCCCTGTGATCCTGGAGCCTCTAAGATGCATATTTTCAGCTTTGCTCTCAAACCAGGAGAGGAAGGATTTGCTATTATTTTTAATGACATCTGACTTTTTCAGCTCCTCATGTATTTGCAGGAGTGGGGCTATAGAACATCTCAGTAATTTCTGCGTAGTTTTTCCTCCCCAACTCCCTTTTTTTCTCCAGCCAGGGATTTCTTCCCCTCATTTTACCCTCTCCTTCTGTTGGGCATCTCTGTCCTTTCCTCATTTTAATTATTACTATGTAATTGCTTCCAGTCTTCACCTCTTCATTTTTTCCTCTGCATTTTGCTCCTTCCCAGGTCACTCCATCCCTTTGTGCCATCTATTCCTGCCTGTCATCCAAGGAAACCTTCTCAGCCTATTGCTGCAATTGCTCCCCTGTTATGACCAATGCTAGGATGTCGTCGAGGGAGCCAGAAGTGGGCGCGAGCCACTGGAACAAGCTGGCAAGTTCCAGTGTGAAGGGGAGGTGTTCCAGTAACAGCATCCGCCAGTGGTGCTCAGGGACTTCACTGTTGCTGCCCAGTCAGCGTGCCCTTGGGGAATACGATGGGGAAATAGAGGCACACAGGCAGCAGGGCAGGGAGTGAAGGGGAAAGAAACAACATGAGGTAGCAGGACTTTAGAATAGACTCGGTGTGAGGACTCAGAGGGAGGTTCAAACTGAAGATAACACACATGTAACAAGCCCTGAAAGACAAGGATGGTGATCACAAACTAGGTACCAGACCAGGCCTAGGAGAGTATAGAGCAATAGCGTAAGTAAGGAAGGGATGTGAGGCTTTAACTGTCAGCTCAGAACACTGCAGCAGCTTTTCAGTAACATCACAAGCCTGAATATCACATAAATAAGCAGCCTATAAACAGGCAAACCTAAATTCCTAGTTGTTACAGTAGGGGTATGACTGTAAAATAAGGTGTTACACCCTGCACTTGTGCCTCATGCTGGTGACACTGCACAGCCTGCAGGGACGGAGTCACACATGCTACTTCAGTTTCTTGGTCTACTTTTTCTCTACTGCCACAGCTCCCAGTACACATACCCACAAGAGACAGCTTTGCCCACGCAGAAATGCAGCTGCTTCTAAGGTAGAGTTCAGCCCCATCTTACATTTGCCAGCAGAGTAGGGATGGAAAAAGTACAGACATCATGTTCAAGTGAAAGCAAAGGGCATGTTGATGGAATTGACAAAACAACTGTAAAGTCAAGGGGAGCCCCAAGTTTGCTCTTCATCACAACACAACCCCCAGACACATTCCTGAAGAGGCAGGCAGGAAAACCCAATCCAAAATCAAAACACAGGTAATCCCCCTCAGACTAAACTGATCTTCTTTGCAAAAGTAGATAGCTTTTCCCACCACAGAGCAGGACAAACAGCATTCCCACTGAGTGCTCAAAGGAAGAGGCAGTTTTTCTGTGTTCCTCACCTTTTCTCTTACTCTGCAGTTTTGATGAGAGAAATGCTGGCTTCTATCCTCCAGGCTAGTATTAAGCTATTAAATGCACCATTTCACCTTGTTTTCCTTTTATTGACTGTCACCTTCAGAGGTCCTCATGGCAGCTTGCTCTCCCACTTCTACCTCCCAACTGCTTTCTCCTTCCAAGCCAACCAGCCCCTCCTTCCTTCACCAGCATGTCAAATTCCACCACTGACAGACCATTTATGAACCAGAGAACCACCTCCCCTCACACAAATGTGAGTTACCACCACCAGATTTCATTTTTAATTGGCTGCTCTCTTCTTCCCTTTTAATCAGTTGAAATCTACTCTCCAGCCTTCCCATTTTGGGCTTAGCTGCTCTTCAGGAGGCTGAGTACCTCTTGTGATGGCAGGTTCCTAATGCTATTCAGTCCCAAGACAGGGGGACTTGCCTACTTGTCTGCCCTGTCATCTAGCAGGAGCCAGAGGGTACCACCTCCTGCTGCAGTGGAGGTGGAGTTTTAGTACACACTTGCCATTTCAGTGCTCAGATCATTTGCTGTTTGTACAAGCACACACACTGCTTTTCCTTCGATGTAAAAGCCCATGCCAGCAGAACAAAACCACCAAAAGAAGTGCAGTTTTACCTGGAAAGTAGGAGTTCTCACCTGGGAAAGCTGTGAGGGGTTCTGCAGAAGAAAAAAAAAAACTAGTATTAGAGAGAGGAATATTACACACAAGGCTCCTTGTTCATGTCTCTGTTGATTTGCAGTGGCCAAGGGGAGCCAGTGTGCAGCCATGCTCCACAGAAGCCCCTCGCTGGGAACAGCGCAGAGTGCCAGACAATCTCATCAGGATGGGGAGAAACCCGGCTCAGCTGGGGACCAGCCAGATGCAATAAGCTTTGACTCAGACACAGACTTCAGAGAAAAGTATGTCTGAGGTTGAGGGTCATTTGGGTTCAGCCTGGCTGGCCTGAGTCATCCAATGATGAAGCCTCACCTGGCCCAGTGATGGAACCCTGAAACCCCCTAAATTTCCAAAAATGGTTTATTTCCTGGCTCAACCCTGGCACTGTTATTCACACGGGAACTATGTTACTTCTGGGCAGTGATGTCATGCCCCTCTCCATCTCACAGTGACACAAAACAAAGGCAAGTGATTTTTTTCCTTCTTTCAAGATACTTTGCAGAAGTAATCTATTACAAATTACTGGATCTGGAAAGCAATAATCGGTACTTACTACTGATTACTTTCTCACAGAAGTAATAGACTTCTGATTATTTTTAGATTACTTCTGCATTATGCCTGTGAGTCACAGAAGCAGACTCTGGTTCTACCAAGTGCTATGAAATCATCACTCAGGTTCAAAATGCGAATGACATATTTGTCAAAGGAAAAAAATTACTGTGACTTATTAGCGTTCTTTCATGATAAAAAGGAATCAGATTACTTCCAAGGATTATGTCTGAAAAAAACAGTAGCCTGTGCTGGAGTCAGCTATTCTCATGGTTCTGACAGAGAGAGCAGCACTGTATCTCTACCATTTCATTATTATTTTGATGAAATCGGAAATGACTCCTAAGCTATGTTAAAGTTTGCAGTGGAACCCTTTGCCAGAAATGATCTGAAACAAATGTTCCTTATGGGTTATAAGATGCACATTCAACTTCCTAGATTGGGAAAAATAATTTGTGTAGAACTTTGTTGTTATTTTTAGGTCTGTCAATGCTTGAAACTTCATAATTTATTAATGCTTTTGTTTTGGAAATAATAAGCTTTAGGTTCATGAGGCCCAAGATACAGTAACACTGGATGTAGGTGAATTGCTGAGCTCAAAGGAAGTTAGATAGGAAATGCTATCAGTGTTAATCATTGGTCTTGCTTCTCTTTAATGCCATAGAAGGCAAGGGATTAAAACACCACTGTCAAGCCTTAAATACAGGGAATTCGACATATGAAGTATTAGCTCCTTTGGCAGATGGGAGACCAGCAGAGTTCAAAGCATCAAAGAAACTGGGACTGACAGCACTAAAGAGCATTTCTGGGGCAGTCCTACTCCTCTGTTCTATTATCAGTGCTGGTTCCTGCACCATCTTCACTGTTGCTTGCCTGCATAGAGTGGCATGCGATGTGGCCAGCCCTTCTCAGGCTCAATTTGTCTGGTGCTTCCTCCCCTGAGAAACACTGCTCTGAAGAGAGTGTTTGTCCTGCTTGAGCAAGAAGGCACTGGGATATGCCCTTGGTGGGGGAGAGGAAAGCAGCTTCACTGAATGGGGCCTTTCAAAGGCCAGAAGGGAGAGGGGCTCTGCTCCACTGACTTTTTCCATTGGCTTCAGGATGGTTCAGCCACTTTGCAGGTGTTTAGCAGTAAAATATGCTTGCCCCAGGTTGTGCAGAAGGGCAGCACCTCCTGACTATGGGTGGCTCTCATCACAGATCCCACTAATTGAATACTGCTGGTCCCAGGCTCAACTGGGATACCTCTAAATCCACATCCAACCTAGATGGCAACCAGAGCCATCAGAGTGCCTGCATGGACATGCCAGCTACAGAAAAAGGGCAAGGCAACAGCTCCACCAGCAAACTGCTGGAACACACTTTTTTTGCTTCCCCTTTTTTTTTTCCAAGTCCTCTCTGTCTTTTACATTGAATTATTCCACCTGGCTTTTGGCCTGGTTTGAGGAACAGTGAATTCCTAGGACAAAAACTTCTTTTGTTATTTTGTTAACATTGCTGTAAAACCCCTCTGCTATTTTCTTTCTTCTTGGAGAAGACTCCCTTTGAACTCATCGGCCCCTCTAAGCATGTAATGCTGACTGACAGCTGGTTTCTTTTGTCCAGCACTTTGCTTTTAAATTTCGTGTATGTCCTTATCACACAGAATAGTCCTCAGTAACCCTCAGTGCTGCTCTTTCGGCTTTGCATGGCAGAGACATGTGCTTCCCTCCTCTCACACCAAGGAAGGCAGAGCCCCCAGTCTGCAAAGATTGAGTCCCCCTCATTTCTTTAATGGGCAAGGAAAGTCCCAGCTGAGATGCAAAAAATACTGGTAACTCAAGCAGAGGAGAGGTGCCCACTGACAGCCTGCAAACGAAGGCTTCCCAGCCCCAGGTGCCCCATGCCCATCCCTCTCCCGTGGCCAGACGCAGCACATACCCATGCAGTTCTCCAGTGGGATGTCAGTGCCGAGCCGGATGTCATCGAGGGCGAGCTCTCCTGAGCGGCCATCGCGTATAAATCCCTCAAACACAATCTGTGAGAAATCGGGACAGAAATGTCAATGCTGAGCTGGGAATCAAACTGGTTACTGCTCCCAAGGGAAAGGGCAGGAAATCTGCTCCTGGCTTGCCCTGAACACTTGTGGATCACTTGAATCTAGTCCTGCTTCCTTGCCCTGCCTCTGCCACCCCTTCCCCAGGGAAAGCTCCTGTGAAGGGATGGGTTCACCAAAGAGATCTTTACCTGGCCTGGCAGCACTTGGCTTAATTTTGTTCAATTAAAATGCTTCTCATAAGAAATAAAGACTCGGTGGATCCCCCTTGCCCTTACACAAATAGTGCAAGTGGCATAACACTGAGTTACACCAGCAGCAGCTTCAGCCCATGGCATCAGCTGGGTTATGATCAGAAAAAGGAAGGGAAGGACACAAAATGCACAGCTACATTAACTGTAAAGTGCTGCTCCCATCAACAGTACATAAGTATTGAAATGTTAGAGAGGAAGGGTCAATTTATTCCTACTTAATCACAGGCAAAATATATTTACAAAAATAAGTGGAGTCGTTAGCTCTGAGAACTGCTGAGTGGAGACACTTCCAATATTTACATAATGATGCAGTTATTCAGCTAATGCTGATATATTTGCATTCAACACAAAGGAGTCAGCCAGTGCCCAGCATTCTTATCTGTAGGCATATTGTGTTTACTGGTATTTTATTAAAAAGTCAAATCCATACATGCAAACTAGCCACACAGCTCCAGTGCAAAGCTTTTGCTTTGTATCTCCCTGCCTACTCTCAAGGCATCAGAATGGGCTGCCCACGGAAGTGGTGGAATCACCATCCCTGGAAGCACATGGATGTGGCACTTGTGGATATGTTTTAGTGCTGAACATGGTGGTGCTGGGTTATGGTTGGACTTGATGATTTTGGTGGTCTTTTCCAACCTTAGTGATGCCATGATTCTAAGGGTCCAAATAATTTTCTAGGGATATGTATTTCACAAACCTCCTCTCCCCAGGTGCCCCTTTTCACCTGGGGTGCCTGGAATCCATATCTGCCTGCCAAGGACACCTCCCTGAATGGCTGGGCAACTGACTGTGCAGGGGATGGAGTGTCTGAGCTGTGGGTCCCAAGCTCAGGCCATCAACTCATATGGGAATCAGCAGTTTGGAGGGGTCAGTCACCTGAGAGCTGCAGCTCCCCGGGTCAGGGCTGGGCACTGGCTAGAGCAAGGCTATCCACCAGGGTGGTCATTAAAGTGCTGCCTCAAGCCTGCAAGTACATGTTTCCTTCTGCGCTGGAGGGTGCTGGATCCTGTGCTTATGCTCATTAGCAAGTGACAACAGTAGCCTTGGCTCCCTGGCACACGGCACGCTGCCCAGAAGGGCTAACCATGCCAAAGACACTCCTGGAAGCAGCAGCCTCTCCGTGGGGTGCTGGTACAGCTGTGCCAGAGGGGCTCAGGCGGCTGTGCTGAGCAGCACAGCTCCCTTCCTCCCTTCAGCTCATCTCTTCTCTTCCACTGATTTCCTGACAGTGGGACAGGGCCTTGATCCCACAGTGCCCCGCCCAGCTCTCTGATCTGGTCTAAGGTATCCCAGAAGCAGATTTACAAATGAGCCTGCATTCCCTCTTCCCTCTCCTATGTCAGCACTTGCAGCTGAGGCTGGAGAATGGCTGTTTGCTGCCACCCTTAAGAGCTGGCTGTGCTCTCTCCCGGCTTCCCACTTCTCCTGGCTGCAACGTTTGCTCCCTGGAGATGAACGCCTGCCTCTGGTCAGACTATCTGATGACCTTCAGTTGGAGGGGGAGGAAATGCACAAAACAAAATGAAAAAAAAAAGGTGAGTATTTGCAAAGTGGGAGATCTGAGGAATATAAAAGGCAACAGGCTGAATAAAGGCCCAAGTCTGTGCAGAAGACAGGCACTCTCGGAATAACAAACAGTGTCGTTTAGTTTCTATGGTAACTTGAGAAACACAATGAAAACAGCCACATTCCCTAATGATGAATGGGCCCTGGCTTTGAAACACTGAAATCAAGATGCTGGAGATTTCTACCTGGTCCAGCACACCTTCCCTGAGCATCTTACCCGGTACTCCATGTCATAGCTTGGCAAGATGATGCGACCTTCCCTCCACTCCTCCCCTTGGTCCTCTGTGATGACCCACAGCGCCTTGTGCTCCTGGCTGGCTTCCCGCCAGACCCGCAGCATCACCCCATTGCTGCCCCATGCCTGGTACTGGAAAACCATGCAGACAGCACTCTGAGGCAGATAGATTGTGGGGCTGATGAGTCGGGCTCGCTGTCCTTCCCGCCTTCCATTGCTTTGCAGCTGCAGGTAATTCTTGACATCTGTTAAGAGAGGAATACACCATTGTATTATTTTCTACAGCCACTGGCAACAAGTGTCTCACCCCTTCCAGGTGGCTTTGGCAGTGCTGGATGGCAGTGCAGCCCCATGCCTGCAGATGCAGGGTCTCACACTGGCACCCTCTGTATGCTCATCCAGCTGTGCCACTGCTGCACCCTGTGCAGCCCAGGCAAGGCATTGAGTAACACACTTTCCTCACCAGCCACCACCCTCTCGTAGGAGACCAACAGCAAAACCAGAAAGCATTAAGACAAAGACTGACATAATTAGGAGAAGTTAAAGAGCAGGAGCAAGTTATTATCAGAAGAAGTGATGCCACGATAATTGCATTGGCAGGGGGTAAGTATATTTATTCTATTGGGAGCTTGCTCAGTGAACAAGCCTGAGGTGGGTTTTTCTAAATGCTGGTGCTGGAAAGTCTTAGTGTTTTGAGGATACACACAACAAAATGAAACCCTGGCTCTCTCAGTTTTTGTGTAATGCAGCAAAACAGCCTCTAAATCACAGCACCGAGGAAGGACATGGTCCCAATGAGTGAAGCATGCATAGGTGACAACTGGGTAGTTGTAAACTTGAAGGTAGCTGAAATACATGCAGCAGAGGATTCACTTGCTTTATTACTACATTTAAATTGTGCCACACTTTTTTTCAATCCTCAGGGAGGAGATTTGATATGTTTGATATCCCAGGAGAAGTTCAAGGCTGAGACTGGAACTGGAGATATTGGATCTGAATACCAATAGCAGCAAAAGCCCATGGATACAAACCCCTGGGCACAGCTGACTTCATCTGGCATCAGTGTTTTCCAGCCCTCTCTGATAAGAAGCCTCCTCAAGGAGTTTCCCATTTGCAGCTTGGATATCTGAAGTCCCTCAGCTGAGATTGAAAGCCAAGTCAAGCTGAAGTGATTCTTCCATCATAACCAATGTCAGGAGAGACTCCCTTGGTTTGCTCTGACTGCAGTGCAAGGTGACACAGACAGGCCAATTACAGATATTGCTGGATTTTGCATTTTGCTCAACAGAGGGATGCACATACTTGCTCTTCCTAGACAGGGGGCAAGTGCCACTGGTGCTTCATGCCAGAATGTGCCAGCCCTCCTACAGCCCAGGAGGGTAATCTCTGCCCCAGGGCTATAATGAAGGGTCTGTTGCTTCCTTTCCCTACATCTTAGCCTGCTGTGCTTGACTGGCAAAGCTCTGAGCAGCAGCTTGCCTCCTGCTTGCCCTGCTCCCTCTGCGGCTTCAGTGCCCACAGCAACGGCAAGAAGAGCAGCGTCTGCACTCAGAATGTTTGCAAGGTGCACTCAAAACATCTTCAAAACTTAAACCACAGAGACCTGAACTTGGAATCCATTGAAAGGCAGGTCTCACACAGAAAATGGCAGCTGACCTTGCTGCTGCTCAGCAATCAGGTGACATCCCAGCCCAAGGGAGATCTATCAATGGCCCTGGCTCTGCTGCAAGTTTGTCACTGCCAGAGAACTGAAACCTACCACTGTGAGCTACACAGCTTTCTAAAATAAATTTAGGACAACGGGAATACTTGACATCACTCGACTCCTAGGATGTATGATCAAAATATTTCAATAGCATATCCACTCCTATGAACTTTTACTGATTTTGCTGTGTGAAAGACAAATCTGCTCCTGATTGGCCACAAAAAAAAGAGCAACATTTTTCAGCAATATTTTCCAGCACCTGTGAAATGTACCTGGGCCACTTGGCACTTTATGCCAACAAACAGTAGCAGAAAAAAAGATGAAAATGTGTTTGCCCACTCCTGCTTGAGTGAATCACTTGAAAAAGTACCATGCCGTTCTCTAATGGAGGAGTGTTCTTGTGATTTACCTCAGAGTGGTAGTAGTGGAGGAGGAGATGTAGGAGATAAACAAGTGGAGGAAGGAAAAAGAAAGAACAAGCTGTATTCCATGCCTACGGAGCGATAAGGCATAATAAGTCATCAGGGTCTCCTGAATTAAAATCCTCTTTTTGTAATTCACTACAAGCCTCTTCAAGTATAAAAGCAACAAGAAAAAAAACAGCAACAACAAACAAGGGAGCAAATCAGACTGCAGTCATACACTTAGCTCGCAGCTGAAACTGTCTCACAGGCAAATCTTTAATAAAAACACCAGCCAAGCTCAAGAATGATTCAGATCCCCAAAGTTCAGGGACAACCTTTGATGCCACTGCCTAGGCAGACTCATTGAGTGCAGGGATGCCAGCCATCCTTGGATCCACCCAAAGCCCACAGCTGACCACAGGGGACTGTGCTAATTGTGCAGCTGGACACCTCCCACAATCCGCATCATGGGAGCTGATGGGACCCAGTGTCGCCGCCTCTGCCACTTCAGCAAAAGAGCCTGTCTGCCTCTGAGTCACGTCCCTCTTGCCAGGGCTGACATCAACCTTCTGTTTGTTCTCATTCCTATCAGACTGTGAAATCAAAGAAACTCCTAAACTGCAGCCAAAACCAATGCTTCCCTTGGCCACACAAGATCTTTTAGAGCCCCAGGAACCCTCCATCTCCTGTGCTCCCTTCCCAACTCTTGCAGGGGTCCACAGAGATCTCCAGGACCTACTGGCAATCCCAAGAGCTGCAAGGAGGCTCAGTCTTCAGGTGATGAATCCAGATGCTCCTCTGCAAGTAGCAGTGGGTTTGGGCACCACACGTTCTCACTCCTGGTACCAGTTTCTAGAGTGGAAAGCTGAGTGCAAGCAGGCATGACTTTCTATGTCATTTGAAGATAAAATGGCTGGATCACTCTAATGGCTAGTTGGACCTTTGGAAAAGTCCCATGAATTTGCTGAGACTGACTGAATAAGGGCACTGTGGAGCTAATTGTTGGAACAGGATGAGGGAGCCTGGTGGTTCCAGCAGTCACTTTGTTTGATACAGTAGATGGAAGCCTTTGGCACAGAAAGCACCTGAAAGGCTGATTTTCTCTGTTAAAACACTTGAAGGGAGCTTTGCAAAGATGAGCTGATCAATTCTTCCAGGATCAGAAATGGATTTTAATCTCTTTCCCAGAACTTTGCTTTGCAGTCTCTATTCCAGCTAACACGACAGCTACATTCCCCACAGAACTGGCACTGGTAGTTCAAAGCACCAGCTCAGAAAAGGCAGGACAAACCCACTCAGGCATTTTACCATTGTTTTGCAACTGATGCTATAGCATAAAACTCATGGAAGATTTATGGGATCATCTGGATGTAGGGGAGCCAGTAGTGTGAACATGGAACTACCCCAGCCAGATGATGGCAGAGCCCCTCGTGTGTGTATGGCAGTGAGTCCCGGATAAATCACCAGCTGGGGTCTGCAAACCAACCATCTGTCCAACGCGGTTTCCTCTTGGCACACCTGTCCTCTCCTGCTAGGATGCCATCTGAGAGGACATTAAGGGCAGCAGGGGATGAAGCCTCACAGTCTGGGTCAGGCTGCAAGCACAAGCTACAGCAGCCACCCTCTCTGCAAGGTCAGTCTGCCTGTGCTTGGGTCCTGCATGTTTCACCCTGTCTCCCAAGAAAAGGAGCTTCCCTCATGAATCTCAGCAGCACATCTGGAGGTGTTCCAGCAAAACATGTTGGGCAGCAAGTACACAAGCAACTACTGAGATTTCAGATTACCTCCGTATTTCCCCCTCACTGGATATTGCTGAATTACAGCTGCTGCTCCTATGGAGGAACCACGCTGAATTGCCTTCACTTATGTCCCTCCAAAGGTCACTGCACTCTTCTTCATTGCAGAGCATATTTCATGGTGTGCTTTAGTGGCAGCACCGCAGTCCAACCACAGCCACCTCTTGTCTGTCAAATCCCACAGGTGACAACAGCGCTTCAGGCAGTGTTTGCTGCCTGCACAGCCCCAGATACCACCCTGACCATGCCATGTCACGGCCAAGGGGACATCCCAGTGGGGCCTGATCCTGCCATTCTGCTGGGGCATGTTGAGCTGGAGGCTGCATCAGCTTTTGCCATTCCCGGGAAGCAGATCAGCTCAGATCCCCTCATGGCTGCAGAGTGGTCTGGTAGCAAGGGAATGGTAGCTGCATGAATATGCAGATTGAAATTGGATAGTTATTATGTTTTTAATTTTTTTGGCAAATCATGCAAATTCACCTCAAAAGGCTGCCGCTGTAATTTCAGTGACAGGCCTCTCCTCAGTGACAGACTTTCATTTATGAAGCAAAGTCAATCCTCCATAAAACTAATATTTATATTAACTAGATCACTGTGTCTGCTGGAAAATCCTCTCAATTTTGATTATGTGTTAATTAGCCTGCCAAGTCCTTGCCATTTCAGTCTCTAAATCAGTTCATCAAAAGGCATAAAGCCCCACACTTGCCCCAGAATCAAGCTTTTCACCTGCTCTCTGGAGCCTTTCTAATGGACCAGCCATTACATCCTCTCACTTAAACCTCACATCCTCAACAGCACAGTACAACCGTGAGTCCTACTACCTCCCCCAGGGAGTGCGGGGAGGGCACAGTGTCCCTGACAAATCAAATGCCAATTAGAGCCTGACACTTATGCTAAGTGAGCTGCCTGCCACTGCGCTGCGCCCTCCAGCAGGGCAGCCTGGCAGGCACCCTGCGTGCCCCTACATGAAAGTGTGTGTGCACTCCCACCTGTGCCCTGTGCTTGTGTATGCACAACTGAGGGCATCAGCTACTTCCACCACAGTCTGCACACTGCTGCTCACTCGTGCATGCACACGCTTTCCCAAACCAGGCTCCGTGACTCACAGGCTGCTAAATCACTGCTGCGAAGCAATGGAGCGGTGCACACACTAAAGTTTGAGAGATGGTGTCTTGCTTTCCAGAGAGCATTTCAGCCTGGGTTTTTAGGCAGTGTGTGTCACTGGTGTTTGGATACAAAAAGTGACTAAAGACTCAGGCAAGCAGCAAAGAAATGGGTGAGTCCCAGAGGAATGGTTTCTTCTCCTCTGCCTCCAGCTCAGCCCAAGTGAGTGGGAGCTTTGCTGGAAATGCAGGGACAGACCATGGCCACGACCCTTTCTCTCATGAAAGACAGTATGGGCACAAGGACAACCACAGACCAGCCCCAGCCCACAGCCACGGAACTCCCACAGCCCAGCTGACACTCAACAAATCTCCTGTGATCTGGGTGGTGAGGTGTCTCAGCTCTACCATGCTGTGGGCAGCCAGGGCACTTTTTAGCTTTTGCTGTCCTCACTGTGCAAACAAGAGTCAGGAGAGACACGCACAGCTTTGCTGAGAGGCAATCTGCACCACACACGAGGGGAATGAGGAGAGACAGAGCTGCATATGTGGTCTCCTTCCCACAGTGTGCAGCTGCTCACTCCTTGCACAGAAGTGCTTAACTTTCACACCACCCCACATGTAAACCCCCCTCCTACTTCAAAGGAGACAGGATTGACCCTTGAGGTCAAAATGTGTCCCCAAGGCACAAGCCCTGAGACTCCCATGAGAGTAACTGCAGACCCAGTTCAGTCCGGCCCTGCTCTGTTAACACCATGAAAACCTTTCTGCTGGTTTGGACACAGTAGAATCAAGGCCTTCAGGCAGCAGTTCTCATGGATTACAAGAAAAATAAGAAAATTTTCCTTTTAAAGATCCCATGGGAAAAACACAGGAATGGTAAGGGGTCACCATCAGCTTAAAAACAGCTCAGCATTTGTTTCTCTTAAAAAATAAGCTATTACGAAACTTCAGAGCACTACAAACACTCCTTTGCTGAAAACACTTTGAAACAAATAAACCTTCGCCTGCAGCGCCTGCAACCCAAATGAGCAGCATTCCTGACCCTCAAAGCCAGCAAGGCCATGGCCCACAAGAGAAGCTCTCAGTGGGCTTTGCAGCCCAGCCCAAGAGCTGTGTGGTCAGGAGAGCTGCAAGGTTAAAAGTGCTCCCTTTCCTGCGTGCATGTACAGCTGCCAACATCCAAACAACACAGGGTTCACAACGCTGCCAGGGCTCTGCCCCTGACTCCAGGCTCACCTGAATGGCAAGTAGTACATGGTGAAATTGTGAGCCCCACAGTGCTCTTCTAGGACCACACGGTATTTACTTAGGCACTGCAAGAAAAGGGAAGGGAAAAAAAATGGGCAAAACACACCCATTCCAGCTTCTCAGTGCTGGCTTATTAGTGTAGCATCACTGAGAGCAATGTAATCACACCTACCAGCTAAGGATGTGACCCAGGATTCATTACACCCTTCAGGATCAAGACTCCAGTGAAATTCAAAGACGGTGAAGAGTTGAGGTGCCCAAGTTATCCACTCAGATTTATTTTCAGGTCTTAAGACCTTTATCTTGACACCAATGGCATGCTGCCACTGCGTGCAGCAGGAGGGGGGATGAAATCTCATTGAAACCTGAACTTGTTGCTCCTTGAGGCTTGCTAGGTGCAGCTAAAGGGAATCTTTCTACACACAGGAAGCATCTGAAAGTCCATGGAGGGAAAAATCCTGGCAATCTCTTGTGAGGGCATGGAAAAGGGAACCAATGGTATTTTCTAGGCTTGCAAAGTGCAGGTAGCAGTTGGAACCATGCTGGGCTTCTGCTGAGCTGGGCACTTTGAGTCCACTTTCACCAATGAGGTCCCCAGACGTGTAATGGGAGCTTGCAGGAGAGGACGTTGGAGTTAATCCATGGTGTGAAGAGCCCAAGGAACACAGGGCTAAAAAAAGAAATGCAGAGCTGCCTGAAAGAGTATCTTGGAAATAAAAATAGTGGAATGAGAGCAGTG
The DNA here is from genome assembly GCA_026770055.1 of Myrmophylax atrothorax. Lineage (NCBI taxonomy): Eukaryota > Metazoa > Chordata > Aves > Passeriformes > Thamnophilidae > Myrmophylax > Myrmophylax atrothorax. Next base: position 12,470,661 of record JAOXXN010000102.1, read on the forward strand.
GGTGTCTTGTCAGTCTTGAGTTCTCTGTGCCAAAGACAAGGAGGAATTGCATGCAGCGCATAAAACAAAATTGGGAGATATCTGAGGAATTCAGGCCTGTCCCTCAGCAGACTTTTCTAATCAAGTGCCTCACAGAGGATATTTCACCATGGTCATTTCCTTCCCCCTCCCTTTACAGACTGAGCCAGGGCTCCTCCTTTCATTATTATTTTTTCCTTTTTAATTTTAATTTTTGTTTTGCCATCTTCAAAAGAAGTAGAAACACATTCCACATGGCTCTTAAAGGCACAGCACACTTTCTTGCTACCGTAGAGCAGCCAGGCCTCTAGCCTGGGCCAGCACCTTTAAATGAGAATAAATTGGGCTCCAGCAGCTTTGAGTTCCCTTTAGCTTTTGCCCTGCCTCTAACCAAGCACAGCTGCTCTCCTTCACCCAACTGCTCACCCCAGGGTGGGGAATTCACAAGTAAAGACCACCCCGAACAACAGCTTTTCATTCCTTGCTCCCTGGAGTCTGAGCATGAATTTTCTAAGTAGAAACAAAGTGCTGGAGGGAGCATGAGGGAAAGGCAGGGGAAGAATGGGGGAATATGAACCAAACAATGCTTTGATTCTGTCCCTGCTGAGGAGCTGGCATTGCCTCTTTTTCATCTTTCTTAAGTTGCTTTTAAAAGCTGCACAGGGAGGAAAAAGGCAAATAGTTGCTTCCTTTTGTGTCATATCTTCCTGATTTCTAAGAGCAGGACCAAAGCAAGGCATGGAAGTGATGCTTTTGTATTCTGACCCCTCTGCAGCCCTGTGCTGTGTGGGCAAGGCAGTAGCTCAGATACCAGGAGGGCACACCCTTGCCCAACCTAGCTAAGAGGCAGATCCCATGGCAGCACACACAATGATCCCTCGGCCTGTGCCTGGTGCCTCCTGATGACTTTGTCCACTGCTATGGGCAAGTCACTTCAGCCCCCTGGAGACACTACCTCCTCCTCTCCCTCTGTCTGTACAGCCCGTGACCTGCTAGGCAGTGCCTGAGCACCTGCATGCACCCTGTTGGTGCTTCAGTGCCTCACTCTGCACAGCACCCTAAGGAAGAGCTCTCCACACTCTTACAAAAACAGATCACTGAACACAGCAGGACAACATTCCCCAGCCCCAGCAATGAGACTGCAATTCATAACTGAGAAAAAGGAAAAGAGTAGAAGAAGGGTAAAAAGCTGAACTCCATGCTGAGCTGTCTGAGGCAGCACCAGCCTCTCCTGGGCTACAACAGAGTCTCCTAAGAAACTATGGCCAACTAATTGTAGGGAGACTCGGGGGAGAGGAAATGAAATGAAAAATTGAGTCTGAGTTATAAAAATAAGTAATTTTTATCCTACTTGCAGGAGACTTATATTAATTAAACATTATTACAGCGAATGTGATGGGGAGGGTTATTAAGTCTGGGTCTGGCTGTAAGTGTTCTCTCCTGTTGCCTGAGGCTCCACTGAGCTCCAGATATTAATCTTGTAAAGCACTCAAATACTGAAGAGATAAACACTCGAAATATGAAAATATTTTTCTCCATAGCAGACACTGTGTCCCTATGCCACGCCAAAGAATTTGTCAGATGTCCATATGGGCTGCACTTACAGCATTACCGTGGCTCTAAGAAAAAAGTCGAGCACCTCAGGAGTTGAAGAGAGAAATGATGTGTGCATTTGTGTGGGGGTGATTTGTGTGTGGAGATGTAGCAGATTCTCCTCTTCCCATATGTTTCTGGAATACATATTTTCCTCTTTAGCACTGCCTACCAGGTGTTGGCTGCATGGCTTTCCAACTGGCTGGCGGCACTGCCAATCTGGCCAGCGACTCTGCCAGGTGGCTAACAGGTTCGCCTCAATGTTTGCATCTCGAGACTCAACCTTAGCAAGGGGAGGGCGAGGAGGAGCCCACAGCATGCACGGTTCCCAGGGTGCATGACATGCAGACACTGGAATCACCAGGCATCAGGGCAGAGACAAAGACAGGTAAGATCAGCCAGCACCCCCTGTGGGAGCCTGGAGTTTCACAGGCAATGACGGATAGTGAAGTGATGTGATGGTGACAGTGACACAGTCTACTGTTATAAGGAAACTGGCAAGTGTTCTTCATGCCAACCGTGCCACAAAGTCAACGAGGAGTAAGGAAAGTGCAATAGTTCCAGGGTGAGTTCCAAGACAGAAGCTGAAGAACTTGATCTATCAACCACATTGCCAGAGGCAGGCTCTCTTCCAACCCATGCCAGCACATCTCAGTGAGGTCCCCCATAAATTAGGCTCTGCCACACTCATGCAAATTTTCTGCTTCCAATGCATGGAAGAGACAAATAGCAAAAGCCAAACAGCAAGAAGCTGGCATTTTCAGCATTCTTAGGGCTTGGCTAATCCTTCACTTGGAGGAGACTGAGATCCAGCCTATGCAAGCCCAGAGTGCAGAATAGCTGAAGACTATAGGCAATCTGAGTAACATATGGGAGGAAGAAATACATTCTGGGGAAAAAGCATTGGATCCTACAGAGGACATTTGGGTCACGATGTGGAACCAAGCCCGGGCTAACCTTTACAGTCACAGGGGATTCAAAGCCCATTCCCTGATTCAAGGCTATCTCAAGAGGACAGTTAGGATAATTCAGTGCCAGCGGTCACAGTCTTATAAATAAGTCATGAACCATACAGCAAAGCATCTGAAAGCTTCCATAAAAGAAAATGTTCAGCTCCACACAGCCTTCACAACTCATGATAGCTGTGCAATAATCATTCATACTGTTCACAGGGAGAAAGCCCCATCAGCTCCCTCTTCTCTGCTTTGGTATTAAGCATCTTACCAGGCACAGTCTCAGGGCTTGGTTCAAAGTTGCCAATCCAGGTGCTTGTAGGCTGAAAAGACCACGTATAACCGGTTGCCAAGTCATGTGACCACCCACAGAGGTCTTCAGGAAGATCAAAGTTGCAGTTGAAGTTTGCAGGGAGCTGGAAATCTTATAAAGAGAACCAAAATAAAGTTGGATTAAAAAAATGACCTACCCATGAAGGGTTGCTATCAAAAACCAATCCAAAACTAAAATAGCTGGCAAGCCATCAATATTGAAGAAAGCATGAAATCTCACTCATACTGATGCTTTTAATCTAGCTCACATTTCCTCAGCTCCAAGGATCAGCTCTAAGTTGTGCATCATCAAAATGTTCACACCACATCCTGTGGCTAATCCACCAAACTAAGCAAATACAAAAGCAAGGACCAAATACCTCCAGACACTAATTTAAGCACCTTCTCTTCATCCCCTAGAGTGGTCAATATTAAATGCCTATTTAAATGTCAGGGAAGAGTGTTTCCTGAGTGCCCTGTGCTCAGCAGTTCCTGCTCTGGCTCCAAAAGGAGAATCTCAAGTGCTCCAGAAACCCAGCTCCTGAGTGACAGCTCCAGCCACTTACACCAGACGGGAGCTGTCTGTCAACATGGAGAGCTGTCACTCACCGCTTCCTACCTTCTCGTGGAAATGCCACCAGGGAAAATGTGGGGCTACCATGAGCTCAAGCTTTTGGATTCTGAGTGAAAGGAGACAGCCTCTATTTCCGGCCCTGCTATGGAGTCACCACATGGTTTTTGGGCAAGTCATTTAACTTTTCATCTATGAAACAGGAGCAGAGCTAATTCTCCTGAGACAACAGTTTTGAAAGCTCTGGAGAGCTCTCCTGAAGAGACAGGGCTGTGGGCAGGTGGGCACATGCCAGGGGCTGCATGTGACAGTGAGGCAGCTGCTGGCTCCTTTGGTTGAGGGAAGCAGTCATAAGGCATGAAGGCTGCAGAAATGGTCTGAATCCATCCCAAGCACTCAGGGACAGGCACGTCTGAGCCTAATTATAGGCCAGGTTTTTCCTAAGCAAAGAGGAAGTTTTAAATCACAGTGTCCACAAAGTCAGCAATAGCCAGAAGGAGGTTAGTGACTCAAGTGATAGGCATCAAGGGAACTTTGCTGCAAGGGGCAGAGGGCTTTTTTTTACATGCACACACTCCGAAATAAAACAATGCAGATCATGGATCCTTTTATTCCAATCTAATCTTATACCCTGGAGAGCAGCATTGTTTCTGTTTGGCTGTCATAAATCTGATTGTCCAGAGAAACACACTCATTGTTTTATGGAGTATGAGAATGAAAATTGTTGTTAAATCTGAGGGAAGCTGACAGGGAGGCTGGTTCCACGCTCCACAGTGTACTCTGCTTGCTCTCTTGCCCTGGACTGCACCCAGGAATCGTGTTGTTGCAGAGACTATTACTGGCCTAAATTTCCTCTCAGCAGTTTCCCAAGTGCTTCAATGGTTGCAGGACTGCACAGGCTTATCGCTGAGGCAAAGGAATGAGAATCAGGCCCTTTGAGCTACTTCAACAACTTGCATTTCCAGAACTAAACTACAGCAGAATCCCTATGGGAGGTGTGAAAAAGCCAATTAACATTCTTTTTAAAATTTATTTATTTCAAAATCCATTAATTTTTTCTCTGGGACTGAAAGCTGAAGTGACAGAAGTCCTAGGAGCTATCTCAAATAATAGCTCAAGAGAGTCTTGTTGAAGTCCTTGTGTAAATGCTCCAGTGCTGAGGCCCAGGCTCTGAAGTTGAGCCCAGGGGAATGCATCTCCTGTACACTGCACTGTCCAACTAACCTTGCACAGCTCTGCCAAGCCCTCTTCTCTTCATGTGGATATTTCACAAGCTTTAGATACTCATGTCCACCTTGCAAGGAGCAGAAGAATATGATGTCTGCTTTTACAGGTAGGGATCTGAGGCAAAGGAGATTAGTCCCCTCCAGCACTGGCTCTTAACAAGCACAGCATGTAGTCTAAACAAACGTTCAGCCTCTTCTATAGTCAGAAGAGGCAGGCAAGTGTCACAGATACCAAACCATTCCCTGTACATCTGACAGCCACCTAAGACTGGGAGGACAAACTCTGGCCTGGAGTTAGTGTTCCTCTCTCTCTGCTGCCTGCACAAGGAGCCCAGACTGTTCTCCTAAATTTTAAGCAGCTGGTATTAGGGAAGATGTTCCTTAATAGATAGGTGTTCAGGACATCAGCCTTCTCTACATGTC
>JAOXXN010000102.1:12475856-12489552 GCA_026770055.1 Myrmophylax atrothorax
TTCCATAGTCAAAAGATGCAGGCAAGTGCCACACATACTAAACCATTTCCTATACATCTGACAGCCTCCTAGGACTATGTAGGTGGAATTCTGCCTGGAGTTAGGGTTCCTATCTCTGTTAACTGCACAAGGAGCCCAGACCTTCCTCCTAAATTTGAAGCCACTAATATTAGGGAAAATGATCCTTAAGCAGGTAAGGGTTCATGACATCAGTCTTCAAAACGTGTTGTGATTTACTCCCACAGTTGAGACTTCTGCAAAAGGAGCCCTGCATACCAGGCAGTCTGAATCACCTTCTGAATTTATAACATCCAGCCAAGGGGATCTGGAACGGAGATGGCTCTAAACAGGGCACTAAGTAAGTTTCTCCAGGTCATGTAAGGGCTGGGAGAGCAGCTCTTCATGTCTTGTACCGTAGGGACCAAATTATTTGTTATCTCTTGCTCTTCCATCCATCCTTGATATAACTTATCAGATTTTGGCAGGTTTTGTTTATGGGTCGGTTTGCTATTTTTTTTAATCCTGGTCTATCACTAATAATATTACTCAAAGCTTTCCAGGAATCAGCCACATGTAAAAGAGCTAATAGGAAGATAAGAGCATTTGCTTAGCTCTTAACCCGTCACTTACTGAGATATAGATGTGCTGCTCTGATACATACCCTCCTCATCTCCACAGCTATCACCACACTCAGTTGCTTCTTCATCAGTTGGGTATGGGGTGGTGGTCTCTTCGCTTTTCAAAGTGGGCACCAGTGTCTCTGCAGTGGGCTTTACATCTGAAAAAAATGGAAAAGAGATGCTGTTTGCAACAGACAGTACAAGAAGCCCAGGTAGTACAAAATAAGGCAAAAAAAAAATCTTTTTCTCATGTTCTTAAAGTGGCAGGAAGAGATAGAGCAAGAATGCCATGAAATTTCCACGCGTTACAAATGTCAGCATGGTTTGAACTTGAAGTGAACTGTCTCTGTTTCCATATGGGAGTTCTACAGATTTAGAGTTCCTCTTGGACAAAGCTCTCCTATAGACATATACACTACTTTTTCTCTTGATTTTTTTAATCTACAATGGTATAGGCAATCCACTTAGCCATCATTACTGAATAAGCAAGATCACAGGCAGAACATCTTTTTCTTTCATAAAGGCATATGACACATTAAAAAAACACACACAACATTCCCACCAATTGTGCCAATTTATTAAACAAGTCACTCAAACCCACAAATGATGTAACCGCAAACGGACCCAGAGGATCCCCCAGTGCGCTCCGGCTCACTGCAGAAAGCATCTGGTTTCACACTCCAGGCTCCTGACTATGCTTTCAAAGGGTCTCTGTCCGATTTCCCTTTCTCCAACGTGGCCCATGTGAAATAACCTCCAAGCAGGTGTCAGGGGAAATTTAAGCAAGAAAGGGAAGGATATTAAGATCAACAGTAAATGACATTACGTTCCAGCAAACTCTCCTTTTATGGGTGCATTAAGTGGAGTACAGCAGGCTTGATTCTTTCCACTTTTAAAAAGAGGCAGCTTTGCTCAGTTGTGTGTGATTGTGTTTCTTTGTCGGCACCCTTCAGGATATCATTTAATAAAGCCAGAAGCAGGAGGAAATAGCTAAATACATTGAATATTTTCCATAGGCTCCTTTCTGCCCTTTTATTTTCCTGTTATTAAACAGCTTGTACATAAACTCTCAGGGCTTTTTTTCCTTTTTTTTTTTTCCAGTGGCTGTCCTTTGTTCAGGATCAAATACCAAATAACCTCAAAGTATTTTAATTTGTAAGTTCAAATTTGTTACAACCCCATAAAACTCCAAATGCAACCAAGAAGCAAATTGCTATCAGCCAGGCACAGAAAAAAGTCATAAAAAGAGAAAAGCAAAAAAAAAGCAGCAGGTGAAGGCAACATATCAAAAGCTGCAAGTTATTTAGAGCTGGTACATTTTTTTAGGTTGTTGTTCCTGTATATCGAGATTTATGGCTGAAATGTGACAATGTGGAAGGACCTTGAAAGCCAAGTCCCATATGGGACACAGATGCTGAGCGGATGTAAATCAACAGTGTTGCATTGCCCTGGACAAGCTGCAGAAATATATCTTGAAAAATCAGTTACCATGGCAGAGCTGCAACACGATGGTTACAAGAGATAATGAAAATAGCAGGCAGGACAGCGTCATGTGTGAAATGGAAAGTGAAAAAGAGAGGTCTCGCTTGCTCGCTTTCCCGCTTTCCCTCCCTGGCCCTGTAAGTGTCTGTGTGACTGGTGGTAACTGCTAATCAAAATGCAAAGTCACTGAGCAATTGAAACCAGATGTTTGGAACTTCAAAGGAGAGAAACCCAGCTGCAAGTGAACATTCATCATTCGCCACTCTTCAGAGGAAAAATTTTGGCAGGTCTTTGAAAGAAGCCAATTGCCGACTGCCTGCTTCCCAATTTTTGAGTTACTAGCCAACTAGTTTGTGAGCCCAGTTGTGGCTGTTACCTGTTTAACTCAGTAATTAAGATGTTTATTGCTGGTAAGAACTAGAAACAGCAGGGCAGGGCTGCACATGGTCTTACACCCTTACGTGAAAATATTTTTAATCAGCTTGTTTTAATCCATCTCTTAAACTTGTTCCCAAGCAAATGCAAATGGCTGAGTTTTTGCAGCCAGTTCTGTAGCATGCCTGGGTCTTCCCAGCAAAGGAGGGCTGTATCTTGGCGCTGTCAAGGACTGCTGCATGTAGCCAGCCTGGATTAAGCATGCAGATAATGCCATGGGCTATCTCTGCTCCCCAGGTTGCACCAGGGATATAAATGCTTTTTATAACATGGTGAATCCACAAGATTACAAGCCCTGCTCTGATTACAAAGCTGAATGCCTGTAGATTAATAAAGCTATGGATATTTATGATTTGGCAGTTGAGTTTAAAACATTACAATGTGAAAATTATTACCCAGACTGGGAAATGACCATAAAGCACCCTTCCTGATAAAAATGGGCTGTTGCTACTGATATTGAAACTGAGCATGGACACAGATGTAAAAGAAAATCTGGACCTAAACCAGCACAAGAAGCTGAGGATGACAAACCCTCTTATTCTCTAATGTGGAGGAGCGTAGTGGAAGGGCTGACATGCACCTGGCTGGAGGTCTTGTGTGACTGCCTTCCTTGATGGCAGCGATGCAGCGCTGTGATGCACCAGCCAGCAATGGCTGGCAGAGATCTGGCAGATGGAGACTCCAGGGAGCTGCAGGAAGGAGCAAGGTGGGAGCTGCCCAACCCGTTCTTCACAGAGCCTCAGCTCCCACTGCTTGCATGAAAACCATGGTACCTACTTCTCCCACAACATCCCAAGATGTTGTAAGATTTAAATTAAGATACAATCTTAATTTAAAGTTTAGATAATTCACAATGGATTCCCCAAAAAAGTGACAAATTAACATTATTAATAGTGTGTACATGTGTTGTGTGATTTGCTGTTGTTTGTAATGCAACTCACAGCATGTCACAGGAGGAAATGGTACTAAGGACCCTACAAAAGGGTAAAAAAAAGCTCTGTGTCTTTTAAGCTTCCTAGAATGGGAATTCTTACAAGAAAATGCCTTCTACAGATGTGTTTATAAAATGGAAATCATACCTCTTTATCACTGACATCTGGACACCAGATTCAGATTTAAGCAGATTATTAAAAAATAAAATAGATTAAAAAAGGGGACAACTAGCCCCTGGCACTAAAAGTTAGCATCAGACCAAATGATCCATTGGATGCATTTGTTGCTTTTAGGGATGGAACTATGGAGCAATCAATCACCACTGAGCTTCTGAGGCACAATCTCTACTGATCCCAGTGAGTGTGTTAGACAGTTTTCATGTCTGTATTAAAAACAATGGTGGCTGCAAGGCATACTGTGTGTGAAATACAGGTGGGCAAAAGTGAACAAAGTTCCCTGGTCTTAGGAATATTGTAGGCATGTCACAGAGTTAAACCCCCAACCTCGTCTGCAGAAGGGTTTCCACACTGGGTTCAGTGACAAAGGAACTGTTGTTTTTACAGCAAAGCCTTGTTGTGGCAGCTCAGGATACCTGTACTAGTCACTGTACCACTCTTCTGCACTTCTCTTCCTACCTTTTGTCTTACTTATTTGAACTAGAAAGCCCAAATGTTCGCCAACATAGAGACTGGGAAAGGCTGCACAACATCCAGATAAAAGATCTGAAAGGAGTGTGAAGAGAGTTGGGGACAAATTCTGCAAGGAGCTCTGTGTGAAAGCTTGGATTGGGGTCCAAACATTGCTGCTACATCCTGTCTCAAGACCAGTTCTTTTTTAAGGTGGAAATAAAAAGATGGGGGCAAGCCATCCTGCAGGTCCTGCCTTCATGGCTTCAGTGTCCCTGCCATGGCATGGCAGTGAGGTAGGACAGCAGGAAGAGAAATAACCTTCAGTTTGCACCTTGCTGATTTAGTGCCTGACATGGCCCCAATGCAGCCAGTAGGCAGAGGTATAGGGGTTCCTACCTGTCCAGTCACAGCCCAGCACCTCCAGACGCATTCCTATTCCCGCTGGGGACCACCTCTCTGGATGCACTCGGATATACTGGGCAGGAACAGGGTCAAACCTCCGGACTTCAGGGATATCGTAGTGGATGTTGCCTTCAAAAAGCTACAGAGAGAGAAAAGGCAAGAGATATGTGCATCTCACATGCTCTCAACTAGACTTGATATTTGGGTCTAGCAGGACGTAGCCACAGTTTGAAATAGTTTGGCTGTCCGAATCCAGGCCATTGAGGCCAGCTGAGCAGAAATTGGGCTGTTCCTTCTCAGTTTCAAAAGGACCAGATAGGCTATTTCTAAGAAACTTGCACAATCTCTCCTGGCCTCTGCTCAGAATCCAGGGAGTAGATTCTGATCCAAGCCATGCAGGGGAAGTCTGGGGAATATCCACTAATGTCTCATATAAACGAGATCAGATTTGTCCTTTGGTAAATAAAGAAGCTACTGCGTGTTCTAGGATATGCAAATGTTTGGTTTTCCTCACAGTCCAAGTACTGCTGGTTTTCAGCTCGCATGCATGAACTAAAGTCTGTGGGGAATAAACAGAGTGCTATAGATAGCATCAGCTCTCATTTGTAGGATCAGGAAAAATTAAAAGTTACCCAAATTTTAAGCAGTTGACTTCGCATAAAACAAAAACAGGCAGTTGCAGAGAATTCATTTATTGCACAAGCCCCCTGCCACTCCCATACCACTAAACAGAAAGATTATGGGGAACTCCAACAATCTGGGAAAAATATGGGGAACTCCAGGGTCACACCAGTGTGGCAAAGGGACTTCAGATATAGCAAATTTCCCAAAAAGAAGTTGTGATTCATTTTCCTCTTTCTGAGGTGCAAACCATGACAGCCACACTTTCCTCTTAAAATACAAATTAGTTTGTGTCAAATATAATTGAACACATCATCTTGTGGGCTCTGACCTGCAGGAGCTGGGAGAACCAGAAGGTGATGTCCACATCCCTAGGCCTGGTCCACAACAGGAAATGAAGAGAAATTGCCATTCCTGGGGCAAGGTGGAACCTATAGCCTCTAGTACAGATGGGGAGCAGCACCAGGGGACACAGCCTGGGATTTCATGGTCACAACCCAAACTGCCAAGGTCTCTGTGGGAGGACAGCCAATTTCCCAATACCCCATCAGGCAGACTGAAGCTAGTCAGAAACATATCCCATTTTGCAGTTGCTCCAGGCAGTGCCTACCTTGGCTTGCATTGTTTTGGGGTCCTGGATGAAGTCCCAGTCCTTTCCATTCATGCTGTAGGCCACCTTAAACTTCTTCACAAAGGAGCGGGACTCGGTGGTGGTCACACTGTCCCCTCCACGAGCCCCCTGAATAATGACGCCTTTGATATTCTTTGGGACACCAAGGTCCACCTGCAGCCATTCCTCCCCAGGCTGGGCTTGGGGGACACGGGGAAACCAGCCCGAGCGGCTGCTCACCAGGCGGGCCATGCTGGGAGACCAGTCGTAGCCTCTGATGGAAGAGGCAGAGATCTGTGAGTCAGGAATGAGGCCAGAAAGCATTCCCAGCAAGTTGGAGCAGGGTGAATCTGTGGGGAAGGAAAGGGCATGAACAGTCAGGGAAGCTGAAGGGGAGTGCTTGCGGTTCTCCTCACAACTTTAAGCTCTGGACACTAAACCAACACCAACACTGGGCATATTCTCCTTTCCATCTGGGACCTGGATGCCTGTCCCTCCAAGTGCATCCCCTGCTATGGGTGCCTCCATGCTGCTCATAGTGTCACCATTCCCACCCCAAGCAGCAAGGGACAGCACCCCAGGACGGGCTGTTGGAGGGACAGAGAGAAGGCTGAGGCCAAGGGGGAGAGGAGACCCTCACCAGTGATGCGGCAGCCATACAGCTCCAGCCTCAGGGCGATGCCATTGTGCCAGGTCTGGGGACGGATGCGCACGAAGCGTGTGAGCACTGGGCTGTGGATCTTGTTGAGAACCACCTCTGTGGCATCCTCATTGGCCTGAAATGTCTGTAAGGGAGAGGAGGCACAAATACTGTTACGTCCTCACCAGCTCAGCAGTCAAAACAATCACAGTAGGGAAAACCAAGGAGAGCCTTTCCAGACAGGGATGACTCCAACCAGCGCAAGCACCTAGGGGCTGGCAGGGAGATCATCCACTGGCAGGACAGCACCATGGATGGACTAACCTATCAGGCAGGAGACCCAGGAGCTGCCCCACTGCCTCTTACTGCACCCTGAGGCACCTCAGACTATAAGTCCTCAGCTGCCTTGACCTTGCCCCCAATCTAGGACTGCTCCAACACAAATGATGAGATGTCCCCAAACGCTGAGTGAGATCTTGCCTCCCCTCCACGAGTAAAGAGGCTGACTGACATCCTGATGCATTCTTACACTGAGCTGCACCACCAAACATCATGTGCAAGCAGTGGTGTGAGCAGGGAGGATGCCCTCTCTGCCTGGGGTGACAAGCTGCTGCCTCAGCCAGACCCTCGCCTCTGCCTGTCCTGCGCACATGCAACCTGCCACACAGAGACAGTCTGCCACATGGAGACAGCTTTTCGGGAGAGTTTATGATCCCACACGGTATGAAAAGGCTGCTGCCTTACCAGATGGCCATAATCAATAACTACCAGATGGATGTTAGATCCACCCCTTCTGCCTATTTTTTTAATAGGCCGGACAAGGACTGCATACTTGTGTTTCTGTTTCAGGCTGCAAAGCCATAGCAGGAAGAAAAGGGAGGGAAAGAGGAAATACTGAACCTGAGGGTAATTTTCAACCCTTTCTCTGTCCCAGCATAAAGCTCTAGAGCTCACAGACCACGGCTGCAGGCATTGCCTGCTTTCCCTCCAAGCACACAGGCTCTTCAGGACAGGGCTAGAGCATCCACCAGTCTCAGGCAGGAGCCACATCCACACTGAGATATTGGCTCAGTTCTTCTGCAGGCTCCCACCACACATATGTGTGTGCTAAACACAGGAGCTCCCACTAAGTTTATCTCAGAAAAAAGCAGAAGAGTAATCTTTGGCACCAATCTCCTGTTGGAGGCAAGAGTCAAACAATTCAACTTCAGACCCCTATTATCCAGGACAGAAAAGGGGGTGAGGCACTATCCTGACCTCTTGCCTTGAATAGCAGTTAAGGTATTTTATAAGCCTCCTGCGTCTCTAGGCTTGCAGATGGCACATGTTACTGCTCTTCTCCCAGGATTCAGCACGCCAGGACATGCAGAGGGTGTTTACAGGGGGCGACAGCAGCTGTTTGCAGCACCACAGTAAGCTCTGGGCTGCCCCTGTGCATCACTGCCCAGCCCGGGACAACGGCACTCCTTCAAGCCAAGGAACAGCCACCCCATAGAGGGACTTGGTTGCAAATCTGGCTGGTAATTGGGATTTGGGCTTGATGTGAACTTGAGCAGAAATGCTAATCTAGAGAATATATATCATGCTGCTACCGTTTAGCAACACAGCATGGTTTATATGTTTTTAATATCCTGTTTTATCCTGTCTGACCCCACTTCCCATCCTTTTCCTTTCTCAGCAGACACCAACCACTCTTTTTTTTTTCCAGCAGGAGGGCTATTAGAAGAGTGGTTACTGTGAAACCCTCTCCAGGCATGCGTGTGCCTGTGTGTCTGTGTGTGTGTGTCTTGTAAACCTGTGGGAACACACATATACGGAGTCTGAAAGTATATATTTACACACCCCAGCAAAGCCTCCAGCTTTATGCCAACACAGAAGGTGACACACAACACCTTACCTCTGAACCTAACACCAGAGGACAGGAAATATCTATCTGAACTGGTGCAACTATTTTAGCACAAGGACCAGCATGTCAGGTCAGCCGAAAGGTCCCTCTCTCCCAGAGGGTGGCTCCTGATGGTGGCCCCAGCAGATGCCCAAGGGCAGAAAGTCCAGTGGACTCTTCCCCTGGCAACCTTTATTCACTTCATACAATCAGCAGTGTGAAGACTCCATGAGCCAATGGCTGCATATGGACCAGTATGTTTAACAGTCAATGACAAGGTTTGTTGCTCTTTTTGATTTAACATATTTCAAGTTTGGTTCTTTTTTAGCTCACTTTGCACATACGAGCATCAGGGGCCAGAATCCAAATTTACACCAGCATAATTTGTTGCTGACTTCTGCACAGTTGAGCTTGACAGAAAGCAGAAGCAGGACGGAACCCAAAAACTTTTACCACTACCACATGCATTGCTGAAAGCATCTCTTAGACAACCTTGGTCCCAAACCACCTGCTTCCAAGGAGAGCAACCAAGGAAATCTAACTGCTTTAGATTCAGAAATCAATAATTTACTCAGGCTAGATCACACACAACAACCTATGAACTCTGAATCCGGGCCATGACACTCCAGATTGCCAGTTTGTGAGGGCAGAGTCAGCACCTGACTTCCAGCTCTGGTATCAGCTGCACTGGTGGGATCTGCTCTACTGAACCTTCCTTCTGAAAAGCCCCAACTCTCATAGCAAGTCATTGCTTCACACCCCCTTCAGCATAACAGAAAGTGGCCATTTTCAGAGGGCAAGTGCTTACTGCTGTAAGAGACCTGGGGTCCTCCCATGCGCCTCATCTTTCAGCCTCCTTCCCAAGTGGAAATTCATTGTAAGCCTGCAGGTCCTGCTGCTGCTGACCAGGGTCTGACACTAAGCATGTGGTTTCTCTGCACTACAAATGCCAGTTCCAGAGCCCCAAGCACACCATGGAGAGAGTCCCATTGACTTGAACAGGCTCTACATCCTGCCTCAAATTAGCACTCACAGCATAGGAAGAACTAGCAGGAAAATGTGTGAAACTGGGAGTGCCAAGAAAGAAAAGATTTCTTCCCTCTTACCAAAATAGAACATTGCTATTCCTCCCATCCTATCTGCTTCCCATCCCACTCAGCACATATTTTGAGCCAAGTCTTCAAATGGTGTAAATCAACATATCACCATCGAAGTATAAGAAGTCACAGTAATTTACACCAGCAGAAAAAAAAATACCTGGCTGAGATCTAGGGAGATAGATAGATAAATAGATACACACTCAGCAGAGAGCACACATGCATATGCACATGAACACACACTAAAGGGTGACTGAGCCAGAAGATGGATGGGAAAACCATTAACAAATTAAAAGCACCTTCCAAGAAACAGTCAAGGGAACTCATTTCCACTGCTACATCAGAAAGCTGCCCATCTTCTTCCCATACACTATATGTTTACTTTCATTCTGGTCCAGACAGCAGGTCTACACGTGAAATCAAATTGATAATCAATGGGAGCTGACCTACTTAATTAATTTGCTGCAGAAAGCAAGTGGTGAAAGATGATGTCTAGGCTAGAGGAGGACTGTAAAAGTTTTCTGTGTGCATACACATACAAGATTCACACCAACACTTAAAAGCTGTATTTTTGACATGTTGGAACTGCCATAGGGTGATGGGGGGCTTTCTGAAGCTGCATTAATTCCAGTAGATATGGGAAGTGTGCCATTGGCAGTTTGGAGTGAAGGGAGTGAAGGACAGGGAGAAAAAAATTGCCATGAAGTTGGAGAGGCAGTGAGTCAGGGAGGAGGTAAGAGGTAACCTCTCTCCTGCTCTATTTATTATGCTGCTTGACCACTGCAATTTATTGGGGAGCTAAAGAAGGCAGCTGAGGGAGGCAGAGGAGAAGGACAAGGATGGCAGCAGCCCTGCCTTCATCTGTATGTATGTGTCTCTTTGGACCCACTAGATTTACTGCAGGATTATGTTACTCCTGTGGAGACAGAGCCCTGGAACAGAGCATGCTAACAGGATTAGGGCTTCAGGATTTAGACAGAGAAGCATGAAGGAGAAAAGTAGGGGAGATTATTTTCCTTGTCAGATAGGGAAGGCATAAAATGGAGCATGTTTGATGGTAGGAGAATTCTGGCTCAGGTGGAGAGTGGATAGTTCTGGATTTATTAAATCCAGGAACAAGGAGTTAAAAGAAAAGTGATACTTGGCAACACTCAACAAAGCACAGCGTCTGGGCAAGGCACAGTGTGCTGGGCTGGGCTTGCCAACTCCATGTCTTTGAGAGGCTCCACTCAGATTTGGGAGTCATCAGGGACAGGAGGAGTGGCACTGTGTTAGCCTGCAAAGAAGATAGCAGAAATACAAAGCTTCAGCCTTGCTAGGAAAGCCAGGGCTGTAATTCTCCCCTGGTACTGCACCAAGGGTGAATGCGCAAGGCTGCCTTTCCCAAAGCCTGATGTCTTTGTCCTGCCTGCAAAAGCAGCAGCAGCAGGCTGAGACCTGGATGCCTCTGGGCAAATCCTCTGCACCATGATGTCTCTGTGCAGAGGCACTTCTGGCTTTCTGGTTGATCATGCAAGCTTTTCCTGAATTTTCCAGATAAAAAACCCACAGGACTGAAAGATTTCCTCTCCCTCCCAAGTGAATGAATACAGCAGATCTGATTAAGAACTGAAAAGACAGAGAAACACTCATAAGAGAAGGCACAAGGGTCTCCAAAGAGTCATCCTCAATATGGCCTGCCAGCACCAAACACCTGTGATGTCCCCAGCTCCAGGTACAGCTGAGATACTTGGCTCTTTGCAGCAATGCAAGCTTTGTGCATCCACCACCCGAACTACCACCCAGGAAGGTTAGATGGTAACAAGCACAAAGTTGTCAAAATGAGTAGGAAATGAAAGCTGCACAGCTGAATCTTGCTGCCATTTCTTATCCATTGACTTCTACAGGTTTTGAAAGTAAATGTTTCAGTTGCATCCTCCCATTTTACACACAGAGCAATGGAGACAGACATCAAGAGCACTCATAGTGGTCCCAACCCACCCCAAATCCTGAAATCCATCTCTCCCCCCAGTCCCTCACCACACTAGATGATGCCTGTGAACCGATCTCCACAGTTACTGAGACAGAGAAGCTCAGACCACACAGGAGCTGGAACCTGAGACCTACAAAGACGGAAGCAGATCAGAGTGGATGAGCACTTTGTTTTCTGGTAAAATCCTCATAGTTGAATGTGTCCAAAGAAAATGGACAATAATAAAAGGTCAAATCCTGCCAGGTGAAGAAAATGGCCAAAAACAAAAGGTCAAATCCTGCCAGGTGCTCTTTTCCTTCCTTGGGTCAAGAAGAGTTGTTGTTTTCTAAAGACATTTGCAAACCACTAGATAAGATCTCAGCACGCACACCAGGACTGCAGCCTGGAAGATAAGCTCTGGGGCCACTGGTCTGGGGTAACACAGAAGTGGATGCAACAGGGAGGGCAAGAGCCAGACCAGTCTTTTAGCAGCAGGGTTTCTTTGGCCCTATCCCATGGGGTCAGGCTGGTGAGTAATAAGGGGCAAGTATGCAACATGTGCTGGTGGCCAGTCGTATCCCTGTCTCCTCTCTCAGATGATACACAGGAAGACAACTCGGCATCTTTGTCCAGGTCACTGGGTTGGCCTCTCCCCTTGGTCCCATGTCCCAAGGAAAGGACAGAGCATCACAGGGGAATGTCTGAGGTGTGCTGGGCTGGGCTTTGCGGGGTGCAGGCTGTCAGGCAGGGGGAAAGCCTGGCAGGGAAGGGGTGTGGTGGGACGGGCTGGGTAAGAGAGTCAGGCTCCACTCCTGCCAGCCGCCTTCCCACTGCTTCCCCATCCCAGAACACAGCAGCGCTTGGCATGGAAACAGCCCAGCCAGCCATGTCTGCTGCGAGCATATATTAATCATGTTTTCCTCTCCTCCATCCTGCCTTTCCCATTTCCCTTGCCGTTGTGTGCCAGTGGCTGGGGACTCAAAGGTGAGCCATCACATTTTGCAGGAAAACCCCCTGGCCCAACTCTCAGCTGAAAAACCAGAGGGAGAGGAAGTGGGGGGCCATAAGAGAGGAGGTCAGAGCTCCCCATCCTCTTCAGAGAGCATCATCCCCTCCCCACCTCTCCTGCACTCGCTGGTTTTCTCTTGCTTTAGCTTCCTGATAAGATGTGAATGTTAGCTGACCCACCTACACATGACAAGCTTTGCTTTTGGCCCACAGAGCTGGCAGAAATTCAGAGCAGTGTTTGATACACCCCATATGCCTATGTGTGCATGTGCATATATATGTGTGTATGTGCTGATATGTGTGTGTACATATGTATGTGTCTATATATATATATGTATATAGAGGAGTAGAGAGTCCCTGTCTGTCCACACCTTCCCCTCCCTCCCTGCTCCTCATGGCACCAAATCAAGCTGCGGCAGACTTGACAAATCTATTTGGCATGGTTCGCTCCACCGTTGCAGCGTGAACTGTGCGGAGCGCCGCACTGACGCAGGGAGGAATCTGCACCTTGAATACAGACATCTGGGAGCTTGCTTAATGCAGGAACAGTGGGGATTAATGCAAGCAGGGAATGTGGGGCCAGAGCCCCTGGCACCAAGCCTGTGAGCAAGTGGCTTTGCCCTGGCCTCACTGTGGCTCAGCAGCTGGCAGTCAGTTGTTTGGTGCGGAGGGAAAGCAGCCACCTGGATGCAAGGGGTAGGTGAGCCACCAAAAAAGCAATTACTTATTCTCTAGCCTTGGGAGGTGTCTGCTAAATTGAGGTCAGAACGCAGGAATGAATTGAGACTGGAATAAAGGAGTAAAAAAGAAGAGGTTTGATTTTTCCCCATTTTCTTCTGAAAAGAGAAAACAGAGCAGAAAAAAGCTGCCAGGATTCAAGGGTCAAATCCTGAAATGGTGGCAATTCATGTGGCTATGGGATTGCTTTGGATTGACAGCAACTAGGGTTTAGAGCCTTGCTGGAGCAATGAAAATTGGCTCAGCAGCACTGAAATCAGTTGTGCTGTCCTGCTCCACCCTGGCTGAGGATTCACTGTCCAATGCCCAGGACTGCAAGGATGGGATATTTATGCTCCTCTGCAACTAAAAGCACCCTCCAGGCCAGATTTCTGCTCCAGTTAGACTCCAAATGGTAAATACTTATTGCCAGTTGTTATTTGAAACACCGAGCTGTGTATTTAGCCCATCTCTGTCCAGTATGATGCCCATCTCCTGCTTGTCTCAGCTTACTGAAAAGGTTCCAGTGAGACCTCAAATTCACCCATCAGCACAAGGTGCCCAGAGAAACTGTGGCTGCCCAATCCCTGGGAGTGACCAAGGCCAGGTTGGACAGGGCGTGGGGCAGCCTCGGCTGGTGGGAGGTGTTCAAGGGCAGAAACCAGA
>JAOXXN010000102.1:12489652-12517716 GCA_026770055.1 Myrmophylax atrothorax
AGAGCCTCCACACCACTTCATGGCCACTGTGTTAGGGATATACATGAGCTGCTGCCCTGGAGCCAGCCCACCCAAGATCTGGGGGAGCCTGGCTGCTGACCCTCCTCTGTGGTGCTGGGCTGCCCTGTGCCTCCCTTTTGCTATCTCTAAGATCGGACTAACGCCACCTCACTGGCATGTCAGGAGCTTAAATACTCCAAATATTGGAGGTATGAGACCCTGATAGGGACCTCTGCACAGCAAGGACTCATTCTGGGAAGCAGAGGGAATTTGAACCTGAGACACACTTGTGGAGAAGGGGAAATCACACAGCCCGGAAGGGAAGGAAATGTCTGGATGAATCCTGGACAAGACAGGCTACTGCAATTCATGCCAGCAGCGCCTGTGCCAGCAAATGGAAGGGACAGCTAATTTAATAAAAGTGCTGAGCAATCAGAAATTACTGGGAAGTGCATGTGGGGGGAGGTGTGTGCGACCCCAGGCACAGAGTTCACACAGACAATGGCACGACAACAAGGAGGACCTGAACATGGCAGCAGTGCTGGTGGGCACCACAGAGGAAAAGGGAAGCACTTCTTTGAAGTGCCCTTGCCCAGGGGACAACCACATGACCAAGGCAATTGACAGAGAAGGACCCACCTGGCACCATGGCTGCCTTAAAACCCCTCCCTGTACACCAAAGCTTCCATGCAGACCACACCAAGTTTATCTTTCCTGGCCACATACCAGCACCCACAAGGCTTTAAATGACTGAACACTCATATTTACCCTCCCTCCCCCTTGCTCCCTCCTCTGCGCGTGTCCCAGACACACAGCAAGAACGTGCGCAGCTCCCAGGGCTCAGTGCACCCTTGCTGACCATGCCTGCTAGCACAGATCCCACAGCTATGGCAGCCTGAATTGCCTCTCATTATTTATTGTTCATTTTGTTCTTTGGGACCGTGCGATCACCTCTTAGGATTTGTGCCCTTTCATTCCAGGCCTCAGTAACTCCTGAACTACAGTTTCATGTGGTTTTGTGATTGTTAACCCAGCACGCAGGCGGGTGTGTGACCATAAAAGCTCAATGAATCTTGTACGGCAAAACACAGGCTGTGAAAGCATTTTCTCCTTCATTTGCAGTCAAAGAACATACTCTCACCACGAAAGATGCAGCAGCAGCCAGGTTTTCCAAGGAAAAGTGTTTCCTCATTGCTGTGCAGAGGAGAAAGCACTACTTCTGCTCAGAGCATCATCAGTCTTTTAGCTGTCATCAGAAAAAGGGTCTCTCACAGATTAAACCCTCCAGACCTGTAAAATTTCTCAGTTCTCTTCCCTCCTGTTGGCTGCAAGACTCCCCAAGATGCAGGCAAAAGAGACAAAAAGGCCTTTACCTTGTGGTTTTTCCCATGTCGGTACATCATCCAGTCCTCCCCATTGGTGCTGACCTCCAGCTTGTAGGTACGGACATAGTAGCCCTTCTGGGTTTCTCTCGAGATGGCACCCTGTGTGGCAATGGCTGTGAGTACAGTCAGGAACTGAAGATCCACCTTTCCAGAGGAGAAAGGGACAAGAGAGAGAATGGTGACCACCTGAAAGCTCAGGGTGGCTAGTTAGTCCCTCCCTCTGTCTCTTAAAAATGAAAAGGTGAAAATTCAGCCTGTCTCACTCTATCTGTGGGTGCACAGTTCAACAGGCACAACTTCCCTTAGGCTGATTTCAGCAGGATAGGAACCATGTGAGTAACTAAGGATCTCGATGTCTGTTCATATGGGACCACCACAATGCCTTCTTACTGCCTCAGACCAAGCAACAGGATGTGCACAGAAGCTCATGTCCATTAATGCAGGGCAGAGACTGACTTTTCCCATGTAAAACAAAAGCATAATATCCAATTAGCAAGTGCAGCAGTTCGTGGTTTTCCCTTGTTGTCTTGTTTCTTTTTTTTTACAACATGGGTTGAGAAAGGTCAGCAGAGCTGGCTTAGTAGCCCTGCCATGAATGAAGAATGAGACGTCTGCTAGAGGCAATGACATTCACCACCTCCCGCTCCTAGTGCCCTTTAGCAAGCAGTGTCTCCCAGCAATGGGACACAGCCAGAAGCCCTGTGCGGACAGATTGTGGCTCTAACCAGCTCTCAGGGAAAGCCTTTGCTCTGTCAGCCCCCACCTGACATTAGCCTGCTCATGCTTCCTGCATCACTCATGAGATAAATATTATTCTAGTTGTTTTTCCATGCACTCCCTGAAGACTTTGGTCCTCAAGCCAGTGGTGGAGTCAGTGGCCCTTGTAAGTGGTGGAGGTCTCTATCAGTCTGCTGGGAAGTCCATCAAGGTTTGGAGCAGGAAGGAGGGGGTGGGAGAGGAACCGTAGATTGAGTCAGTCCTCCAGCAGGCAAGCTAATGGGAGAGCCAGCCCCTCATATTTCATGGAGGCACTGCAGCTCCCCTGCTGCGTGCTCCCCATGAGCCACAGAGGCAATAAAAAATTCAACAAGCCTTATGGTCAAGGGCCAGTTTAACAGCGTGACACTCCATTTGGTGGGGGAAGAGGTGAGGGGGCTGGAAGGCATGTGTTACCTGGAGGTACTCTTTGTTGCTGTCTACATTGGGGGTCCAGCCATTGTCATCACTATTGAGCCGGCTCTGCTGAGGGGTCCATCGCCCATCTGAGTAGGTGGAGGAGGCACTGATCTGCATGTTGGAGATCCTGCCAGACTCCATCCCCAGAGGCACATTGCACTGGAAGTCTAGAGCAGACACATATACACAGAGATCAGTTTACAGTTTCAGCACTTCACCCCCAAGTGGAAGGCAGCCCTGACCTAATCTCCACAGCTAACCCTTAGCAAAGCTGCCTGTCTGGAAAGATGAACAGATCTGTACCATCTTGCAGGTTGTGTGTGCTCACAGATGGCACTGAAAAATTAGAAAGGGCAGCTTTATGTTTGCATGGCCCTCTGAACATTAATACAGTCCAGATCTTTCTCTCTATCTCCTTCACCTTTGCTCAGTTTTGACACAATTCTGTCCCTTTCCTCCCTCCATCTCCACCAAGCTGTTCCAAGTTCCCTTGTCACAAAGTTCCCATCTTCTTGAAGGCTGTAGGTGAAACTTAAGCACTGACAAGGTAAGGAGTACAGGCAGACACATTAGGAGGCCGCTTACTACTGTGCTGCTGGCAGCAACATCAAGGACTGGAATGGGCAGGTCTAAACGTTTTGCATGCACGTGAGAGTATGGATGAGTGCGTGCACGTGTCTGTGTCTGTGTCCGTGTGCTGTATGTGGTATTAGGCCTATAGGAATTAACCAGACAAGACTGTGAAAGACTCTGGTATGCTTTCATTTGGATCTCCTGACTTCTAAGGCTTTAAAAGTCAAAATTAGCTCAGTTTTATGGCACATCTCGTATATTTTATGGCAGCTGTCCTGTAAAAACAATAGCAGAGGAAACCGATTGAAAATACTGCATGGGTCCAAGCATGCTGCTGTAAACCACTGGGGCTCCACTGAACTGCCTGTGTTCTTAATGTTGCCAAGTCAACCTTGGGTGGAAAGGATGGACCCAGTTAATAATACCGGTGGTATTATTAAAGTTTCAGTTTACACCACCATAAATGAAAACAGGCTTGTTCCTTTAACAGCTCCTGTGCTTGATTTCCCAAGCTTTGTGTTTAACATCTGATTCCCAAATCCTTTTAAAGAATGAAATAGAAAAGGGATTAAAGAACATATCAACTGAGTATGGCAATAGGTAAACATGAAGAGCTCATGCTTCTCTCTAACTCTCACTGCCTCAGCAGAACATATCTTAATCACAGAGCAAGAGCTTGTAACCCTACTGCCCTAGTTCTGCACAGCCCCTACTCTACCCTGCTCTCTATCACAGGCTTTCAGTGGCAGGTCAGGGGCTCTTTTTCTGTCTCTGGGACTGAGGGGTGTCCTGAAGGCTTCTTCTGTTGTATCACAGGTTCACTGTGAACAGAGGTCGAGAACAGTAGCTCTGATGCAAAAATACCATGGGAAAAAAAATGGAATGTTTCCTTGCCTGCAAGTGTTATCACAAAGAATCAAAATGTTTTTCATTCTCAAACACACAACTTACTTCCTCACTCCACATCAATTTACCTCCATTATTAAGGGTTATAAAACACAATTTGGCTTGAAATTCTTAAGAGTTTTAAGCATTTTTTAATTATACAGCCAAGAAACTCCAATTTGTGGTTTGGGGCTGTGAATCTTTGGAAAACTGGAGAGAGGGAAAGAGTATTTCCCTCCACGCTTTAATGAATCTGCTGCACACACTGGGCTGAAGTCTTCCTCTAAAGCCTTTGGACTGTGCACATACATGAAGGATTCTAGCCCAAAAGATTTTGAGAAGACTCCACAAGCAAGTGAAAAGCCAAAGAAAGGGTCAGAAAGTGAGACTCTTACTGAAATCTCACTTCTATCAGAAATAGTGCACACACTTAAGTGAAATGCATTGCTGGTTGGGAACCAGCCCCTGGACACACTGTTGCCTTCATGTGCCAAATGAAAGATAAGAAATACAGGTGACAAAACTAAGTCATACACACACATTTTCAACTTACTTTCTGGCTCTTCCTGATGGATCAAGTAGTACTGAGCAGAGAAACCATCCTTAGCCACTGCCAGGTCGGTGTGGAAGGTGAGAGAGAGGACGCCGGTGGTTGAGCGGATGTCTGATGGCATTTTAGTGCCACAATACCTGCCTATCAAGGGGCCAACTGCAAAAGAAAGAGCAGCAAAGGTAATGCCTGCCTTTCCACTGGCCTCCTGGGTCACCAGCAGATGGGCATCACTCAGCAGGGATGCCTTAGGAAGACCGATCAGGATGAAAGAACAGCTCTGGGGATGGGCTATTTTTTATATCCATTGGCCTGTGCCATGCAGAAATATCCACTGCAGGAGGCACTGCTCTGCAGTTGCTGAGAAATCCTCCAGAAAATTCTGTTTCTCAGTGGTACAGGGTAGGGAGGTTCTCTCACCATTGCATGAACCCACTGCCCTTCCCTGAGGGAGGACCACTGGTATGCTGGAGTGTCCCATGGGGCTTTTCAGATCAGTGGTTACAACAGAGCAGTACGTGGGGGTTTAATGAATGCAGCCTTCTGCATTCTACTGTCCCCAGGCTGGCCACAGAGTGCCCTGATGGCAGGCTGCATGATGCAGCCACCGTGGTCAGACACCTTGGCTGTTCAGACACAGACTGCACAGTTTTGGATCTTTGTGAAACACCAGGAAGGGCTGAGGACAGCACCTCATGGCTTACCATTAGGGATGCCATCCCAGATGTCCAGCCAGTCGTACTTGCAGTCTCCTTCTCCCGCCTGCAGTGGGTCATGCTCGAGATCGAAAAGCAGAAAGTGGAGCAGGATTTCTGTCTTTGGCTTGGCTATGATAGTGAAGACACAGTCCAGGTTGTGTGGATACTTGTCAGGGAAACCTGGAGACTCAATAGTGCCGTTGAAGGCAGTGAAGTTTCTGGAGCAGTCCTCAGAGCCTGTAGGAGCAGGGAAAAACCCAGAGCCTTAGTAAAATGCAGCTTAATGCCAACAACTTGACACTCTGAAAACCCCATTCTGAGCTTAGCAGGGGTGTATATTCACTTCTGCAAATGTCCTGTAGCTCAAGAACTATATGAATTGTTGAAAGAAGTGAGAGGGTGATTTTCAAAGCTTTCCACAGATGGAGAGACAAGGTCCATGAGGTCACTGTAGTGGACAGCACGGCTCTAAATCCCTCAGACAGCTTTGCAAACATGACCTGTTCACCACTGCTGATCCTCCTCACAATTACCTCAAAACCAGGGTGAGAAGAGTGACCCCATCCAAAGCCATGGCCAGCACCCTGCCACATACTCCACACTGCTAGCGGTGGCAAGGGAGGCCACACTGAGCTGGCCTGGCTTCCCCAGCTGGCACTCTCCACTGCAACCTGGCTCCCAAACAGGGAGCTGCTGGTAGACCTGTGTCAGGTGCTCCACAGTCTGTGGAGATACCACCCAGCATGCAAGAAGCTGACACATGTAGTCCTCACTGATGCAGCTGCCACCTGCAGCTGTTCCAGGTCTGATGGGCAGTGCCCTATTTGGGGAGAGGGATGCTGGGATGGGGCAGAGAGGGGGACCAGGATGTATTCTTTCTGGAAAAGCTGTCCCCAGGGGCCAGTCTCCTGCAAACTCCCCTCTTCCTGCACCCACATCTGAGCCTCAGTTTCCTCTTGAGAAAATCAGAAAGCACAAATATTTACCCAGTGAAAGGGCTGGGGCAGGGTGCCAATGTCTCCACTGTTAGCTGTAAACCCTCAGGAAGTACACAGTTAGCCTGCAGCCCCAAGACCCAAGCAAGGGACAGGGGCCAGCTCCTGCATACATCCTCACAATGTGGCCACAGCAAGAGTGAGGGTAACAGGGGCCATGGCGGGGGCAGGTCTCAGCTGAGAGTGGGAACAGAGCCCTCTTTTTCACAGAATGAGCCATCCACACCAGAAATGCAAGTTATTTCTATCCTTAAGGAAGACTTGCGAGGTGAGGAGGGCAGACAATGTTGCCTTTTATTTATTGCTGACCTCAACACTGGCCTCGGCTGCAGCCAGGCCAGCTCAGTGCCCCCTCTCATAGAGCCAAGGTGCCTCGGGGTGGCTGGGGAAAGGGGACTTTGTGCCGGTATTCATACCACCGTGACTTTGAAACCCTTTAGCTGTGGACAATAGACAACAGAAATCTGCAGCCTGGAGCTATCAGAGGGGAAAGGGGATGCTACAGAGGCTGCTGGCCACCGCTGCAACCCGGCACTAGCATTGGCAAAGGTTTCTGCTTCACTTTTACTGGGACACTCTCCTCCTCTACAAACCTTTCTGCTCCAGCTCTTCCAGGCAGCACAAGCTTTCCCGGGACTAATGGGAGACTTGTTATTCAATTCAGCATTAACCTACAGGAGTCAGGCCAGCAGCCCGCAGTAATAGCAGGATCTCACACTGCATTATGCAGTGCCTGGCTGGAGAGCTACTCAGAAGAGGCTCTTAATTGACTACCTAATGAAGCAGCCAGCTTTTCTGGTGTGAACCTGTGGGGTAAAATGCAGAGGCAAAAAATAAGGCCAAACACAAATCACAGCATAATGCCCGTGAACAGGGATAAGGGTGTACTTCATTCCAAACAACTTAAAAGACAAACAGATAAATACAGAAAATAACTCAAGCTCCGAGCTAGGGAGAAAATCAAAGGCTAAACCAAGAGTCAGGGACAGTCCTCTAGAGACAGGAAAGAGATGTAACTATGTCACCACTATAGACAACAGTTTCCTCGTGTGGGGCTCTTACCGTATTTGGCATCTTTGTCTACATTTTGGCTGATAGCAGCAAACACAATGATCAGCTTTTTATAAGGAAGCTGCAGATAATCAACAGGATTCATGCTGGCTTCGGCAGCAGGGCCAGCCTGAGAGGAGACTTTGATGCCCAGAGCTGGAGAGCTCAGGCCAGCCCTGCCAAACTGACTCACAAAGGGAGCAGCAGGGAGGCTGGACCAGTCAGGGCAGGCAGCTCTTTTGTCAGCCCACAGACCACTGACTGATACCCATCAGGGGATTCGAAGACTGGTATGGGTTGTTTGTATGCAGATTGCTCCTCTCTCACACTGTGATAAGGGAAATTTAGCACAAGGTGTGGAAATAGATGGTTGATTGAAAAGAGCTGGTTTTTTAGGTCACCTTTAAGAAAGAAGGAATCCGCAGGCACTGCTGCCTTTACTGATGTGGACAATGACAATCTGATGACCTTTAAAGCTGGTGACACCCTTGCTGGTTTCCTTGACAGCTCAGACAGAAACTTGGCCCGTGCCTGCCTGCCTGCCAACAAAAGGCAGGGTTTCTTTGTAATGCAGTAGCCCCACAGACAGCACTGTCCACTGCCCTCTCTGGGAGCCCCAGCAGGGACAGAAGCTGGGCAGATGTGGGCTGGGAGTGCTCCCTGATCACAAGCTCATCCACACACCTCTGCCAAAACCTGTCTTGCCAGGCTGGATTTCATAGGCTGTGGCTGGAAGAAAGCATGGCTATTTCTGGAGAGGATGGCTGTCTCCAGGGAGTTGGGGGTGGCAAAAGAAGACCCGACATCACTTCAGACCTGAGGGCAATACTGCAGAGATATGCAGTGAGGCACAAAAACGCAGCTCAAGCCTCCATCCAATACCTGCTCCCTTCCAGATCAGTCCTTGCTTTCTCTCCCTTCCTACCAGCAACAACATCTTCTTTCCCCATGCATTTACTCCCTTGCTGGCTCCCACCTAGACAGACAGGATTCCTGTCTGCAATTCCTTCCCACAGCATAGTCTGACCACCTCAGCTAGCTGGACCACCCCACACTGTCCCGTGTCCCAACTCATGCCAGGCACAACTCAGTGCATTCTGCTGGGCTCATTGTGGGCATGTACAGGGAGCGAGAGGCAAGGGGGGCTGAGGTGGGTCAGCCGTCTTCCCACCTGTACAATAGGCATTCTTTGCCATTCTCTGTGCTGGCAACCAGCTTTAGGAAACCGAAATAGCCAGGTGAAACACTTAACTCTTTCAGGACTAACAGCAGCTGTGAGCTGACCGCACAACAGGTCAGTGGCCAATGTTACGCAGTCCAGGCAACCACCAGCAACAGCACTTTTCTCATCCATCTGAACCTTCATGTATCTTGCCTCCTGACCATTTCACAATGACTTTAGAGAGTCTCATTCTCTTGCAGCAAAGACTCCACATTCACATCTACCAGGCTGTGGGCTGTCTGTGCACAACTGCCCGCTGCACAGCTGGGCCAGAACCCCTGGGCACTGGTGCCTGTGCTCCTGTCTTCTTTGAAGAGGCTGGATAAGTAACCATGTTGTGCTCCTTTCTGGTTCTTCACCAGGCATGGACATTTTTTTCCTTGTGGATGCAATGACATGGAATCTGCATGTGTGTTTTCTTCCAATACACCACCAAAGGAATGCAGACACAGGGCGGGCGCCCATATCGCCATGCAAAACACACTCCTGTTCCCTCAGCACACAGGCACTCCCCTCTCATGCACACATAGAGACGGTATTGTTTTCTCAAGCCTCCTTCTTCCCAGACACAAAAAATCTGACAAATATTTAGACAGAAGAACTATTAAAATGCCTTTGAGCAGCTTTTACTTTCCTCAGTAATAGTTTAGTATTAAACAGAATTATGAATAGTTCTTCTTATATCAGACTGGAAAGGCACTGCCTTAGACCTTGACAGCACTGCTGACAGCAGTCACTCAAAAAACAGAGCTCCCCAGTTACAAACCCCACTTCCAGGGAGAGAAAACACATTGATCAACCTTGAATTGCAACTCCACAGGAGGGGGAGCTCCATGCACTTCTAACAGAGGGACAATCCCCTAGCCCTAACAAGCTCCACACATGCCAGGGAGAAAAGATATATGTTTCTAGTCCTTGAATACAAGAGAGCATTTAAGGAAGAACTCTGCTTTTATTGCCACACTGTGATCCAAAAATGCAGTGTCATGTGCCACTAACATCTTTACCTTCTTGGAAATGAGATGCACAGTTTTGCTTAAATGAAAAGAAAAAAAGTCCTTTATCTCTGGAGAACATGCTAGAAATCACATTGAAAAGGTGGTTAAAGACATCTCCTTGGGAAGATAATGGTGACTAACAGCTTGGGAGACGGGCACTGACTCAGACACTCACCTGTCTTGTAGATCTCATAGCGCAGAGAGAAGCCAGCACCTTGCCGTGCATAGTCTGAGGTGAACTTGATATAGAGAGAGGGGCCAGAAGAAATGATGGTAGGAGGTGCTATGTTCCCACAGTGCTTGCCCAGCAGGTCTGCAGCTTCACTGTCCCCATCTCGGATCTCGATGTAGTCGTACCTGCGGAGGCAGGTGAAAAGGCAGTGAGACCATCTGTCAGGGAGACACTTCAGGATGCCGGGAACAAACAAAACTGTTTCTTGGTATCTGCATATTTCACAGAACATCTTCCAGACAGGCACCTGGGACTCTTTACTGACACTACCACAGCCCCCCAGTATATTTTTTCTGTTTTGTCTGGTCCCTTCCTCTGTTGCAAATCACATAATTTATTGCACATACATCAACTTAAACTTCAGAGCCAACACGCAAAATTTAGGATACAATTTACCTCCCTTTGGCATGAGAGAAGCTCAGACACAACTCTCCTGGGGCTGCTCTCCTCCTCTGATCTCTCTCCTGAACTGCCACTGTGCTATTTGGCACAGCTCACTTTATTCCAGTATCTATGTGGGATTTGGCTAAGCACACACCAAGTGTTAAACTGTTCATGTTCAATCCATGTGAACAGGGAGCTATTCTGTGCACTGACACCACATTGGTCCTTTAACAAGCATGGCCAGTACACTCAGCACTTGGATAATAATATTAATCCTCTTCCATTAAGAGCTAACAAAGATTTTCTGTGGATGAGAAGTGCTGTGTAAGAGCTGGGTAACAGCACTCACTACTGCTAAACCCTACTTGGAGATGTTCCACCTGCCCATTGGCATGGTTCCTGGGTATCTGACTGGTCTGGGGGAGGAATGTGTAGGATTAGAAGAATTGCCTCTTGGTGAAGAGATAAAAGCTTGTTGCTAAGTCTGGCTGGAAGGTGAAACAGATTCCTTCATATTTTCTGGGCCATGACTAGGCAAGGTAGTAGTATCAGGCTTTGTGTGCTGTGAAGAAACAAACAGCTTTTACGTGTACATCTTGTTCTTCAGCTGCTTTCTAACACCCACGTTCTCCTGCTCCTTTCCTCCTCTCTGGCCAGCATTCTGCTATTTACAGAAACTGCCCATCTCTCTTTGACTGTTTATTTGCTTTTTATCAATCTGTTGGAACAACATGCTAGAGCCCTTCTCATAGGGCCAGGGAGCGAAAAACCATTTCCAGGATGCCAGGAATCTGCCTTTCTTCTTTGTCACAAGATCTTATGTTTGGGAATAGAGAGTTGAAAGGAGAAGTAGCTTGTTGGATACAGAATGATCCTCATGTGACTCATTCCTGTTCTGCAAAGCACATATCGGCAAGCAACAACCTCAAAACAAACTTACAGGGACTTAGTGTGCTCCTCCACAAAGAAAGATGGCCTGGACAGCTTTGGTTTCACTCCTTTCTGGGACTAAATCAGGCTGAGAGCCAGAAGCAAAATTCCTGCAGATAAAATTCTGCCTATGCTGGACCGAGCTCTCAACTAGCCGCAATCACCCAGCCTTTAACTACATTACAGGCTCAATTGGCTTGGCCAAGGTGAAATCCAAGCAGTTTGAGAAGTGGCCCTTGAACAGGAAGAGCATTTGGTTTAGCTGGTGTGTGGACACACAGGGATGCAAACGCAGGTCTGCTCCCTCTGCTCTCTCCTCAGCTTTGCCCAGCCTCCTATCATCTTGTGACCCCTTATTACCCTGGCACTATTGAGCAGCACCCTGCGCGACCCGACTAATGTCCATCATGTGCAGCTTGATTCTACCATCTCCTGAGGGAGGATGAACATAGAGGGCAGTGTTAGGGCCTCTTCTAAATAGATTTTTTTCCTCCTTGTTTGTCTGTTTGTTTAAAGTAGGACTGAGCAAACAGCAGGGACATCTTGTCCTTTAAATAACTACTTGCTTTCAGCATGCTTGCAGCCCTTCCACATCCGAAGTACACATCTGCGCCGCAGGACCACTGGCTACTAGTGAAATTGTGAATATGTGGCAAAAAATTAATTTGGCAAAACCATGAATGTTGGCAAAATACAGTTAATGGAGTGGATTGTAAAAGCTGCCATTTGCATGGCACAGGCAGAGGTTAGCTGCATCCCAGGAAATCACATCTGCTTGTGTCCTCGTGGGGTTGTAACTTGCCAACACAGTACATGGCTTCAACTACTTGACTGTAATGATCACAGCTTCTGCCCCAGCCAGCACACCAAACATCCTAGCATTGTCCACATGGCTCCTCAAGACACCCAGTGCTATAGGAACACTGCAGTTTCAGAAGCAAGTTCTGGACCAAGAAATATTTGCTTATTGAATGGGTGAATGACTTCCAATAATACATACGATTTGGGAATATTGCAATCTGCTCATGGGCAATCTGCAAATGGAAAATTGAAAGAGTAAATCTAGTAAATAAATCATCAGGAAATATTTGCCTCTCTGAGCTAAACCCTGTTTGGCTTCATTCAAGCATCTAACTGAGCTTTCTCATACTGCAGCTAATCCTTAATAAATCAAATGTTAAAAACAACGAAAACCAAGCCCTTAAGAGAAGGTCAGGCAATCATTTTTGCCAAATGTAAAATGAATATAAATGCATAAGAGTTTTTTCCCTAGTTAAAAGACCTTGGCCCAAGCCCTCTGCTCCTTATGAGGCAAAACTCTTCTCAATAAACGAAGTGTGTATTGGGGAAGTATTACACTTGGGAGATGGTGCCTGCCCAGATGAGCAGGAGCACCTATTTCCTTTCTATCACAGCAAATAAGCTTTAGGCTTTCAAAATGAAACAGTGGAGACATCCAGTTAAAATTGTTAAACTTCCAAACTTCGGCAAGAATGCCAGCTAAACCCCATCACAGATTCTTTTGGAGTTATGTGCTTCAGACATATCCATGACTTAGCCCTCAACCAAACAAACTGATAAACCCCACTCTCCTCATGCCAGTTCACTGGACATGTTACAGTATAATTTGGCCAAACCTTTGCAACTCTTAAGCTTAAGCATGATTTCCAGACTTTGTTCTTCCCACGTGAAAAAGACAAAGAAAAACTGGAAGGAAGAAAGCCCAGCCCTGAGGGTGCTTCCTACTCTAACCATTTCATTTTCAGATAATTACAGATTAGGCCACAGCTGGGTGGGACACATTTATGCTGCAATGGCATCCAGACTGTCTCATATAGTGCCCACCAATTTGCATTTCACTCACATAACCAAATCCATTGTTTCAGTCAACATGCACCAACATCCTTGTGGCCTGACCTTTCTGGCATTACCTCCACTGGGCAAGCCACCGCCTCCAAGCACATTTCATGGTCACTTCTCCCCACTAGGCATTGCTCCTATGAGTCAAGAATAACCATGTGAGGGCAGGGCGCAGCCTCTGTAGCTCACAAGTGTAGTCAGTGGACTAACCAACTCCTCTTTTGCAGGGAATGGTGACCACAGTTGGCTGCTCCTCCAGTAGCAGGATATTCTCAGCTGCTATTTGAGTGGGAAGGCCAGTGAGTTGGTTTGAAACCACCTCAAACAGCTTTCCACAAGGGAGTTTTGAGGCAGGGAGGCAAAGCTGAAGTGCTCTTAACTGCCCAGACAATGGGGGCTGAGAAAGAAGGGAAATACATTGCTTAGATGCTCTTCTTGGAGCTGTTTAACAGAATTAAACAGAAAATGTACAATGCTTACAAATATTGCTGCATTTTTATTACAGATTTTTAGTAGAAAGTGCTTTGCTGATGTTAACAGAGCTTTTATAAACTAATTATAAAGCACTTCTAATGCCTGTATTACTCATGCTTGTTTGCTTGCCCCTCAGTCAACCTCTCTGCTTCCCTGTTTTTCCCTTCTATTTTCCCTAAGTCACTTTGCTGCTAGCTCTGCAAATGAGGTACAACAAAGGCAAACAAGCCCCAGTTGTAGGGATTATGAGAAGACCTTCACCTTTTCAGTTCTCTTCTGTTGTGAAATAGCTAATCTGCTCTCTAGCCATTGAGCTGTGCTCCATGATCCCCTGGGGCCAGCACGGACCTCCCAGATGCCCACCCAGGCACTGCTGTGCTCCAGAAGCACTACAACCCACCTGGGGAACAGCACCAGAAAGCCTGTGCCATTCCTCTGGGTGCTCCCCTTCTGAGGGACACCACCCAGCACAAAGCAGTTCTGTGACTCATAGTGCTTCTACACATCATCAACAAACCTGTTGCCCCCCAGCCCCAGGTCCTAAGAGATGCTGAGTCCTTCCCCACTGAAACATGCTTCAAGGGCATTACAGGGGACATTAGCTTAGGATGGGGAGAAATAGAGGCAACAAATTATTGACATGCTCACTGTCCTACCATTACTCCTCCTGATACACAAACTTGTGCAAGCCTTGCTTCAAAGCCTGAGGAAGGCTGGCACCCCAGCCCAAGCTCTGACCTAGCTGGCAGCTTTCTCAGTCTCTTCTAGAGTTCTGATTTGAAGTAGGTGAGGACCTGCACTCAGCAACGCCTGGTTTCCAGTGCTTGCCAGGGCTGGAGAGAGTCGCAAGGCTCTAACTTGAACTTCCCCAATGTTTAATTTGGAGCTATTATTTATAGGCGTTTCCATGGGGCTCATGACTGCAGCTGGCAAACAGAAGTGATGGGATTCTCATGAGACCCTGGGAGGTAGGAAGGCAGAGAGGAGCAGTGCCTGGCCCAAGGTCACACAGGAAGTTTGCAGCACAACCAGGAATAGAAGCCAGCCTTGATTGGACAGATTATATTATATTGGAGAAGCCTGGCCTAGATAGACAGGGAGACAAATAGGTACTGACTGCATGCTAACAACCCCAAATTTGGGAATGCCCAGTGCTGACTTGAGCCTTCAAGACCCCTGATATGCTTGAATCACATGTCACTGTCTTGAATGCATCTGGTGAGGAGAAGAAGAGAAACTGCAGTTGTGGAGAAACTGGGCAGGTGTTAATACTCTGCAGGTAGTTGGGCAAGGCCTGTGCTTAGTCACAAGGGCAGCTAGTAAATGTAATTGTTTCCCCTTCGAAAAGATGGTGGGTGGTTTATTTCTCAGAAATAGTTATAAAAAAGCATAAGGGGTTTTAAATGCCCTCTAAGAAGTGGTTTCTTAAAAATTAAATAGTAATTGCAGTATAGAGATAGTTAAAAATGGTGAACCAGCATCTCTGCTTGTTTTGCAACCAAGGGGCAGCTAGAATTAATGTCCATTACATGCTAGCTGGCTCAGTCGATTTTTCTGTGTCACCACCCATCTTCATGCTCTTCAAACCAAATCCTTATTTCATGGGTGGTTACATTGCAAAACACAAGAAAACTTTTCTGTGATGTTTACACAATCTTGAGCAACTGCGGGACATACCCTTCAAAGGTTAAATTTCTCCAGAAGCTATTGAGGAGTTTTAAATTATATTCTTTCTTATAGCCATGATAGCAGAAACAAGCACCACGGTTGTCTGATGAAACAAGAGCAATGAAGTTTGATCTTAGCTGCCAGCCCTTAATCAGGGTAATTAATTATAAATACAGCAGATGAATTGGATTCTCCTTTGACTTGAACTGGTTTTACACATGTGTAACTCATCATTTTAAGGGTAATCACTCCTAATTTATCCAGTGAGAAGAGAATCAGTCCTCATAGACAGAGATCCCAATACAGATTTGTGCACAGACCTAAAAAGCCTGTATCACATTTAGCTTTAGCCAACTAAACGTTCTCTGCTCTCTCAGTGGAAGCAGACTTCTCACACCCAGCTTGAGATGGGATTAATCGTTCCTCTGAACTGACAACAGAGGTACTTTAAATCACTCTCGGTGACTGGACCTGGACTTTGGGTGGCTGAACATCAGAGAGATGAATTGGGTCTCAGTCTGCAGCTTTTTGGGCCGTTTTTGCCCATCCTGAGGCAAAAGATGCTCACAGAGCTTGCCCTTGTTTTGTCCTGATGGAATTAACTGTCACTGGGAAACACAGAAAGAAATAGGCTATAATTCTCTGAATCTTAAGGGATTTCACTGGATTTCAGTGACTAAAACGACAAGAATCCAATGGCAGCAGGGAGAGAGCCAGGCTGGGGGGGGTGGGGCAATGGCACAGGCATAATTGTTTAGGATTTCTCTGAAGTTTGTTGTGAATTTGTTGCATCCAGTTACATCTTGTGTAATCATAGTATTGGGGGGATTGTAATCATTATGCTGTGCTTTGGATTATTTTCTTATCTCCTCAAACAATCTGACCAGAATTTCTGGGAAAAGAAAAAATCCAGTTATCCAGTCAAAGAGAAAGGAAGAAAAAAATAAGTAGAAGGAAAAAGGAGAAGAAAAATAGAGTGAGGGAGGGGAAATAACCCTATCAGATTGGAAAACTTAAAAAATGCCTGAAGACAAAAAATGGAAACTACAAAAAGTCTCTATTTATACTCCTTGGGTTGTTGTTTTCACTCCCTTACAAGCACCGCTCATGGGAAGAGTCTTTCAGCAGTTACTGCTAACTTAAGCAGGGGGGCAAAAAAGGTAGCCAAACCACATCTTGCAAAGGGAGGAATAAAACACAGCTGTAAACTGCTCCTGCGGCAAGTTCTGATTCAGGAGGGAATTGCAGCTCCTAGCATGCTGCTGCCCTCCCCCGAGACAGGAGAGCAAAGGCTCCCTGGGGCTTTGCCGCTTCGAGCTCTGCTGCCAGATCGTTGCAAAAGGTGCATTGGGGTAGAGAAGTGCTCTCATCTGGGGCATGTCTGGAAAACCTTTCGTTATATAAGAGAAAGAGATGTGGTAATGTGCACTTTGGGGTTTTTCTGCAGGCTGTTGTTCAGGAGTCACACAAGACTGTTTAATTTTATTTCTGTCTCCAAAACCACCTCTATAAATTCCTCACCCGTCTATCTTTAGCTACAGGGGCCTTTTGTCGCAAGATGTCTTTGGTATTCTTTGGAGGGAAAAATCATGGTGAAATCAGGAATAAAATATATAAAGCATGTTAAGAAAAAGCCTCCTTTCCATGGCATTCTGCCTTCTGTTGCTGCTCAAAGGGAACTGAAGCAACTCACAACCCTTTCATACCCCAAAATGCAGGACACTTGAGAAAATGCATTTGCACTTTTCTCCTTCTGCTACAATCCATCTGTGAAAAAAACTAAGACTTTGGTTTCTATGTCATCTCACTGTCACCACTCAGACATACTTGATCACTAAGAGAAATTAAAAAATTGTATTTAATAATAACAACTACAAAAGGAAAATTTACTGCCAAAAAGAAGTAGAGCTAGTGAGGGCAGGGGCAAATGCTCACTTTGTCCACTTTGCAATGGGAACCAGTGCCCAACAGCCCAGGTAATGGATAGAGATGAGTTTAGGGCAGGCTGGCCCTGATGGCTGAAGGTCTGGCGTGCTAATGAGGATTAGGGAACGCTCACATGGTCTGTTGTCCCAGCCCTGTTCCCAGAGGAGCAAGTGATATTCCATCACACCTCTCTGGTGTAGCGTCAGTCATGGCCTTAGACACAACATGCATTGAAGAACCAAACAAAAGAGATGGTAAAAACTGGGATCAGATGGAAGCTTTGTAGCTGGGCTTTCCACTATAGCTCATTTTCACCGGTTTTTTTTCAGCACAAAACTGAAATAAACACCTCATTAAGCACCAGTTGTATAAAGGAGGTTGTAAGAACAGAGCCCTGACCAGCCCACCCTCACTCTCCTGGCAGCCTACATGCCTCGTTAATGATAGATGGTCACCCTGGGACTGACCCACCAAGGGGTGGCTTTCTGACCCCACATTTTCTCAGACAGAGCCTGTTCACAGCCCAGCTTCTGCCTTAGCTGATGCACAAGTAAGCAAAGCTTTGCTGCCAAGACTGACTTTCAGTATCCACTGTTCAGGCATTTCCACAACTTGACTGCAGTAAGAGCAGTTTCCGGGGTAAACAGCACATCAGATCTGCTGATCCCTCCTTGAATACTGTATAGCTAACACAGCTATGCCCTTCTCCCCTCAAAATATGGGCACTGGCAGCTCAATGCCCCTCTGAACTAAGCAGTGCTAAGGGTCTGAGCACAATCAATGCCTGGACAAAGGCAAGCACTGTGCCATGCACATGCCACACCTTGCTGTGTGGTTGCACCAGCAGTGACCTCCCACACATTTCTCAGAGGCAGCAATACCTATCTAGGGGTGTGGGAGGAATTACCCACTGGCATGGGCTGATTGGTACCCCTGAAGTGAGCTCTGCCCTACCTGGGACAGCAGGTCAGAGAGGCAGCCACATCAACATGGAAAAGAGAGACAGACAAGGGAGTGGGATGCTGCACAAAGCTGGTTGGTACCTTTTCTCCTTAATGTGCTCTGAGAACAGGGAGATGGGCCCATCCCTGTTTCTCCCATAAACAAGGGCCCTGACACTGCTTTGTTCAGAAAGATTTTCTTTCAAGCAACCCTTTGTGTCACCCTCCCCTTCAGCCGTGGCAGTGTGTCTGCTTTGTCCTGCCAGCTCAGCCATGGAGTGTTTACAAGCCTCCCTCACCCTTCCAAGCTGTGGTTCAGCTCCATTGACACCGAAGGCAACAGACTCCTCTCTCGGCGTGTGATGAATCAATTACTTCCTCTGACACTCCATTACTATAGCCCTTACATCTCCAGATTGCAGATGAAAAGACAGGCTGAGAAGGGGGACAGGGAAGGGGAGAGGTCTCCTGAGGTCTCCTTCAATTGAGTTGTTGGACATCTGAAGAAATCCCCATCTGCCATATTTAAAGACACAGAGAGATGTTTTGCTCCTGAACGGCAGCAAAATCAGAGGGTTTGCACAAAAGAAAACCTAAGAAATCAAATGGGTCAAAAACTTCAACAAGATGCAGTGAACATACATCAATGGTGAGTCAGTCCTCTCTCCTGATGGAGATCCCAGACCTTGTTCCTGCCTATGATTATCAGCCAAATACCAGTATTACCAACAAGACAATCATTATACCTTCCCTTTTCACTGCAAAATAACAATGTAAATGAAACCTCACATCAACACTCATGAAAGAGGAAGGAAGCTGAGCACATGCCTCAAACTCTCATGCTGCGGGTGGAGGAGGAGGACCCTACTCCCTGTTGGACATCCATCAACAACCCCAGCTCTGAGGGTTCCCTGGAGGTTTCTGATGTGTTGAGCACTTCCCACACAAACACCCTGCATGCTGTCCAGCCTCAGCAGGCTTGGGGCTGAGCACAGGGGCTCTCCCACCACCAGTGGGTGAGTGCTGCCTGTCTCAGGAAAGGGCAATTCCACCTCAAGAATGAGAGGCGTGCTCTTCCTCACACCAAACACGGCATCCTCTGTACTGCTGCAAGTGACATTTGGGGCAGTTACAGAACAAACATGGAGCAGCCACCCTGCCTTTTTCCATGCCACTTGTAACAGGATGAAGTCCTTGGCTTAGGATTTCTGCTGTCAGACCCCACTGCTTCAGGCGCTGCTTCTAGGAATTCATTAAACAATATTATCTCTGTGCTTGACCCAGTGTTACTTTAAAACCACAACATGCAACTCTACTGTGATTGCTCAGCAATGCTATACGTAGATCTCAAGAAGTCCTTGGGATTCAGAGGTGGCAGAAAAAAAGCCCAAACAAAACCCTCATAGGTTTTTCAATCTTTCTAATGATCTACTCACTAAGCCAGCATAAGGATGGCTTTCTATAGTGTGTTTGAACTGATATATCAAAGACAGTTGCTTAAAACATCCTAGATGTGATTAGTGAACCATGACTGCTATTAACTTGTTAAGGAATTCCAGGATCACCAGACTGTGGTTTGCAACATATTATTACATTGCCATTCACTGGTGGCGTGCAGCTGCTTGAGTTAAAGAAAACGGAGAACTAGCTTCAGACCAAAAACTAACCTCAGCCAGTTCCTTCAAACATGCTCTCTGCTGAGCTCTGGCCAAAAGCAAACAGAAATTTCTTCTGTTTTTCAGTCTGCTCTTTGCAGTCTGTTCTTTTTATTTTGCATTCACATTTAATTGTAGAATTCACATCCAGCCAGAAAAGGCCAGGAACAAACCATTCATTGCAGCACTCTGACCTGCTCCTGTGTGATGCTGCAGCAGCCTTTGGAGAGGAGTGTGCATTGCACTGTTGCTACCTAGACTGAGGTTTATGCCCTCAGATGCCCAGGTCTTCTTTGTAATGCAGGGAATTAAAAGGGATTCACCAATGCAGGAACAGTAAATCAACAGCAGGGAAGGGGAAGAGCCCAAATCTCACAAGTCCCAAACCTGGTATTTGCTGGTGAGTCTGCCACTCCCCTGTTACAGCCTGGAGCACTGTTGCAAAGACAGTCAAGGGCCTCAGGCTCTGTGGCTATCGGGGCATTTCAGTGGGATTGCCCTACTGCTACCCTATGGTATCTGTGCTAAGTGGGGTCAGGGGCTTAGGGCTGGAGTGTGGCTTACAGTGTTCACTCAAAAAAGACATCTTTCTGAGACTTCTAGCCAGATTCTAAACCCACTTAGTGAGGAATCATCACAACCAGTCCTGTGCTTGTTCTCTCTCCAGGTGCTGTGGGATCCTGTTCCCTCCCTTGCTGTATAGAGAGGCTAAGAAGCAAGTATACCACCGTCACCACCTCCTCCCCCGGAGAGCAGGAAGTAGGGGAAAAGGTCTCTATCTCTAGTGCTATTGTTCCCAGTGTCACCAGCTGGCCCTCAATTTGTCATCATGCCAACAGGAAACAAGGTGCAAAACGAGATCTGACTCCTACACACCGGATGTTAGTGAACTGGCGGGACATAGGAGACCCCACGAGAGTGCATTTGGGGCCACCACCTTCTGCAGAGCCTGGACTTGGTCTGCCTCTTCAGGGAGAGGCTCTGGGGCACAGAGAAGCACAGCCACAGAACAAGCAGAGAAGCACAGCAGAGAAGAGAGATGTGAACAACTTTGAACTGTTAACTCATGCAGCTGGTCCAGTGCCATCACAGCTAACCCATTCATTGATGTTCCATTTTGGAAAATGACCTAGGCTTGATGGGAATTATGAACCATACAGCAGATACTGGATGGAGTTAAAAAACAGTAGAAGCTCATTTGAAGACAAGTTGAGCTGCAGTGTCATGTTACCCAGACTGAATTATTTCCTGTACGTTAGAAATGTTGCTTCTGGCTACCCATGCCACAAATGTATGAGCAAGCAAATGCCTTCCTTAGCATCTCATCTTAGACTTCCTCTCTCTGCAAAGTTAAAGCTTGACTCCCCCAGTGCTGCAGGAGATGCAGTCACTTCCCCTTACATCCTAGCGAAGAACACCCCCAAGCCCTGGCATTCTGTAGTGCTCCAAACATATTTCTCTTTATTTAAGCATTTTCCCAATCTCAATATGAACTGCATTGTTTCTAAAATGTTTACTAACAAGCTAATTATGCATACTTTTCAAAGCATTTACAAATTAGCTGTCCATAATTTCTGCCTTGCCTACTCTCAACCTTCACTGATGGAAGGATGACTTCTTGTAATATTATGCTCTTGTTTGAAGGAGATGGCAAGAGAGGCAGACTGACTGCTGCAGCAACCAGCTGCCTGCCTGTCTGCAGGCACTGGGTCTGGAGGCAACTCTCCCCACCACCTGAGCAAGGAATTTGAGCCAGTATCTCTGCTGCTCTCTAGGAAGAAGGCAGAGCTGTTTTGTTCCAGTACCCAGCTTTCTGGAAGCTCAGGAGATGACTATGCTGCCATAAGAGGCCTTCCCTGGCTAGCAGAGCCATGTCTCACCCTCTGTACTGTAGCATGGGAACACCAGCATGTTGCTGCCAGTGTCCCCTGGCAGGCAGTGCTCTGTGAGATGGGCACTAGGAGCACAGTGCTTCCCCATGCCAGATCTTGATTCCCCCTGCCCTTCAGGCTGGGAGCAGGGGTATCTCCTGCCAAGCCTGCCCTGTATCCAGCATACCACCAGCATTTTGAACTTGGTTCAACTCTCTTGGCACCATTGTGGCACTTACAAGGTCACAGTGACAACTGCATAAATTTCCTCACTACAGTGGCCTCAGTTCCTGTTTCTGGAAACCCTCAGGGCTTGACAGTGGGAGCCAAAGTCAGCAGGAAGAGCCTGACTGCAGCTCCGGACTGTTTCCAATTTGCCATCTCCTGCCTGTTTTGGGAGTCCCTGGCCCCGTCTCCAGAAACCTTTGCCAGCATTTGGCATGTGCCACCAGAGGGGGCTGCGAGCCACGGCAGCGACCCCCACATCCTTTCCAGGCAGGGATCCCAC
The DNA here is from genome assembly GCA_026770055.1 of Myrmophylax atrothorax. Taxonomy (NCBI): domain Eukaryota; kingdom Metazoa; phylum Chordata; class Aves; order Passeriformes; family Thamnophilidae; genus Myrmophylax; species Myrmophylax atrothorax. The sequence goes on from JAOXXN010000102.1 coordinate 12,511,634, forward strand.
TGACTGCAACCCAGTTTCTGCACGTGTTGGAAATGGCTACAGAAAAACCCGCTGGCATGGTCTGATTATCAGTCAGGCTTTTTAAAACAACAGCGTTCCTCTGGAGCAGATGTTATGACTCAGCCAAAAGGTCTTTGCTTGCAGAGGAAGCACAAGTGCATCTACTGCAGCCTGGAGGGAGCGTGGCTCTGCTGTGTGTGGACAGCAATGTCCCAGCACTCAACAGCAGCACAGCCCAGCCTCAAACTCTGGCAGAGCCAACTGAGTGTGGCTGGGGCTGGCAGAGTCAGTAACCAGCCTCAGGAGGGAGGTTTCAGCAGCCAAAAAGAGAAGACCATCAGTAGAAGGGTGGCACAAATGGAAAAGGTGGTTGGTCATAAATGCAATAAAATGATTCACTCATAGCTGAGGTTTCTGACTTGGATTTTCCAGCCAAGCTGTGCAGACAGAACCGCAAAATGGCAATTAAGAAAGAGCAGACAGTTCAGATGTCTGACTGCATAACCTGGGGGGCCAGCCACCCCTGTTGCACACCTATTGCAAATGGTTCAGGTCACTCCTGGGATCACAAATAAACCCTGGTATGCACAAGGCTGCCCAGCGTCCACCACACACACGGGAAGTGGAAACATTTCACCACAGCAGCACATGCTCTTTTCCACTGGATGCCACTTCCTTGTTCAGGGAACACATACTGATGACATGGGGCTGTACTGCCCAAGCAACAGCTGCACTCACAGCACAGAGGGGAAGAAACAGCAAGCAAGGCTAGTACAATTATTTCCGAATAGTTCGGCAGATCTTTTATTGGAGCACTAAACTTCCCTTTTGGCTCTGTCATTACTGCTGTAGCCCCACAGCTGCAGGACAGCACAAACAATGGCCTGGGTCCCGTACTCCCCATCACAGCATGTCCACCCTCCCTGCAACAGGGATCCCTGGTGGTACACAACTGCCACAACAGCAGGAGGAGGCAAATTCTAGTGAGCTCCCAAAGCAAGACGGTTCCTCAGAGCACAGATAAAGCACACAGAGAGATGTTCTGAGGCTTCAATTACACCAAATCGCTTCTTTCATGATGGTGGTGGTGGAGTGCAGTTAATTCTTAATGCAGCTGGACACAGCTGAAAAATAAAAGCCCAGATGTGCCTCCAGAAAATAATAGTAACAAGCCACACAGAGCAGCCACCCCCAGCAGCCAGCTCGGGCACCCACTTCTGGCTGGTGCTCCCACCCTCCAGGCTGCTGACGCTGCTCTCGCTCGTGCTCTGGCATCTGCATAGGACCAGGTACACAGGCCCCTTCCGGACAGCTACTAGCCAAAGGGAAATCACTGACCTTTCTGCAGAGGTCCCTAGGGTGCCTGGCACTGTACAAAACACAGGAGGAAATGCCTCCCATCCCAAAGGGAAATCCAAAGCAGATACATGGAAAGCCAGAAGGGACACTGTAAAACTAAAAAGACTTTTGCAGATATTTTTGTAGGCTTTTGAATGGGTTTTAGGAATGTAAATGTTATGCTTTATGAGGGAGAAACTTTAGCCTAATAAGGTAAAATGAAATGTTGAAAGAAGAAGCAACAGAGGGAAGGGTTATGGTGTTTACCTCTGGCAGCTGGAAGCACACGCTGGCCCCATTGTTGCTCCAATAGCTGCCAGGTAGCAACACCAGAGCAGGGGGACCTTGTCTACCCAGAGCTTGAGTGTCACAATGACATTCATCATCCTGTCACCTTTGTGAGAATGTGCTCTATATTAATGATCAGATGTCAAAAGGAAGGCCCTGCCCTGAGACTATGTCTTTGATGCTGAACTCCTGTTCCTGGTAAGGTTCCCACCTGCAGCTGCAATGAGGTCTTGGCTTCTTCATAAAAAAACTCTCTGACACGCTGATGAGATTTATTACTAGATGGTCACCTATTAGTACTGCTTAATGCTCAAGCATTACACAGTGTTAGTATTTGTCTCCTTGTAGGCCACTTAAAAATCTCCCTCCTATCCATTTCTTTCAGGCAGTGTTTATTGTGCACTGTTTTCACTGTTTTGCTATGCTTCCTATCAAGCACTCTCCATGAAGCTCTTTAAAATCCACTCCTGTGCAGTGCTAGGTTGAAGGAGCAGGCACCCTAAGACCGCTTGGCTCTCAGCTCACAGCTGTGACCAGCAGAAGCTCAAGTGCACAGTGGATGAATCCTGTTTCACTAACAGCTTCCTTGTACATGTACACATAGAAAGGGAAAGGATGAGACCACATAGCAGCCACTCAGGAGACTGCCACAGTAAAGTAGAAAGCAGCAAAGGGACATCTCCAGTGCTCGGGCTGTCCTCCAGCATACACCACCTGCAGCTTGTGGCCAGACACTGCTCACAGGCAGCAAAACAGGGCAAAACTTGTTCACAATGCTCAGAGCTAAAACTGACTGCTTCCTACAGGTAGAGGAAAAGCCAGATGCCCATGGGGGCTTCCATCTGTCTGACTAACCTGGCTTTGCCTGCCTAAGGCCATGAAGAGGCAGAAGGTAGAGCCCCTCCTGCCCAGCTCACCCCCTGCCCAGCACACAACATTGTCCTGGCCAATATATATGGTATACTCTGCAGAATGCAAATATGCATCTACAAAATTTTTATTACCGTGAATTTGGGGCAATTGCATTAGCTATGAGGAGGCTATGCAGTCCACCCTGTGCAAACAATAATAAAATCTGATAGCAACCATCATTCCCACATGCACTGTGAGGCCTTGTTGTGTTTATCTATGCACACATTAAGTCTTTCTCTACCTTCTCCCTTCTTTATACATAGGCCTGATCCTGCGAAGTGCTTAATGTTTGGCACACACAGTAACTTCAGGGAGAGTTCATGGAGCTCAAAGCCTTATTAGCCCAGGCTCTATCTGTAGGGGGTGACAAGATCCCCAATGACATCAATCACCATACCTTAATTAGAGTTCGAGGAGCTATGCTGATTTTTTAGTAGCTGAGGATTCAGCTCTGCACTTCATAACCTTCAATACATCATCAAACCCTTGCTGAATTCTTTGTTCTCCACAGGACTGATTCTGCAGCCCCATAAATACTTCCTCTGTCCCTCTGTCCTTTTCTGCAAACAGAGTTTTCCTCTCCATATAGAATCTCTTTTTAATCAACAGGACCAGCGTGCCTAGCAAGACTGCTGTGTCAGGCCTGTTTTAGGAGATCCCAAGCTCTCTCATGCTCAGGCAACCCTGTAGCTGTCCATGGATTCCAGATTAAACACACAAGTTTATATGTCTGCTGAGACCATGTTATTAACTCAGCCTTTTACAGTGCCCTTTGATGCCATTAATTATTCTTTACTAGTTGTTAATTGTTTTTCCTGGACATCTAGTTTCTGAATCACTTCTTAGAAGAAAAAGGAAAAAAAGCAAACAAAACCAACTCCCCAGTTTGCCAAACATAACAGAAAAAGCACTATGGGAAGTCAGATCTAGCCCAAACAGCTCATACCCCCAAGCCTCCAGCCTCACATGGCCCAAACCTGAGTCTCCAGCTGGGCTCTCTCTGCCATAGCTCTGCCTAGTTAAACACCAGGAAACTGCTCTGCTCTCTCAGCATGGTTTAAAAGGACAGTGAGGCCACCTTGACACAATAAAACAAGCAGGCTTTTAACCAAAGTCAAACTCAGGTTGAAAGCCAGTTGACTCTTGCTTTCAGGCTATATCAGGCTAAATTAAGAACCACTAGTTCAATGCAGAATGTCATCCTATGTATCCAAAGCAGCACCTTACAACCTCACAGTCAGCAGAGGCAACTCTTGCTCCTGAAAGGCAAGGAAATGCAGTGCGATGGGGGCTCAGGAAGATGCTTGATTTCAAGTGCAAGGAAGCACAAGACCCACAGCACTAAGCAAAAGCAGGAAGAGCAGGTGACTATGTACTAGAGAGGAAGAGGAAGGCTCTTACTTGCAGTCATGTTTTTCAATTTCAAAGTGAGGGTTGAAGTTGAGAATTATCTTCTGGTTGGATTCAGGAGCGTAGATGACCCACTCACAGTTCTGGTGGGAGGGGTAGTCATTGGGGTACCCTGGGGAGGTGATGTATCCAGCATCCTTGGAGTTCAGGCGACCCCCACACGGCTGAGCTGCAGAGACACAGAAGAGGATAAGGCATTGAAACAGGTTCTGGGCATCAGCTGCGCACAGCAGGTCCCTCCAGGCCACTGATAGGGGTGGTCTGATAAAAACCATTCTCCAGACCATTGACATCCCTTTGGTACCCTAATATTTGATATTAATCTCTGAGCAAGGACAATTATTCTACAGAACACACATATTCCTTTCCCCTCCACCTCCTGCCACACTTACATACCACATTTCACACAGACCAGAAAAGAGAAATGAATGCCCTTGCCAAGGCAATTACAGAGCCATAAAGTACGAGACAGATTGATATCTGATCATCTGGAGCTGCCTCATTTTATCCCTTCTTTTGCCTCCTTTGCAAGCTGCCCTGTAGCAGTCTCCCACAGCTGCCTTGGGAGGCACCAGAATTAGGACGCTACAAATTCGATCCAATTGCAGGAGAGCAGAAAGTTTTGCTGTTCCCAGGGAAGGAAACTGAGGCACGTCAGGGGCAATGGTGACCCAGGCCCACCCACGCTGTGTGGCACAGCTGAGGACAGCATCCATCCCTCCTGGCCCCAGCCTGCAGCCCCACAGCCACCCCTCTCCACTTGCTGCGCTCTGTCCCCACAACTCGCCTGCCCCAACAAACCCATCTCAGCACGCTGGTCTCCTTGAAACCTTGCAAGTGAACCCAGCCATGGAACAAACACAGATAATCAGCAGTGGTGGTTTTGTGGGACAAGCCCACAAATGGCTGGCAAGAGCTGCGTGGTGAACAGAGGAAGCTCTCTCAGCCTGGGGCTAGAACAGGCCCTAGAGGATGATTTCATAATCAAAAAAACATTTAATCTCATGAATGCTGCAAATCAAATTTATTATTGCATTACTTGCTGAGAGGAAAATCTGCATCATGGGGTCACTCAATAACACACTACAAATCCCAGCAAAGTCCCTTTCTCCATGGGGCCTCCATCGCATGTGTCCTGCTGGCCCCTCTCCCCTGCCACTACCCTGTCCCAGCACCATGGCTCTGCAGGCTGCAACAGCATACCACAGGAGACACCACTGCCTCATCAAACACAGCAAGACAGGCAAACCCCACCAAAACCCTAAGCCCCTCCATAGGGCAAGCTGACAGGCATACAGGGTGACCCTGGTCCCATGTTGTGGAAAGACTTTTCCCTCCCTGACCATAAGCTATGGATTACAACATGGGATGTAAACCCTTGTGGGTTGTCCCTACTGTGAGGCTGTCTCCACAGCTTTCCCACAGTCCCGGACAACTCAGGATGTGCAGAAGGGTGCAAGTGGATGTTCCCAAGGCCCATGCATGCACACCTTGAGATGGAGCCTGAGGCACTGCCCATACCCCCAGGGGAGTAAAGACACAGAGGAGCATCACCCTTGGCATAGGACAGTAACCAGACAACCCACACTCCATCAGCTTTGTGAGCTGAGAGTCTCCACGGTGCTCTGCCTTGGTCCTCTGAGATGTTCCTGTCCCTTCGCAGCAGCACTCACTGCAAAGCTCCAGGACAACTTGGGAAAAGCAAAGCTGTGCAGACTCATATGGGCTCAACCCCACTCTGGGGTCTGACTCTGTTCCTATGCCATGGGGTCTGGCAGGCCCCACGGGTGCTCCCTAGCAGGCTGTCAAATCCACCCATTCTCAGTAGGGACATCCCAGCCTGCCTTCAAACTGCCTTCTTGCCAGAGCCAAGGCAAGCAGGAGTGAGGCAGGACCCCTCAGTGGTAATGCTTCCTGGAAAAAAAACCCTTTGAATAAACAACCTGCTGCCTGCAGAAAATACACGTGTCCTGGTGCAAAAACAAGGGCAACAGGAGGGCCCTTCATGTGGCAGCAGGGCTTCCTTTGACATGAAAAAGCACTGTATCAGTTTCCCCCATGTTTTTCATGCCCTCTAACACATTCATTCTTCAAAATAACTTTCTTCTCACACACCCAAAGGCAGCTCTGCAGCC
>JAOXXN010000102.1:12530530-12540919 GCA_026770055.1 Myrmophylax atrothorax
AATTTTGCAGCCCAAGCATTAGTCAGAGCTGTGATGCAGTGAAATTTTCCCCATGTCTCCTCCCCTCCAGCAGAAAGCCTTTGCCACCTCAAACACTGCCTAGTTCCCTGCTGCTGACCCGAGGGCGTGCGTACCTGGGGTTTTCCCTGGCACTCTACAGCTCCGCTCTTCTCTTCCCTTTAATTGCAGCTCCTTTTAAACATTGATCCTACAGCCTCATTTATTTTCAATCACAGCTTCCCCTTTCTAAATGAATCCTTCTCTCCCTGTGAACTGACCATCAGGAGGTGTCTGTTAAAGCAGGAAACCCCCAAGTTTTTCCTTAGAGCCTTTCTCAATCCTGATTCAAAATAAAATACAATTAAAATCAAGGCGCCATGTATTCCCATATAACCTTCTCTGGGCTCCAGAGTAGCTGGACAAACAGGGTGTCTCCCCCAGTTTTATGTCAAAACATACTATTTCCAATGCAGATCTTGACAGCCTTCCAGAGAAAATAACACAGCAGGACTGAAACAGGGTTAGGAATGAGAGTAGGGAAAAATGATACCCGGCCTAGATAAAACTGTATTGTCAGTCAGCAGGAGAGCAGGGACTCAAACATTTTTGGCAGAGTATCCAAGGAGCAGGAGCGTTGGGCATGGGAGCAGACAGTGTGGGTTGTCTCCCAACTTCTTGCATGAATGCAGATTTCTTGTTACAGTTTTCCTCCTTCAGACAGGGCTCTGAGATCCTCAGCTAAAAAGCTCTAAGTGCATAATATAAAATGTTTTTATTAGTCTATCAGGTGCATGATTACGAGATCTCATTTTATAGCCACAAATAGCCAATAATTACCTTAGCATCCCATTAGCCCTAGTCTTCAGCCAGACTATTTGCTGAGGAATTTGTTCATATTCAAAAAGCAGGCCAATGCTCCAACTTATAGGGAGCAGTTTGGCACATTGTATTCAAGTTCATAAACTTCTAGTCTAGAGGTGGCTTAATTAGCAAGCTGCCCTGTTAATTTTTCATGGGGAGTACCATGTCTGCTAATCTGCTAAGCAGTGGCTGCAGAGTGAGCCCAGAGACTGCCCCTTCAGCTCTGTGGGTGCTGTATCAAGTGCATGCCCACCCCATTACTGCCCACCCACCCCACTCCTGCCCATACTGCCCATTCACCCTGTTATTGCTCGCCTCCTTCTAACATTTCCTCCCCCATTTTTCCAGCTTCCAGACTCTCTGCAGGGCATCAGTGAGCTGCCTTCTCCCCCTGGCTCACAGATATTTTGCACAGGAGGGGCATTGCTGGTGTGCAGAGGCTGCTCCAGTGCTCACGCTGCCCGGCTCAGCCACGTGGGGCTCAGGCCAGTCCTGCCCTTCTGCAGTGCCAGGAGCTGGCAGAGGGCTGTGGGGAGAGTAGGGGAGCAATGCTGCTGCAGGGTAAAGGAGGGGAGTGCTGAGGCAGCCAGGAAAGGAGAAAGTAAAAGAAGGAAAAAAACAGGTAAAGGGAGAGAAGAGTGGAGAAAGGAGGTGGCAAAAGAAGCAAAGACACAGAACAAGGGGATGGGGGAAAATGAATAAATGGCAGAAAACAGGGAGGAGTACAGAGGAAGCAAACTAATGGAGTTAAAATCTATCATCGGATTAGCGGAGAGAGGGAAAGTGATTCCTCCTGGCTCTGGAGGTGTTGAGCCACAGGAGGGGTGCAGACTTACTGCTGGGGGCCTGCTCCGAGCAGCAGCTTGTGCTGGGGGCCAGGCAACGGTGCCAACAAGGGGAGGAAAGCCTCTGCATCTACAGAGTTAATAAAAAAAGCTTTCAGACTTCAGCAGGCTGACTAAATTAGGCAGAATATAAAGGTGCTGTATTATTTCTCAATACAGCAGTGGTATGAAAGGAGGCAGTGGGTTTCTTTTGAAGCAGCTGCTGTGTAATCCAGGGCTTTCAGGTGTACTTCAACCAAACCCTCTCCTGGTTTCAGCAGGTTAACTTCATTAAAGGCTCCATCTACTGCTTTAATGTTCACTGAAATCCCACTGGGTGGGTACATTAGGCAGAAATAACCCTCCCAAAATGATTACATGCTGTTGTTTGGCACAGTGAATGGACCTGGAAAGGGAAATGGAGGAGAGGAAGGAGGCACACAGTGACCAAGGCTGTAAGGACAGATCCTGTATGGCTGTAGTGTGCCAGAAGGCCTGGCCTTTTTTTTCTAAGGGTATCAGAAGCCACTGCAGCAAAACCCCAAGCCTGCAGGGAGCCATCCCTTCTGACCCCATCTCCACAGACAGCCTGTTTGGTTCCCTCTCTGCTTTGGAATGCTCCTACTCCATGTACCCACTGGTGCTGGCCTGCAGCTTGCGAGGAAGCTGTTGATGCTCCACAGCTTCTTCTCACCTCCAAAGAGCAGACCATGGTGCTGTAAAGGCCGTCTGTTCCTCCAACAGACCCTGGCAATTCTGTGGGCTTTGCTACTGAGGGCTTTGAATGGTGCTTGAGTTTCTTACCTCACTGTAACTGTGAGGTGCAGTTATGTCTCTTGAAAAATCAAATATTCTCTTGCTAGTGTGAGGTGACCTAAGCTCTGTATGTTGACCTCCTAAAAGCACCCAAAATAGCCCAGTGACTGGTTCCTACACACAAAGCTGCACATGATCAGCTTCATGCGAGAGAAGCTCCATTTGGACCACACTCCAGTTAGGCTTAACAGCAACTTTTCCATGGACTGAATTAGAGGGACACATTTGTGGACCTCTGCCCAGTTACAGCTGCAAACCAAGGGCCTCATTTAAAGACTGCTGAAGCTGGTGGGAGCTCATCTATCAACCTCACAGAAGACTGTATGTGACCCGAGTGGTTGAGCCCTGCAAAACCAGCACGACATCTTTACCTTCAGTGCTGCCACTGCCTGCCGCCGGGCTGGCTCCCATGGTGTGAGCGTCATGTTCTGTAGTAAGCACTTACAGGGCTGCGTGCTCAGTGTTAGAAAGGGCCATACCACCAGTCTTATTAAAACACCTCCTTAAGAATCCACAAATTCTTAAACCAAGTAACTTAGATCCCCCCTCCTGCCCCCACCTGAAACTTGGCAAACAAATTCTTAGGACAGTTCTTTTTTCTTATAAACAAAATGCCATTACCATGCTTTGTCTCTTGGCTTGGTAGATCCTGGCAAGAAAATGCATGTGTATATTTTAAAGGGAATTCTCCTTTGCTTATCGTGGTTTAGCTTTTGACCTCACCCTTCTTCCCCCTCCCTCCCCATGCCCAGGCGCATTCCGGCGCTGACTTCCGTGGTGGTGGTGCATTGCACAGCCCTCCCAGCAACTGGGCTTAGACACTCCCTCCAGCAGATAGCACATTCTTCTGGAGCACTGTCATGGGGGAAAGCCTTGAGCTGTGAAAGGTTTTCTTTCCCTTTTAATCTATTATTTTCTTTGATGTTCATTTTAAAATAAATTATTGTGCCTTATGTGTATTATGGTACCTGGCTGTGCAAGGACTGGGACCTCTCTGCTGTCCAAACACAGAGTCAGAGACAGTTCGTGCCCCAAACAATTTACAATCTGAAGAGACAAAGCAGACAAAAACCAAGAGCCAGAAACAATATGGATGACAAGCCTGTGGATTACTTTTGCATTTAGTTAAGTTGTAAACTGTTGAGGGAGAGATTGCCATTTGACTATGCCTGTGCAATATCAGAGGTACGAACTTCTGATGCTGCTTGGGCATGGGTTTTTAACACAGAACACTTGGGTGAGGATGTCCCAGAAAGTCAGTGATTCCTGCTTTTCACTTGATGTCACCTAGCACATATCAGTGACCTCAAAAAGCAATTTCATTAACAGAAAAAGCCATGTATAATCTGCTAATAAAAGACAGATGAGAACAGATCCAGAGGATCCCAGCTGATAGCTGGAAGCCAGGCCGAGCTGTTTTCATCATAGCCAAACGCTCCTGTGTTTTGAGAACATTTCAAAGCACGTTTGGCACAGAACTTATGTACGTGCTTACCTTCCTAAAAATTTCTTAGTGGTGCTATGATCATGCTGGAGACAGCTCTGCCAGATGTATCAGGCTGAAGATCATCCTCATAATCCTCCCTTTGATATATGCCCACATCTCAGGTCAGACCTCACATTTATGCTGCTTCCTAGACAAGAAATCCATAATCTCATAGGAGCTCTACGCTGCTTCCTTTCCCTTTCTGTGAACATTTTGACTCACACTCATTGCCCTTTCCCTCTGGGAATGGGGCTGCTTCTTTACCATTGCAGAGTAGATCTTTTTCCCAAGAGGTGTTACCCCTGTCTCCTCAGGATCCTGCACAGAGAATCCATTGATTTTCTAGTGTAACTTCTCAAAGAAATCAATGGTGCTGAGGCTGCTTCACAGTCAACAGGGTGGCACTGAAGTCCATGCTTCAAATAATTGCACTAGATGGTCCTCCAGGGGACTGGGACCTGCAGAACAATGGTCAGGAAGCAGCCCATTTTCTGGGCAGCTTCTACAGCAGGCCAGTGTTTTCACTTTTGTGCTCAGCTGCCTTCACAGGACAACAGGAGCATATGGCCCTCTGCGCATTCAGAGTGTGCTTCTCAGAAGTTCAGACTTAGGGCTTAGCAGCAAGAATTTGCTTAAATGAAAAATGCACTAGAATAACTATTATCAGGCACTATGAAATGAGGGGTGGGTTTGCAGCTTCAGATTCAGAGAATCTAGCAGGGTCCTTTGGTCTTTCTGAGCCAGACCCAGGACCCACCCCAGTGTAACCCTGTAGGCAGTACCAGGCCTTTCCTGTGGCAGGACCGAGCCTTTACCATACTTTGTTTCATTTCCAGGTTAGCAAAATGGGACTGCTCGTATCTTTTGTCTCCCGCCCCTTGTCTGACTTCTCTGCTCGATGTCGCACTCCTGAATGGTCTCTCCCCATGCACAGCACAGTGGGCCCAGTGGCTACTGCAATACAAACAATCCTCAGTTGCAGGTTTTTCTTTTTCCTGCTCAGTGTGCTCCATTTATCAGCGTCAGCCACGAGCCCAGCACAGTCAGGGTTTCCCTTGCTCTCAGCACCTCAGAGCATTTGGGTTCACAAATCTTGCTATTAATAATACATTGTGCAAAGTTGGTACAGAGCTCAAAGTTTTCCATGTGTATGCTGCAGTTTGATTGCAACTGTGAGTATCATTATCATCAAAGAGACTGAGGAATGGCAGCTTTTAGTTAAACAAATGGAAAGCTGTATTTAGTCTCTTTTGCCACATTGTGATAGGAAAGAATAAAGGCTTTTAAATATATTTTACAGCTGCCATTTCTTAGGTTTTTCTGCCTTACAATAGTCTTCGTGGTTCTGACTGGGTAGTGGTTGCAAAAGCGTTTTGTTTTTAAGTCTTCTACTGAAATAATACATATTAATTGTCTCATCCCTGAGCTTTTTGTTGTGGTGGGAATTTTGGAGGGGGGGGGGGACCGAGGGACAAGCTGTAAAGCATCAACAGCTGAGAGAGGAAGCCCTGGGTGAGTAATGAGAGAGGAGGCTTAGATAAAACACTACTAGCAGAGTGTGAAGGAGAAGAGATGTCTCCCTACAAAGTGAGAAGGCAATTGGCAGAGGAGCTGGGGCTCTTTGTGTGGAGCAGGGCAGAGGCAGAGCTGAGAAGGGGGAGCTGAAAGTGCTCAGCAAGGAAGCCAGGTGGGAGCAGGGACAATGCTAGAAAGGAGCAGCATGAAAGCATATTTGATGAGAAAAAAAGACCTGGACCCATCATATTGTGGCCACCAGAAATGAATATCAATGAAGCAATTAGTTCCGTGAACAATGGTACTAATGAATGCTGCTTTCCTAGAGGTGCATAGCATGTGGTTGGATCCATAGATGTATAATAAAAGTTGAATTCAGGTTTTTCCTGTAGTGATGGCACCAACATGGTCCCTCTGTCCTATCTCCCAAGCTGTTTTTACAAATCTTGCAGGAGATTTATATTTCTGATGAAATTGCCCAATGGTTCAAAAGTTGCTGTGGCAGCAGCAGAGAAACATATACTGTATATAAGCCTCTTCCTTACACACTTAGGCTAAAAATATATCCTAGTGCTTGCAACACAGTGCTACCCCAAGGGACTACACATAGTTTAGAAAAGCCACAGTGATTGCAATTACCCCATTTTACATGACACAACACAGAAATACTACTCATTCCAGGCAGAGCAGAGGTCCCCATGCTCCTCACCACCATTCACCTTGTTCCTCTGTGCTCTAGGAAACATTCTGACCTTTCATCTGCTGAAAAACATGAAAGCGGTGGCTTTCTCTTCCAAGTGCTGTAAGACATTTGGACCAAAGGAGCCCAGAGAAGTCAATGTGAGCTCCCTTCTTCTCTTGGCTCAGACCCACAGCACAGCCACAGGTTCCATGCACACCAGGTCGGGGGTGGCTGTCACCCAGCAGAGACTGGTTACAGTGCTGTTGCCAAACACAAGGTGAGCAGCAAAGAAGCCCCATCTGTTAAACACATGAAAGGTGAATTGATGTGAGTTCAAGCCAAATACTGAAATGTAGCTGTGAATCTGAAAGCTTTGTTCCAAAGAAACAAAGTCCCACTTTAAAATAAGTCCAAAAAATCCCATCCTGCTTCTATTGAAGTCAATGGCAAAATTCCCACTGGTTTAACCAGGAACAGGATCAGGCCATTTCCAGGCAAATTTACAGCCAACACGTGCTGTAACACTTGCATACTGCATGTGCTTACTTCTATTTCCAGCCATGTTAAAAAATTATTGCAAATGCCTATGGATTTGTGCGTATGAGTTATTGTGCTGCTAATGAGAGGAAGAATTACCCGAACATGGTTTAGATGGTCATCCATTGCCAGCACAGATGAAATTGCTGGGTCATTCACCGGCCTCATATTGCTGTTCATCCCATTAGCATTTCCATTAGAATTATTGCAAAATGTAACTCAATTTCTTCCTTTTCTTTTTTTTTTTTTTGAGGATGTGGGGAGGGACACAGACTGTGTTTGCAATTAGTGCTCCTAAGGAATTGGAACTGGAGCTGAAGGCACACTCTCATGCCACACTGCAGCTACTAACGAGACATTCCTCTGACAGGAACATTTCTGCCTAACTGGGGCAGTAGGAGAGGTTCTAGGTATAGAAACAAACCGAAAGGGCTTCTTACAGCTGAAGGCCTCTACACGTAATGCACACATGCTCAGGCACTAGAAAGCTTTGCCTAATTCTTTCCTTGCTTTGGGCAGCTGAGTCTGTCCCTCTTAAATGTTAAGAGGTTTGCAGTCTACACCTCACACAGGTCTTGATTTTCAGAAGTGGTGCCTGCAGTGACTGGGTTTCTCAGAAGCTGCTGTTTGCCAGTCACTTCAATAACCAGGCCTCATGTTCTTTGCAGCTATCATTCCAAAAAAAAGAAGAAAATCATCTCGTGGCTGAAGCCTCCCTCCTCTCATTCCTCCCACTCACAAAAAACACCATCTATTGTTTTCCTGTAATTGATCAAGCATAAACATTCAGCTCTACAGTTTTAGGACTAATCACTCTACTTCTAAGACACGTGTTCGCAGCTATGCAAGGCACCAGCTGCTGTCATTCCAATGGATATTAATTTATATTGTCTCCCACTCCCGTCCTCCCTGTGAGGATGCACAAAGGGAGTGGGGTGGTGGCGGGGGCTTTAGATGAAGACATCTGCTTGAAAGGCAGACAGTAGCCGTGCTGCTGAGATTGCACCTGGACTTTCACTGGAAAATCAGACACACTAGTTGCTTCCTGGCACTCCAGGCTTCAGTAATCACACAGGATTTTGACTACAGTTATTTACTTATTTACCTCTCTCCAAGGGAAATGAAACGTNNNNACAGAGGGAGTGAGGCAGATTTCAGGAGCAAAACAAAGCTGATTGAAATAAAATATCACAGAGATGTAGTGCAGCAGCGGGGGGGGGGCGACGAGGGGGAAGAGGAAAGCTGGAGCCTCTAATTTTGTCCCCTAAAAAGGTTCTTTCATGATGGTTGGCTATGCTGAGCTCCTCTCTGGAGAGGCTAGCAACTGTCTGGGCTTGTGCGCAAGATGAACCTTCTACCTGCAGCCTTGAGAGGAGCACTTGGAGGAGAAGAGGACTTGTTACTTGTTACTTCTTCAAGAAGTTACTTGTCCTCCTGTGACATCCCACTGAGACAGACAGAGCTCAGCACTAGTGGCTTGAGTGGGTGACCCTGCTGCAGCTTACAAGGTTCATCTGCCCCTCACCCCCCAGTCACCTCCCAGTAACAGAACATAAAAGCACTGTACACAAACTCACAAGCTCTCACTCTCTCCGGTGTGATGGCCACAGACCTGCACACAGTGGGCACGTGGGAGGCTCACAAATCACCACAGAGTGTGCCACAGACTTCCTCTGGGATTGCTGCAAGCTGCTTCTCCTTCAGCCAGCACTCCGGGGGAAGTCGTGTGCACAGGGACATACCAGGGGCTGATGTGCTTTTGTAGATCAGCCTGTTCTGCTAAAGCATGCAGATGCTATCTCCCAGATAAAACAAAGCTGAGGGCTTGACTATAAGGGATATGAAATACTTCTTTCTCCTAAGAACAGGGCTGTTTCCCAATCCCTTCGTGTTTGCTAATCAAATACCAACGTGGCTGGGGTCACGTTACACTATGCCTGTCAGCTCTAAGTGCATACTGTATTTTTCATGTCCCATCCTGGTCTGCTGTGTTGTGTTGCTGTTTCACCCCCAGAGGCAGCACTGGAAGACTTTTCCTTACTGATTGCCTTATGATTTTGCTTGGAAGCCCTGATTGAGGCTTGGACCTGGTGCTGTCACATCCCATGCAAATGACGAGTGAAAAGTTTGCTAAGCAAAGAAGTTGGTTAAGCAGTTGCTCTGTGGCATTTAAGTACACTAATAAAGAGCTGAGGGACAGTAAAGTGCAGTTTGGATGTGAGGTGCTGTTTGCCCATGCTTCCTGCAGCAATTTTTCAAAATAAAGAACTCATCTCAGACTGGAAATATATTTCACTCTTTTTAAGACCTAGATGGACATGAAAGTTTGGCTTTTTTTTTTTTACAAGGTCTGAGCTAGCAGGGTTTCTGAGACAAGTCTAAAAATCCTTTCTTGTTATTACATTACATGCTTGAATTCCCACTGCTGTATACCACATAAAGTCACTTACCCTCTGCAAGCTGGTATAAAATACTGTTTCAGGTGCAGAATTCATATCTAGGCATGTTTTATTTTTGCCCAAGGTAAATGAGAATGTGGGTGTGACATCTTTCTTCCCTGTTTTTTTTCATTAGCTTGAGCTGAACCTATTGATGCTCTTGGTGATCGCCTCAGAGCCTGTAGTTATGGGAGGTGACACAGGGATCTCCTTTTGCTCTGCAAAATTTGCTCCATTCCCTGAGCTCATGGTTTCACTTGTCTACTCTCCCCGCAGGCCTCCAGAGATCTCTGCTTCCCCAGGGATGCACTGGTCACAGGGCACCAGCCATGTGAAATATTGGTGTTCCCTCTACATATACACCTTCAAATAAGTCAAGGTATTTGGGATAGAAAAGTTATTTTTAGCATCCCTGTTCTATTGCCACAGCCACTGCGAGGAAGAAGCTAAGGAGCACTGACTGCTGTGCCATTAGACAGCTTTGATTGACTAGTCCCACTAAAATCTATGACTCCTCAAAAATGATGCTGGGAAGTAATACATTTTAACAGACGCTCACCACCCCCTTCTTTTCTATAAACAGAGAAGACATCTCAAAGGGGCAGGCTGCAGATGGTATTGTTTGTCTCCTAGTGACACTCATATCCCAGGTTGAAGTTTCATGGGTAATCGTACCCAGGCCACTGGTAAGTCAATATCTCCGATGTGGTGTCCATGTAAGGGGCGGCTTTTGAGCTGCACTCTTAGGCAGAGACCTAAGGTCTCGAGGCAGATCAGGGAAGAGTCATATCTTGTAGTCTCATGTTCCCCAAAATTCTTCCACTGGATTTCCCAGTTCATTACCCACACTTTCTGTCAAAGGTTGTCCAGATTCCTAAGAGCTCTGAGTCAGATGACACAGAATGATTTACTGAGGGTGTGAGATGACAAACAGACTGGCAAACTTTTCCTTGTGGCCTTGGCCACTCAGCCAGCTTGCAAAGAGCTCAGGGAGTGAAAGAGGCTACAAAGCATCCACACTTCCACTGCTCCAGCCTATTCCATCTGCATCTGCACTTAAATCCTCACAGAGCATGCATACATCCAGGGGAGGAGCAGATTTTTTTTTTATATACTGGATAAACACTTAGATGTAATCTGGGATCAAAATCTCAGAGCTTGCCCACACATTGATCTGTTTACTGCACCTATGCAATACAATTCTGAGTAGAAACCTGTATTGAAACAACA
>JAOXXN010000102.1:12541019-12551547 GCA_026770055.1 Myrmophylax atrothorax
TGGTTCTTTTTTTTTTTTTTTTTTTTGCTTACCCTGCTTTTTTGGAGTGCCAGTGATTTCTGTGTGCAGCCATTGCTCTCCTCCATGCAGTAGATAACAGGGGTCTCTCTCTCTTGAAAGGGTTAATTATGTTGTGTTTGTAAAGATCTTGGAAAGCTCCAGTCTGCAAGTGCCAAATCATCTCTTTCTTGCTCTCACTTCCAAGCACTATGATTCTCTGGGCCAAGTGCAAGTTACTTTTACACATACTGTAGCTTGTCCAAGGGAGAGCAAAAGTGCAGCTCAGATATCTAAACCCTTTTCTATACACACATGGTGCCTTCATGCTCTGGGGCTCTTCTGCAGGAGGGATTCACATGGGTCAAGCCCACCTGTCTTTGGAGGGCACAGAACATCTGTAAAACAGCTACACTAAACACTACCCAGCCTCCACGCAGGACCATGAGTTAATCACAGGATCACCAGTTGCTGGCATTACTGAGAACAATCCCTTGAAATGCAGAGTCTCCAGAGCTTCTCATTGTAGTGGTAAAAGGGGAGAGCTTGACCTTCCAGGAGACAGGAAAATCCCCAAGTGCCATGATTATGGCCAGACTATGCCCAGGAGAAGTGGCATTGAAAAATGATCCTCTCTGCCCTTTCTTCACTCTCCTGTCTTCCCACTGCTGCCAACACCTCAGCATCTCTCCACTTGTGCCATGGCAAGAGGGGTCACAAGGGACACAAGGAAGCTCTTTCCCTGGCTTATCCCAGGAGATGCAGATAAATAAGTGGCAGGAGAAGAAGGATGTGCTGGGATGCCCAGCACTGCAGGGCTCAGAGCAGACATGACCCTGCTTGAGCCAGGAAAGGTTGGGAGGCAGGACTTGCCTGGAGAGGCTCCCACATTGCTCCCTAGACGGGAGTGAAGGGCTGCAGAAAAGAGGAGTGGAGGGCTGGGAAGGGGCCAGGCATGATGCTGCAGCAGTCAGCCTTCAGCCATGTTAGCAACTCTCATGCTTGACCCTGGCTGATCAAAGCCTCAATAGGACATTGCCCTCATCTTCCTGCCCTGTCACTGCCAGCGGAGGCATGAGTTATTTGTCTTTTGTGTCTGAGGCCCTCCTCCTGGGGACCTCATCTTCCCTCTAATCAAATAATCAGATGTGTTTATTGTTGTGGAAATCATGCCCTCCCCTGAAATGCCTGAACAGCAACAGCTTCCTGGCTTTGTCTGAGGCCTGGATCCCACCTCTCTCCTGGTGTGGCCTTGGGGGGCTGCATGGGGGCAGCCAGCCACTCAGACCCAGCTCAGGGAGCTCGTCCTCTCTTTGTTGTGCCCCTGAGGGAGGGGACCCCAGCAGATAGGAGTAAAAACGCACCCACATCAGGGGTCCTCTCTTCATGACCAACCTCTGCCAGGGGAGAAAATCAGTCACATCCCAAGAGAAGGTTTGTTTTTGAGAAGATACTGTGTCACTGGAATATATGAGTAAGAGGATAGTCACAACCAAGGAGCTTCCCCTGCCTCTGCAGAACTGGCTGAGGAGCCTGGAGGCTCTCCTTGTCTGGCCACAGTGGCCATGGGACATGGCATGCCAGCTGTGTACCACAGCTGGCCCTGCTGTGCCTCCTTGCCCATCTGCAGCCCTTGCTTGGGGACACTTCTGCAAGGCCCTGCTGCTGAAGAGGCTCATCTCACAGGCTCTGCTGCTCAGCCAACAATGTGCTTAATTACCCCCTTGCCCCCCAATACACGTTTCATAACACATATTTTTAACTCCAATCCCATATCCTGTCAGGAAAAGAAATGTCCTGACTGCACAGCACCAGTCTGAATTTTTTGGATTTTTTTTTTTTTTTTTAGTTCTTTTCCTGTGTTTACAGTCTCACAGTGCAACACTTATTAATCTGAGGATAAGGACAACTTAAAACATCTTGGCTTGTGAAGGCTGACAGCAGGGGTAAAAGTAAACTGAGCCCATGCTCTGCTTAATAATCTGCCCATGCTGGCACGAAACGCCAGGGCAGCCCCGTGGGGCCAGGGACCCCCACAGGCTGCCTGGCAACCCCTCTGCCCTCCCCTGCAGACAGACACCCATGGATGTGGCAGGGGTCTGCCTGCTTGTCCACCTGCAGCTGAATCACTGTATCTGGAGCCCGCCTGCCTTGCACAGGCACCACCCAATGTGCCTGTCTGTCCTTGGCATTTGTTGGGTCTATTTTAAGTTTTCACCCCAATCAGTGTTCTGGCTTGTGAGCTGAGGCTCTGGTTATAGGAGGTGTGGGAGAAGGACAAGACAGAGGTGAAAGGAGCAGAGTGAACTAATTGGAAATGTGTGTGTGGGGTTTAATAAATAAAGGATTTCTTAAAATAAAAAGGCTTAGCAAATTAAAGCGGTCGAGCAGGGTACTTTGCAGCTAGAGAATAAACCTGAACATCCTGGGCACACAAAGCATCAAAGCATTCCCCAAAGCAGAGAGCGCTCAGAGCTGCCCTCTGGGCTGGGTACCCTGACCCAGTCCAGTGAGGCTGTTTGCAAAGCCTGTTTTCATTGCTGCTCCTGAGAGCACGTGGACATGCATGTGTGCCCAGGGCAGTGTTGTCTCCAGGCTTTCTCAGGGTGGGGCTGCTGATGGGTGTATTGTTGGCTCCCTATACCCAAGTACAAAGCCAGCTGGACCCAATGTCACTGAAGTTGGTGCTAGAACAAGTGCCTCTTGTTCAGCATAAACATCCAAGAGGAGACATGTAACCAAACAGCCAAAACAAAAGCTGCATTCCTTGAAACACTGCACCAAACACTGCCCGTGCAGGCCAAGGGCTCCTATTGTTATCCCAGAGTCTGCAAGGCCAAGGAGGACCTGAAAGCTCAGCTGGCAGACAGGCTCCTCTCTCCTCTCTGAGGCTCAGGGAGCACCAGCCAAATACCACTGCTGCTGGCCAAATCCCGGACTGATACAAACCATGTTGCAGAGTGACTTGAATCACTTGCTGGCATCCCTGAGCAAGCCCCTGCCAGCAGGACCAAAAAAGTCTTGAAAATCCACAGTGACAGAGCTGGGGCCATGACAGTGAGCACCCAGACCATGCTTTGGGACCTGCTGGTTGCCTCCTTGCTGTGCCCTGTACTGCTCTCACAGGAATCCTGGGGAGCAGCTGTCTGAGCCGAGGAGGCCCAAGTGAACCTCAGCATGCCCTGCACAGCTGGGGCACAACTGTGCCACCTCCCTGGCACCCTGTACACCCAGACCAGCCACGTCCCTGGCACCCTGTATGCCCAGACCACTGCGGTGATTGATGTTTGTGTTACCTCAGGTCTGCAAGGGGGACAGGGGTCTCAGGGCTGCCTGGTGCCTCCATGTGTAAGTAACCCCAGGAAGGAGAAAAACCACAACCTATGTGAAACCTCAAGTCTTCCTGTCTTTTCCTAATGCTAAACACAGGAGAAAGTCCACAGGCGAGAGTGTCAGGAATTCAAACTTGGTGGATGCTGCCTCTGCTCTCAGGAAACTTGGCCAGAAGTAAATGCACAGAGGAATGTAACTGCTGCAGAAGACGGTGCTTGACTTTTCAAATCCAAGCCCCTAAACACACTGCACTTTGGCTGTGATTTAGTGTTCTCCTTTCTCTTCCTTTTCTGTTTTGTAGCAACGGCAGTTTAACCACACTCCAACCCATCCTAATCCCCCAGTCTTGTTCCTCTCACCACTCCATCCACTCTGTTGTGCCATCAAAGCAATTGAGGGGACTGAGTTGGGAAATGATCCATGTGAAAAACAGCCCAGCAAAGCAAAAAAACAAGTTGGTTTTTTTTTCAATAGCAGTTTAGTTACCTTTGCCCTTTCCCAGCATTGAAAATCCCTACAACAGGGGAAGGAGAAAGGACATGGGGATGAGGTGGGATCAAGTGCTAGGAGGGAGAGCCTGGCAGCACGACTGCATTAAATGCACATTGGACTGAGGCCTTATTGTCCTCTTGTTATGTATAAAGAAAAATGACTGTCCTGGAGGGCTTATTTACAACAGGAGAGAGAGGAAGAAAGAAGGATGGAAGCAAGGAAGGACATTCTCAATGGTCAGGAGGATGTGTGCATGTGCCTCTGTGAACAGACTGGGAACACCTTTCTTGAACCTAACTGAATTAGTTGTGACTTACTTGGTGAAATTTGAATACAGAGCTGGGAACTGGGCACGCTTAAGAGTGCCTTTGATTTCCTCTTCTTGCTGAAATAATCAGTAGGCTGTCAGGCAGCTTCACACAGTCTTAGAGCAGTCCCATGACTGCTCTAACTTATGATGTGGTTTCAGTCTGCCTAGAGGTGCCACCTGCCCTTCCCATCTGGCCCCAGTGCCCGTGCAGGAGTGCTCACCTCTGCTGCAAATCCTGCCCACAGCTGGGGCAGGGCCCTCACTGCAAACGCAGCCCACCTCTGGAAATTGTCACTTACAGGGATGCAGGCACTGGAGCGACGTGGCGATGCTGCTCTGTACATTCATCCACTCACAAACCAGCTGGGCACCATTTATACCACTTTTCCCACATGCACACATCGCTGTACCTACTGACTCCCTCAGAGAGAGGGGATCGCCAGAAGTAAGTTGGAAAAGTAAACTTGCTTTGAGATCAAAAGCAGCAACACCTAAGTGTGTATATATATATATGTATGCATGTGCATATCTATACCTAGGAGGAAGGAAGGGCTGGTTTATTTATTTTTATTTACTTATGAACTAGTTTCTTCATATTTGCTCTATTTTTTTATTCTCTTTTTATTCCTAGAAAAATTATGGCAGATGAAACCTCTTAAAATTGTGGCTTGCTGGTTTGAAAATCTAGGCTACAATATTTTTTTCCTTTGTACTCTGGATTGAAGGATGTGATGTATGAAAACTCCAGTTTAACAGAACCTAGCAATTAAATCAGATTGTGTAGGTAAGGTTTTGGCAGAGAAGCAGTCCCTTTTTTCTGACCACTACCTAGAATTCAGAGAAGAATGGGGTTGGTTTTAATGTAAGTTTATTTTTCTTGCAATGCATTTTAATGACAGTTTTCATGACTGCTTCTGTGATTCATGAGAGAAAATTAAAACCCTACACCTTGAAACTTATACGACAAAGCTGCTAACATCTCGCAGCTCCTGGCATTATCTTGGAGAACCCTTCAGTCCTGTTTCTATGCCACATTGTTTTCCACACAAAATGTATTTTAAATATAAACCACTGAATGTTCATTCCTTCTTTATATCATTTTTATTCATTACCTGCTGGAGGCAAAGGGCACATTTTTATATAGAATCTTCATTGAATGTCTTATTTTGCAATTTTACTCTACTGTACATATTTCCCAATAAATTATTTTCTTTCAGATGCAGATATTCTCTTGGAAAAGTAAAGCAGGGCTGTTTCCTCTGCTCTGAAGTTATTTTACCATGAGCACAGCCAACTCGTCTGGCTTGGGTTAGTTTGTCAGGCATATTTTGGGAATGGTCTGAGAATTAATTCTGTTTCAAAGACTATGATCACCTTTTTGGCCCTTGAAGCTAGTTCAGGATTTTTGTGCAAGGCCAGCAATAAAACAGCTTTTGCACATGTCAAAGGCTTGTTCCAGACAAGCAAAAAGATGGTGGAGATAAAATCTGTATCTTTCTTGCAATCTATATCCACAAAGCAGCCGATTCCACAGTGGTTGCAGCTTGTCCCTGTCTGTGAGGACGGCAGAGCCCCAGCCCGCACTGCGCAGATGCCTCCTGGGGGCCACGTGCCCCAACTCTGTATTGCTCTAAGGTGCCAGTAAAATTATTGCTGGTTACCTACGCTCACAGATGGGGCAAGGCTTCTCAGTGATGAAGGCAAAAGTTGTGTTTGAAGGTCAGTGTGGCTTTGGGGACATCAGAGATCAGGGGGAACTGTGGATGGAAGAGGCAGTTAGAAAATGAGACTTGGTAGTGTCAGTAGTACCCAGGCAGGTGAAGGCAGGTGTGTGCTGAGCAGGCTGTGAGATCTGGGTGCCCAGATGAGATCTAGGGGAGGGGGCAATGATGTGTGAGGGGTGTCTCTCTCCATGTACTGTTTGATGGCTTTCCTCACAATTCTTACTTGCCCTTTGACTTCCTCCCTCAGGCATAGTAGCTCTGTGCTGCAAACTAGTTTTGACTCTGGACAGAATGAAGGGGTGTCACAAGTCTGGGATGCAAAACGGAAATTAGGGAGCAGCAGTCAGTGTATCACAAAGTGCCAGCTTCCCTGTTGGTGTGTGAACTTCACTCATCAGGGACAATCCCCTCTTCTGCCCACCACTTATTTCCTGGTCAGGTCTGACACCCCATCCAACCCCTTCTTTCCCTTTCCAACCTATTTTAATTTCTCATCCTTCTTCCTTTGCTTCAGTTGCCTCTCCTTGTCACTTCCCACTCTCCTCCCTCTCACCTCTCCTTCCTCATTCTCAGAGCAATCTTGTCTCCCTGGCTGCCTCTCTCAGACATTCCCTTCCAGCCCTCTGGGAAAACCATCAGCCAAGATGGCCTCCCTGGAGCAGATCTTGTGCTTGGGAATTAAGATCCCCCCTCAGTCTTACTTGTTTCCACACTTTCCCAAGGCATGCCTCAGCGCCTCCACACCTTCTCTGCAGGGACAAGCACACCAAGCATAGGGAGCCTGAGCAACTCCCTCAGGAGGCCTCTGGGACTCATTAAAAGCCCTGAATGCCTCCTGGGAGGCTGCAGGAGCAGTTCAGCTCTACTCCAATCCTGGTAATGGTATTTTGCTTCCTGGAAGCCTCTCAAGCAGCACAGCTGCCATGTTCCTCACGCCTGAGAGGCTCCTGTGCTCTGCCCTGGGTATTGCTCAGCTGCTGCCACATTGCAGCAGGTCACTGCATTTCTGCTGGGGCAACCCAGCTCCGAGACCCTCCGGGAGGAAAGGCACTACATCCCACTCTGCTCACAGCAGAATACAGGTCTCAGGAGGGGACAGTCTGGTTCATTAAAATTAATTAACAATTAAATGGTTCCACACTCTTCTTTAAGCAGTGACTGCAAAATAGATTTTAACTTGAGCCCATGTCCCAGGGAAGTGAGTGCTGCCATGGGAAAACCATGGGAGACCACTGCCAAGGCAGAAGGACCACCACCTGAAACTGTGGTCACCGAGTTTCCAGATTTTAATACACTCCTACTTTTTGCTACTCTTTGTACAGCTCCAGCAGCAGAAACTGTGGTATCATTTTTATTTGTCCAGTTTTTAGATGTGAGTGCAAGTTATTACCTGATAGGTTCTAAAATTGGCATCTATGTGGATTATAATTTAATACATGCTAAAATTGACTGACTTGCTCATGAACAATCTTGGCCATAAATACCAAGACCTGCATTCAAAATGTTTTGGAGTGCAGGGCTCATGTATTTTATTGAACCCTTACTGCTGTTTCTGTTATACCTTGTGTGGTAACCCTGCAGACTTCTGTCTCTCTGTTTTGTTCTCTTTCCTTTTTCTTTGTAGTAAAACAAAATTTCCACCTCATAAAGGGTTTGGTCTTCCTTCTCCCTGTACTAGTGAATTTTCACTTAAGTATCTGATATTTTCAAAATTACTACATCTAACAAAACACTCTTGCCTGAATCTCAGTACGCCCCATAGCTCTGATCCCACAAAGATTTATGCTTGTGCATCATCTATGAAAAGCAAAGTCAACAGCTTCAATGAAATGACCTACGTACCTCAAGTTAAGTGCCCATGCAGAACTTTCAAGGAGTCCTAAATCCCTGGCAAGGAGGGATCCCTGCAGCCATCCCAGCTGGTTGGACCTGGCACCTGCTACACGGTCCCACGACACCTTGGCCGACACCAACAGTGAGAGAAGAGCTCGATGCTGAGATGAAGCTCTCTGGGAACTGTAGCAGTACCCATGCAGCTGCCCAAGCTGAAGTTCTCCGAGGTGGCAAGGGACTTCTTTCTCGTGTCTCTTTTCATTCCTGCATATGGAATCAGGATTCAGGCTCTACAGCTGAAGACAATGCAGATTTGAGGGGGAATCAGGCTAAGCCCTGTGGGGCTTTTTTTTCTACAAAGCAGAGCATGGCTGCTGTGGTTTTGGTTTGTTTTTTCACAAAATGTCACCTTACCAGTTCTGATCCAGTCTGGACCACATGTCATCTTCTAATATCAAATCACATCCATGGCTGAGGATGACTTAGTAGACAAAAAAAAAGAAAAACACTCTTTGTACAAATACATAATCATATATAGTCTTAAAGCCTTTATTTTAATGCAAAATAAACCAGGTAAAATTTATATAGCCATATGTAACAAAAGATCAAAATCTTTGATGTGGTACTAGTAAAACTTGTCAAATTATGTGTCAAATTTCTCCCCCCAAACAATCACACATGATTTTTAAATCAGTTTCACTTAAACACACAGGTATTGTCAGGATCACAAGCACCTCTCTCTCCCTCACAATAACAGAACAGCGTCTTACAAAGCCTTCTCTTCTATGCAGACGTAGTGAATAGCGCTTCGCATTTTGCACATAAGGCTTAAGGACCCTGCAGAACAACTGTGACAAAGAGCACAGGTGTGGGGCCTTTTGGAAGTGCAAAGCAGCCCCTGCTCAGAGCAGTGTCAGGATGCGGCCCTGGCAGAGCAGTCGGTAGGATTCACTCACAGCACTAACTCTCTGATAAACAAATCTGTGATGGCTGGGAGGAGGAGGTAGCACAAGTCATCTGTAAAAAAATTAGGCAGCATGTGAAGCTATTTCTAGATCAGGAAGCTGGAGTGAATTGGAATTCAGGGCTGCATGCACTTTTTCAAGGCAGGAGCCTTTTTTTTTTATAATTTGATGTTTAGTTCTCCCCCTTTTTTTCTTCCCCAAAAAGGGTAATTGATATTTCTTTATGCATTCAAGGGGTGCCTAGAGACTTCCGCATCATGATATATCACAGTGGTAATATTGGCTTGCAGGCCAAGATCATGGCTCAGTAGTGGGTGGTCACTCAGAAAATCCACAGGCTCTTTTTCTATCTCTTAATCTTTCAACTGCTGGGCCTGGCTGGCCCCATGCCAGAGCCAGAAATGCAGGCTGCACGCCACCAGCTCAGGAAATCAAAGCTTCCAGCCTCTCATGAGCACGGGCCGCTCTCCCCCTTGCCTTGACTCCTGTTCACACGCACACTCACAGCACGCTGCTCCTGTGGCAAACCCAGCTCTCCCTTCACACCCACTACGTCAGTAACTTTGCTGCTGGACTGGCACATTTTGGATGAGGGAGTGTGAGGCAATTACGTGTCAAGAGCATTTCAGACTCATAATTTTCCCAAACATATGGACATATGGGGAAAAGAACAACTTGTTACTTAACGGCTCTTTTGGATTTTGCAAGTGTGTATTTTCAACCGTCAGTTGTAGCACCTCGTGAATTCTGCACGGTACATATTTTTCCACAATATGGTGCTAAAATCATACATTTTACACTGCAGAAAAGCTGACTATATATACTGTAGTTACACATTATACTTTTGAAAATACTGTACCTCTACCAGATATTAAACCAGAAAATGGCAATTTTCTCCCAGAACAATGGCACTAGAGATTGATGAGATGCTCTGTAATACTTTTTGGTCTTGTTTCCCCAGCTAGGTCACACTGTTCTTCCTCCTTAGCTCCTTACCTGTAGGATGCATCCATATATTATACTTACAACACTTTTTTTTTTTTTGATTGGAAGAAGCTCTCTACTGACTTCTGCTTACTGAGCAGAAGCATCATTTAATAACCTGTTGGGTAAGATGAACAGCTCAGAAGGTGTTCGTTTGATCTGTCTGCCTCAACTGAGTGGAGCCGATGCAGTCAAGGAGAGCTCTTAAGGGAATATTCGGGTTACAGGGAGACAATCGCACAGGTCCTTCAAAGGCTATAAATAACCCAGGAGCTGTTTTCATCCAGATGTTATTTGGCCCTGGCTCATGAAATACTGTAAATAAGTTCTGTGCACTGTGCAGCGATGCCATTTGAAGGGTTAGTTGAGAGTGATTTACAAAGGCAGTAGCTTATATTCAGAGCTGTTCTTAATTGTGGCCTGGCTTGATAAAGCCACTGTCGCAAACATATTAGTTGCTTTACAGCTGGATCAAATGTATCAAGGGTTGTATTTCGAGGATGGAAAGGAAAGTATTTTAATTTGTTTTTGCTTCACTTTCAACAGGCCTTTATAACTCCAGCGGCTATCCTGTGGCTGCCAAGTCCTGGCTGAGTATCCTACAGCATTTAGAACTCTCCGAGAGAAGTACAAGGCTGTGTAAAGCACGTACATGACAGGCAGAGTTTCCTTGGGGAATGCGCCTTATTTATGGAAGGTACTGAGAGACATCCAGCTTTACATCCAAACCTGCCTCCAGAGGTTTTTTCCTCCTACATTACTAGGGAAGAGGGCAGAAAGAAATGGAACAAGAACCAAACGCACTTGCTTCATAATCGGTTGCATTCCTCTCCCTCTTTCCCTCCCACCAATGCTTCTTCCTGACTGGGTTGAAAGCTGTGCCTGCCCCT
>JAOXXN010000102.1:12573314-12587726 GCA_026770055.1 Myrmophylax atrothorax
GCCAGCACTTAAAACCCAACTAAAACTATACACATATTTCATGTATAATGAGATCACCATATTGGAAGATACAGACAGACAAGATTTTGCTGCATTTTCATTAAAAGCACAGCTGTCAAGATAAAAATAATATTTAACAAAATATCCCTGAGTTACTGATACTACTTTAATTGATTAAAACAGGAGAGAAAGTTAATAATCAAGTATACTGGAGAATATATTGTTTGAATATTATTTATATTTCACATAACTAGGGTGATGAAATTAGGTGGGCCATTCATTTTTTCACCCAACTTAGTTCTAGTCCTATTTAAGACTCCAAATTATCAAGTCTTAGTTTTGCACTTATGTCAGGGGAATATTAAAAAAATATGATTCATGTCAATAATTAAAAAAGACCACTTACAAGTGCTGCTCAAATATTCTTCTTGACTCTCTTATTCTAATCAGGAGAAATGAGGGAGATATAGACTTTGTTCAGCTACCTCAAATGACAAAATATTTGCCCCTCCATGTCCTGCCCTTCACTGATTTCCACCCTTTGGAGGGAAAATCCTGGACATCACTAAAAGTATGGTGTAATATATTATGCATCAAAAGTTAACAGGCTTGCTTTGTAGCTTTGTAACATAGGTCCAATAACATGGTTTCACTGACAGACTAAAACTTGGGTGATTCTGGATGAGGTTGATAAATTGTTTCACTACCATTAAAGGTTTGGCAGCCACCCACCCTTTGTGAGAATATATCTCCAGGTGCTCTTTTTAACCAGGTGAACAATGCTGCAATTCAAACAGTACTGCAAGGCAGCAGTGGGATTCTGCATCAGCACTCTCACCCTCTGCCCACCATAAAGCACAATTCTGGGCTAAACCAAACAAACAAAAAAGCAAACTCAGTAGAGCCAAGTAATGAAGTCCTGTGCAAAGAGGAACTGTGAAAACCAGAGAAACAGAGAGGCAGGCTGGTACTAGGAAGTATCTGAGAAGATTCTCTGAAAGATAACCTGGCCGAACAGCAGCTGTAGCATGGGACAGAGCAACACTGCCCCAGAACCACTGTGGCACTGCATGGCACTTGCCAGGGCAGACAGGCCAACATCAGAACCACCCAGGGCACCACATCCTTCAGCTGGTGGCCACAGCCATGACTGCACTGCTGGGTCAGAGCTGCACAACAAACCCCGGGACACCAGGGAGGGGTGTAGACAAAGCATACAGAATAAGAATGGGGACAGATTTTTTGCAACATGGGATGGAATAAGTTAAATCAAAGTTATTCAAAGCAAAAACGCCCACAAACCCAGCACAACTAATTGTAATTTAAACCAACAGGCAGGGAATTTTGATTTAAATAATTGATTTTAAACCTTGCTTTTTCATCTGTGGTCCTTGGCTAGTCAATTCCCAGAGACTGAGAATGCTCTGACAAGTTGATTTACAGCTAATTACAGTCTGCACTAAAACTGTGATTTCTTTTTTGTTAACCAGGAGAACACACTATATACATATTTAAGTTATGTCAGTATATTAATTTCAGATTCTGCTAGACAATGGTGAATGATGAGCCTTATTTAATAGGCAATTAACTTTTTCTCATGATTTGTGTCAAGTCACTTTCTGATGATGTTTTTGGGATTCAATTAAATTACTGAAATCCTGCATTTTGAAACAAACTTGGTTAGTAAAACAAAGGCAAGAACACTCAAGTGCAAGAAGCAGCTAATGAAACCTGCTAAGTAATCCAGTCCTTATATCTGAGGAGCCTTATCTCTTCAGGACATGGGTATTATTAAAACTTTGCTTTTGATCCAAAGAGCTGGAAATGTTTTTGACTCAACTCTAGAGGCTACCACATAAATTGACTGCAAGGGTACTCTGGCCCCTTGAGTCAATGCTGGTTTTTCATGCTCTATAGTGTAAGACCTAAGTGCTTAATCTATTTAATTTATTGAAAGCGAGGTGAAAAATACTCAAGGGGAGGCATTTTGTAGGCTTGGCTCTTAAAATCTAGCAGAAAAAATATTTACCATAGTATCTAGAAACTGAAATTGGGTAATGTCAGACTTGAAGGGAAAAAAAAGGCATAATCTCTTTAAACAGTAAAATAATTAACCTCTGAGGAATGTAATGAATTCTCCACAATGTGACATTCTAATTCCAGGTTAGATTCTTTTGTAAATACATTTATAAAAGTAATGTGATGGATCAAAATTGAAATATAGTCTGATGCAGAAATGTAGAAGGTCTTGGAGAGCTCAGGCAAGGTGATCAAAATTGTCCTTTCTGGTATCATACCTAGAAAGTGAGAGTGTGCTGCTTTTAGCTCGTGCCTTAAGAAGTGCAAGTTGCCTGGTCAATCTGAATAGAAGCTTCCAGTATGGCAAGCAAGACTACCCACTGCCACGGTACAGCCAGGCTGGTTCCTTAAGACATTTCCAGGTTTCCCAGTTTCCCAGTGCATGTTACACTTAAGAGACATTCCTGTTAGCCAATGACCAGTTTGCCCAGCGGTCTCCTCCCAGCCCCAGCGACACAGCTGAACCATCTACACAGCCTGAACTCATTTTTCCATGCTAACAGTTATTTTCTAAGGCTCTTACAGCCTTCCTGGCCCCACCCCTTTTCTTGACAAAAATGTATTCTCCAGTAATACGAGGATTCCAGAGAAAGCCTGAAGTACTAGTTTTCCGTTGGAATCAGCTTTTCTCACTGGGAAGATGGCTGAGCTTTCTAATCCACACTCATAACGTCACCAGTGTGCCGTCTCAGTGTCTGTCAGTCTGCTTCTGGTCACAGCCAGCTTTTCCATCAACACAGAAAAGAACGTGTCCTCCAACATGAGATTTCTCCAAACAAGGCTGCCATTAGCAAGATGTGATTTACATTAAGGCAGACTTCCATAAAAGCAAGCTCAAAAATAAAACTATGAACAAACAGAGCAGCTTCAGCTTCATATCTGTTCCATAGCTCCATCAGGAAAATATTCTACATTACACCACGAAAATAGGCTATAAAAATAGTTTAAAAGATACAAATATTTTTCTGGCTCCCACAGCCTTGTCCTGCTCTTCTTCCCAAAAGAAGAGGCTAAGAGGTATAAGAATCAAGCCATTTTTCTCCTAAGCAGGAGGATTTACCATTGCTTAACACTACTGCTCAGCGCTACTTAGCCGTAGCCTCGGGGCAACATGTAAGCATTGAGTGCAAAGAACTGTATCTCTCTTGCAAAGCCTTCCATTCTGTCTTTCCCACTTTGTTGCGTTTCTGCAGACAGAACAGCACAATGCAGTGAGAGATGAAGACCTGCCACTCTCTGCCACAGCCACTTATCATCTAATTCAGATGTCTGCCTCTGTAGACATTTCCAGAGCAAGTCCACAGGCTGGCATTATTTTACCGAGAAACTTAACTATGTACCTCAGCTCGCCACTCCTCAGGCCAGTCACATACAAAGCCTTTCTCCAAAGGCTGCTGCCTCCTGTTTTTACCTGTTAATTAAAAATGTAACCTTACACAGGAACAGATCCTCTACTCAAAGGCAAAAAGGCAGTCACTTAGTTCAGCAAGGCCAAGACACTGAATTTGCTGCTGCAACTACTGAAAAGGCAAACACACTTGACAGCTGAATTCCTCAAATACAGTGAATACAGACTTACCTCACTTGAATTTGGCCCATAATATATAAACTTGAATTAGCAGCTTCGGAGAAAAACAGAAAAATACAACAAGAAAAAAACGGGCAAAGACTCAATGATGAGCTTAGCTTTCACAGCTTCGCATTTACAACCATTTACAACCCAGCCAGCAGATAGGTCCAGATGCTGCTGGCAATCTGACTTCTTCACACAGAATGCATGCCTTTGCAAAGGAACAGGACAGTGCCTCAGGGGCACCAAACAGTCATAAAGATATTTGGCAGGTGAACATTCCTCCCTCTTGCCCCATGGGAAGGAAAACCGAAGCTCTCTTACTCAATTTGTTTGTGCCCATGCACACTGGCATGAGTCCTGCTGGCTTTCAGGTGAGCAGAAGTTTCACTGTGTAGGTCCCAGCTACTCTTGACAGAGCAAAGATCCCCTCCTCCCTCCTCATCCCGTGGAACTGGATGCAGTCCAAGTGCTTTCCCTGTCTGTGCCACACCAGAGCAGCAGGCAAAGGTCATATCCGCCTGGATTCAACACAATATTGCAGTAAGAATTTGTCTCCCAGCATCTACAACCCTCATCTGAAGCCGCTTTAAGTATCTCTTATTAAACTGGGCTTAAATGGCTAAGTATGCAGACAATTATACACCAAATGAGACTTGGTGGTTTCACCACGGTGTCAACAGGACAAAACAAGGAGTGGAGTAAACCCAAAGGCAGGAAACCATGAACTGATACTGAAATGGTGGGGAGAAGAAAGCTACCCTTCTCAGGAAATAGGACCTCTGTATTTCTTTCTACATTCCCATTTCTTTCTCTTAATTTTTTTTAACAATGCTGCCTATTACAGTAGTTTTCATGGATCCTCCACTGAGAAGAGGCTGGCAAATGGATGGTTTTTACCTGGATTCCTCTACACTCCTGGGCAGTCAGCCATGAGAACAAAAGAAATCACTCATTTCCATTAGTGGCTGGCAGTGAGACTGCATCCCCTTCTTCTGGATTTAGACTTCACTGTAGCAATCTAGTCATTTGTGACTGCCAGGGCTTAATTACTGCAGTAACATGAAACTGCAAAACTTACAAAACCTCAGTATAAAAAGCAGCAGCTGATTGCTGGACCGCAGGCACACCCAAGGGTGTGATGTCCCAAAGCTCTGCTCCTGCCAGGGTGGAAACTCCCTGGAGGTGGCCTGTGTGCAGCAGCGCCAGCGCTCGGGCCAGGGAGCACAGACAACCCTGCTGGAGTGCAGGTCTTCTCGTTCTCCAGCATAATCTCCTTAGGCACTGAGAGAAAAGAATCTCTTCACACTGATCTTCAGAAGCTTAGTGAATATTTGGATGACTTCCTAAACGGGGAGTCCCAGCCAGCTAAATACTCAAACCCGCCATAAGAGCTGGAGAGTTGTGTTTCCAGCAACTTAAATGGAAGTTTGGGGAAGAACACAGTGAAATTCATGATCTGATTCAGACAAATCTACTTTAAAAAACCCCAACAAAACCAACCAAACAAAATGCACAAAAACACAAGTTGTAGAGGCAAGCAGTACACACAGCTAGGGAACATGCTGAGGATGCACCAGTTTGGAAAGGAACAGGATAGAAGGAATACAGAGAACACTTGATACATAAAGCAAGGGCATGTCTAAATCTGCACTGTTGTGCTCACTTCTGGTCACCCTCACTTGAAGGAATACTGGTAAAATAAAAACTATTTGGGTGATGTGAGTTACTTCACTGGAAAATTTCCATTTTATAACACTTGAAAAAAAATTATTTATTTTCTTAAAAGGAAAACAAATAAAAGAAGATTCGATACATAAATACAAAAACTGCTGTGACAGTTACACTGGGCACCAATTATTAATTTGCTCTTGTAATCCACAAGGAAGTATTCAATAAAATTGAAGTCTAAAATAAATAAAAAAGAGAGTGCAAAATTAAAGTACACCTAAAGTACACCTAACCTAAAAATCTCTGCTAAAAACTTGACAGGAAACGTGAGTGTTGGAAAACACAAAAACCATGGCAATTTACATCGAAAACTAAGAATGTCCCTAGTCAGACAGAAAATACATACATGACACACTGGTGTTAGAAAAGCCAGTTACTGCTCGGGATGAATTTCCAGAAAAATGGCTGTATCTAAACTGCAGACATACCTCTCAGTGACACCTTTGAATGTAATAGCTCAGTGGAAAAAGAAAAAGCAGCAAAAAGAAACAATTCTCTGATTTCCTTAACACCAGGAGTACTTCACAACAAAGAATCTCTTTTTGCTTATAGATAGCTATTTTTGCTTTGCTTTTACAAATTAGTCTGCTTGTAGTTCCAGGAAGTGGACTGAGCAACTCTCTGAGGACTTGCCCAGCCCTCTAATTTTAAACGGGAGGTATTTTTCTATTTTTGTTTTCCTCTCACTGCTGCCCACTATCTCTTCTAGCATGCTCTCACTCCCCTTTCTGGCTTGCTTTATCTTACACTCCACTATTAGAACTCCCATAGAAACGGGACTGAAATCTCTGAAATGCTTCCTTTTTGTTATGCCCCACTGGTTTCAGACTAGAATTGCTCTTCATTGAGTTGATAAGGATTAAAAATTAAAAAAAGCCCTCAGAGAATTTACTTGCATTTCCACAGTGTTCAGTTAAAGCACAGAGATGCTCTGCTGGAATAGGACTGCTAGTCAGACAGCCCTTGCAGCAACAGTGGGACTTCAGGAGCTGTGGCTGCTGTAGTGGAAGCTTTCCACAGCAGCACTCTGTTAATGCCAGTTAGGATTATATTACTACAAACTCAGTCCTTTATGCCCTGCTACAACCTCTTATAACTCTTGCAGAGCCAGCCCTTAATGTCATGTTCCCTACCTGTGAATCATGACTCTTGCTGACATGTTCAATAAGAGACATTTCTTTAAAAATTCAAAAGTCCAAATTAATAGCACAGTTATAAAGATGATACTAAATCAGCAGCAAAAGGTGACAAGACCAAACTGCAGAATAATCTCTCACATTAGAGCTGGACATCAGCTGTGGGCTGCTGCCCCTGCCCATGGGAAGGAGGGGGTGTGTGTATGAGGCTTGGTGCTGTACCTGGGTAAGGATGCATACTGCCTTTCCATCCCCTCGAAGTGAAGATTGTATAAGCTCCCATCTGGACCTTTTCCAGGCACCTGTGGAGAGGAGAGTAATTAGAGATGAAGATCAATTATGCAGCCCAGCTACTAACAATGCATCTCAAAACGATAAGCAGAGAACACATGATGCTGCAACATGCCAAAATCAACAAAAGAAAGGCAGGGGCTCAAAGAAGCTCCAAATCCCATATATAATCTTATCACTGCTAACAAGAAAGGCTTCTGTATCAAATAAGTGTTTAGAACAGGTACAATCTTCAGAGCTTTTCCCTTGTCTGCTTGCTAGCTGGGATAGTCACTCTGCTTCCCTGACTGGCCCTCCTCCTAGAATTCAGCAACATGAGGACATAATGTAATTAAGCACACCCTTTCTGATTACAGTAGCATAACCACCTGAATCAAAGCTAACATCTTAGTTGCAAATTTGCTTTCTTCCCTCCACTTGCGTGTTTTGTTTAACTATAGAATATGATATAAATGGACTTTCTTTCGTTCTTAATATGAATCCAGAAACTTTCCCTAATGCCACTGCAAAGCTAAGTGCCCTGCTGGGAGTTAAGTGCACCTGTGATGCTCAGGAGCCATTTCAGAAGTGAGGCATTAGTGCACTCAGACAAATGCCAGCTCGCTACTTGGTTTGTTTTCAAGATGGCAACTGGAGTTGGCCGGGGAGCACAATTCTATCAGGAAGGCTCCAACCGGGGTACCAAACGGTGAACTTCAATGCTTTTAGCACACAGGAGCTCTCCCAATTTCACTCACTCAATGCCTGCTGATGGCCCAAAGTGTTAAGAGCCTTGTTAAAATGGAGCTATTAGTCTTTTCCTCCATAAATGGAGGAGGCTCTGACTGCCTTCAGTGTTTCCTGCATTAGTATGTGTTCCTATTCCGGTGCTGCTAGAATCAGCAGTTTTATAAAGCAATATACTAAGAGGCCATTTAAAATCCCCTTTCCCTTTTACAGATTAATAGCAGAAAGGAAGATTTAATGCCTTTTCAAACATTTTTAACAATTCATTAAAAAGAAAGTAATAAATCACACCAAGCTTTTGGCAAATGCCTGATTAAAAAAAAAAGAAGAGAAAACAAAAATTAACATGTTTTTTGCATTCTACAGGTTAGAGTACACTTTTGTCAGTCCTGTAATTTATGCACAATACACCATTTTCACTGAAGAGATGTATAAGCCTCTACAATGAGAAAGGTTTTCTGTTCAGGTGTAGTAAGTCTTATCTACCTTTACAAAGCATTTCTGTGTACATTACCTAAGCCAAGTCCAATGCAAAGAGAGGCAGTATCCTTTGGAGCTACTAGGCAGGCTTAGGAATTATTCCAGACAAATATTGTTATTCATCTTGCCACTCAGTGAACATCCAAGATATTCATAAATGAAAAAAATTATTTAGTACAGGCTTCTTGCTAGCTCTCCTTTTTCTGACCAAAACAGAAAGGAGTCCTGCTGGCCACAAGAAATAACCACCTCTTGATTTGAAATGACCTGTGCTTTAGCAGTGCCTGACTTTGGATGAACAAAGAATAACAATAATTGCCCTACACATCAAAAAGAGGGCAGTAGGCTAAAGGGATCGTTCATTCATTTTTTTCCACCAGAAAAAGTGACACACAGAGAGACTTTATAAAGACAGAGTCACTTAGGTGAAGAGTCACAGCCACTTTGGCTGTTCTTACACTGCTAATTTCATCAGGTTCATAATTTCCATTAATTTCCCAGGTATGCTGGTGAGGGAAGAGCCTCCAGATTTCTGCTGTTTTATGAAGAAGAATGAGGAGAAAAGAAACAAATGTATGATCTGGTTCACTCAGCATAAAAGCCACGTAGTATATGGCCTAACTATGTGGCTATAGATAGGTTATTAATTATGTGCAACAGCAAGATGTTTATGAGCTGAAGGATGTGCATTCACAACCTTGTGTGAGTTTTCTGCATTCTCACACCTACCAGGAGTAACAGCAGCCAGGTAATGTGAAAAAACACAAATGGATTCAGAATTGTGCCAGCATTGAGCAGCAATCCCGAAACTTATACCAGTCACCAAAAGTAAAAAATATTTACATCACAAGGCCTTTTTGCAGCCTGAAAACTCCCCTTTTTTTGATGGTTTCCTACAGACCAAATAGAAGGCAATACCCCCTGCCAGGTCTGTTTGTATATATGATTTGAGAGACAGTTACCATAGAAACACCCGGGTGGTGGATACACAATTTTGCTAATTTGGATCCATCGAGCGGCTGAGTCCCTGCACCCTATATAAAACCCCAACGCACTGGAAAAGCGTGCTCTGGCTCCGCACAGCTAATTAAAGGCTCAGCCATTTCTTCTTTTCCTTCTCCATCTGTCCATGCGAGAGTAAAAATGTATCATCTCTCAGCCCCGAGTGCCAAAATGGTGCCTGGAATAAAATACTACCCCCATGAAAAGAGAAATGGTGAAAATAGAAACACCTCCTTCGTAGAAGTTATTTATGTTTCAGAGACAGTCAAAGCAAAGGGTTCCTTTGCTGCCTTCTACAACAAACTAAGCTAAAAATTGGCGCAGAAGGTACTAATAAGCAAGAGCAAAGTCCTCCAGCTTCTCCTCCTTCCCTGAAACAGGACATACGCTGGCCCTCAGGCCAGGTGTGGGGGGTTTAACCACACAGTTAATCATGACAACATATTTAGGGAAGCAAACAGTAACCTTATTAAAAAAGGATTAAAACCTGGAAGTCCAAATGGATGGTGACCATGAGGTGGCCAGGAAGACATGGGAACTGACAGAAGGCACAGTACTTAGCGAGTCCCTATCACAGGCAACTGGAAGAGCTTTTGAGCTCAACATCCCAATCAGTAGAGAGACTATGACAGCAGATGAAATACACATTTCACAAATGTATGGTAATGCACAACAGAAAGAATGATCCAAAGCATGCTCCTGTATTTTTAGGGCTTAAATTAACGACATCAACTTAAATAAGCGCTATCATTATGAACAGTTTGTCTCTTAAGAGCGGCCTCAACTAACAAGCAAAACATGAATATGCAAAAATAACGGGACAGAGATAAACACAGAAACAGCCATCATCCTCTCAGTGCAATTAAAAGAGCAGCACGCTTAAATCTAGGAAAGGAAATGCTATCTTTATCAAAAAACAACAACAAACAATTCATGAAACTTAACTGCTGCAAAGTATTGGTGTGGCCAAGCCCCCTGTGGAATGTAAAATTAATGAACTGGATATACATACGAATCAAAACAACTAACATCCACTTAGCAGAAGACAGTAAAGCCTTTCACAGGTTGAAGAGAGGCAAAGCCTCCAAGAACCTGCCATTCCCTGAATGGGAGAGCAGGCAGGAACGTCTGTACCAGCAGGTCTCCTAACTGCCCCTTTGGGAATCCCACCCAGTGAATTCTCTGAAGCACACAGCAGTGACCACACTTGGAGACAAGGTACCAGCCAAGCTGCCAAGACACCACATCCATACAGGTCAATGCCTTCACAGTCAGGATTTTCTGTGTGCCATAAAGGTGTTTTTTTCTACATGGGTAGTAACACTTTTGTTGCTCAAGTCTCTTTTTTAAAAAAACCCCAGTAATTTCCACTAGCAACCAAGATTTCTGTGATACAAAGCTGCCACTTCAGAAAAAATCCTGTAACACCTCTGCATCCTTAATTAAACGTCTGTCAGATCCCAGCAGCAGAACAAGGCCAGGGGAAGCACAGACCACAGGGCAGTGTGGGCACTGTAGCTGCTCTCCTCTGTCCAAGCCCACAGAGTGCAGCAGGGACCAACCTGGAACGCCAAAAGGCACAAAGAATGAGTGCCGGCCGGGGCTCCCTCCACCTCCCTAGATAGACAGAATCCATATTTTTATTAAAACAGAAAAGTGTAGGAACATTGATAGTTTCACATTTCACATGCGGATCCAAAACAGGCAGAAGGGAAAAGCAACTGTATAAAAAAAGATAAAACCAAAGCAGTGCAGGTGTCAGTGCAAGCTATGTCCCTGGCAAACACAGTAACTGCAGGGCACTTTGAGGAGTTTTCTAACACATGGAAGTGATAAACTAGCAGAGAGTATCTCTAATCTGCTAATTCTCCCTAGGAAAAGGTCCCAGGAAAATAAGAGAAAGAGGTGATATGAACCTGTACTTTTACATCAAGCTAGAAACAATTATCTTAGAGCATTCAAATAGCTCCAAATACATTCTAAGGCATAAGTAGAGCATACCTGCAAGCAAGTGTCTTGAGTAAGTCTGGGATTTTACCTCCAGGAAAATTCTGGGACTGCAGAATAACAATTCTTTAAGGAAAGAGAAAGGGGTTATTTAATCCTGAAGCTTGTGACTATCTTGAAAACTGTACAGAAAAGGGTGTGAGGCTGTGTTTTTCTCCCAGGAGATACCGCATTTCATTCCCCCTCACCTGTCTTACACTGCCTTCCTCCTAGAGCATTTGTTAAAAGCTACATTGCTAGCTGCTAGCAGGAAAGCCTCCCTTGCCCCTTTCTTAGGCATCAGGGTGTTAGGCGTTGGACAGCTGTTGTGGTACAAAAAATAACAACTATAGTGATGTTTTTTGAAGTTTAAGCTTCATGAAACCAGAATTGACTTTTTCTTGTGCATCCAGACACAGCTCAAGGAGAGAGTTCCCACAGTGTGTTTTCGCCTGGGGCTCTACCTCTTCTCACGGACTCCCACCTGCCCCTGTGCTCCAGGTCTGCCATGAGCAAAGCTGGCACACAGAAGACCCAAGACCATGGGTACTGCTCATAAGGAAAAGAACAGTGCAGAGCCATTTTCAGGGTGTCTGTCTTAGAAAGTTGCAGTTACTGTTCCCTCTCTTTCAGGTGTTTAGAGCTGCATATAGAAAACTTCATCAACTTTGCAAAGATCATTTGTTAAAAAAATTATTTTAAGGCTTCTTAACTAGCTATAGAAAAACTACAGCTCAGAGTCAGAAGTTTCCCACTGCTAAAAAAAGAGAAAGACACCCATAGGCATTGCATTCAGGCTTATTAATTTTTCACATATATGCTAAAACATCTCTGCCCTTTTGCTTTTTAACCCCTTTTTTCCCCACTTCTAAACAATAAGCCTTCTCCAAACATTTCAGTTGTCATTAGGATCAGAAAGAGAATTAGGACTGTGCTCCCCATTACATAAGTAGCAACAGTGTAACTTCACCAAGGCTGATATGATTGTATCTATACATTTGTAAACCCAGGGCAAAACTGCTGACTCCACTTGAGTCATGCCTGACTTGTTTAAAATTATGGGAGATCAGGAAAGCTTATGAAGACAAGAGTCATGGGACTCCTAACTTTTTCACTTAGTCACTGTGTATGCTCAGAAAAGTCAGTTGAGCTTGTGCATTGTGGTTTTCTACCCATAAAAACCATCATGGTACTAACATTGTATTTTATGTCTGATGTGCACCATATAAGGCAGAAGCCACCCCAGGGAGGCTGCAGAGCGAGGCTTGTGCTCTGCCATCACCCAAATACTTTGAAAATGCCACCCAGTTCGGCTTTTTTCCTGAAAGTCTGTGTATAAACATGACACATAGAACGGCTGTATTGCTTAGTACATTTTTCAATAGTCTTGTGATCATCTGTTAAAGGACTTGATTCAGATGCTGCTTTGACCTCTGTTCTCAAAGCTCTTCTTTTGTCTGTGAGCGTTTCTAATCACATGGGTTGAGATTCAGCATGCCAAAAAGAGCCGTGGTATAACGGAATTTGCCCTTTAACCTTCAGGTCTCCCCTCTGCTGAGACACAGTTGGTTTTTGTTTTCAATTAAGTGAAAACTGAAGAAAAACGGAGAGGTAAAAGTGGATTTGTTCCCCACCCTGGTCTCAATGTTTCATACACAGGTGAAGCATCAACATTCACCCATTTACGTCTTGCATTTCAACAGTCTGCTTGGTTCTGGGGACTGCAAGTGAAATTTAAGACCACAGTTTGACTCGCTAACACTTTCTTTAGCTGTTAAAACAGGTGGGGTGATGTAAGGCAGTGAACTGGATGTTCCATGTGAAATGGAGTAAGTTGATAGATGGGGTCTTCTTAGTTCCTTATTGCTGTGATATCCTCATTATCCCATCCTCAAAGACCTCCAGCATTTCCACAGAAGACATGTTTTCCTCCATCCAGCTTTTTTATGTTTTTCATCAAAAGGTAAAAATTAAAAATTCTACCAGTGTCCATGATTCAAAAGAATTTTCCTGATGTTTTCCTCACATACACAAAGAGGGATATATTTTGCTTTCCTGGTTTTGCAATGAAAGTTGAAACAGTGATTTTGCGTTATTATAACACTCATCATTTCTCCCTCTAATTTGGATGGTTTTTAATAAAGCTCCATTGATTCCACTGAAAGAAATCCCTCCTGGCAAAAGCAGAACACACACGCTGATTGCTAAATATGCAGCAATTATCATATTCAGCAGCGCACTTTAATATCTTATTTATAGATGTATCTATCTATAATTTGCTTTAATTAAGTTGCATTGATTTTAATGGCAGAAGCAGTCCTCAAAGAGTCTAATGCTATATGAGCCCATCGGTACTGCTTTACCATTGTCTGGGTACAAGACAGCACCTTTAATACTTCCTTTGGATATTCTTAGTGGTGCTTTTCTTTGCTAAGTGGCTGCAATGGCAAACCAAGACAATGTTCCACAGGAACTCTCAGAATTACCTCCACCACTGAAGAAAGAGAGCACTTTCAACTTCCCTGTTACAAACTTGCTCATAGGACAGTTTCCAAGAAAAGGAAGGAAGCAGAATCTTCCCAGCATGTCCTGTGACACCTTGTGTTTCTGTTCTTGCTCCGTTTTACAGATATCTTGGGATTGTAATTGTTAGAGGTTCCCAAACCATGGTCCAATATGTTCAAGTTTGTTTTGGGTAGTGTGGCAACTGAGTAAAACTTTTTTATTTTCATGTCTAACAGAAAATACAGGGTAAATAATTTGGGAAGGTGAATCCATAGATGGCTGTAGTTGTCTGCTCACATCCCAATCACCAAGTCACAGTCTTAAAGTTCTGTTCTCTGGGCTCAGTCCCAGGGAGTGTTGAGCTTTCTCTCTGTTAAGCACATGCACACTTTAAGCATTTTACACTAATCTGGTTTTGAGATTATTCCAAAGAACACTTGATGCTATTAGAACTGTGACTGAGTTTGTCAAAAACCATCTTGAAGAACAAAAGGAAGGTATTGCTCACTAGGAGAGTCCCACAGCCTTGGCTTCCGCTGGGTGCCACCACATCCCTTGGCCCTGGTTCAGGAAGGCATGCGAAGTACTGATGAGGGGGGTTTGTTTTAACTTCAATAGCATTTGATTCCTCTTGGAGGCATTCCCAAAGCTGACATACACCTGCATCTCTCGGTGGCTCTATCTCTTTTTTGGGCCAAAATATATAGGAAAAACATTTGTATCTTTGTATCCTGAGCATGTCTTCACACACTTGAATTCAGCATTCTAGTGATGATGATTTTGCTATCTCCATCTCTGAAGTAACTCTCTAAGATATTACTGGTTCATATAATTTAAGACTCCATCTCAGAGACTACTGAGGTAGCTTTACAACGTTACTTATGCAGATATTAATGTATCATTCAC
>JAOXXN010000102.1:12599763-12630654 GCA_026770055.1 Myrmophylax atrothorax
CATTGAAGATTTCACTTCAGCATTCACACTGATAGTTTGGAGGACTTTAAAACCAACAATGTTAGTTCAAACTTCAAGTGTATTTAGATTCTTAAGATTTTAACATAATTCTGTCTCTTTTTAAACTAAAATTTCAAATTTAGCATAAACTGCATTTTGTCAAAGTTACATTTTCGAACGCTGGTTGATTATAATTACTTCTAAAGAGACAGAGTCCAACTCTGAAACCCGCTCAGGCGGAGCTCTTGAGTACCCAGAGACTGTGGCTGTTGCATTTATTTAACGCATTCAAAATCTGGCACTGTTGACTTAATTTCTGATTCTACCATGGTTTATAGGCTACTCTTCAACAGAGGGGTAGATAATATGTCTCTGCGTAGTGTGAGGCCTCGATGTAAACCAGGGAATTCAGCATGCCTGTAACAGTTCTACAGTGTTGAATATTTTAAGATCTTTTGCTGGGTGCAGAGCAAATTACTACATTTTTCACTCTATAAAAGTTACAGAGGCTGTATCATGGCCAGATTGCTGCTGTCCAGTGGGCAGAAAGAAGGGCAGGAGCAGACATGCCTCTCTTTCCTCCCTGTCACTTTGCAGCTAAGCACAGTGAGAGTCTGCTCTTCTAACACTGTTGTTAACCCACAGAATCACTGAATGAACTGCCAGAGCACCATAAATCCTGCTAAAAAGCCCTGGTGCTACCACACGTGACAAAGTGTGGCAGTGATTCTGTATCGTGGGCCTAAAGAGAGGACACCTGGGCCTAAATCAAACGCAGAGAACAGAGAGGTTAATTTTAGCCAAGTTCTTGTTATTAACGTTTTCTTTGGTGGGCTGGCATTAGGGATTTCTCCATTTCTACAGACTTCCCAAATTCATGTGAAGCTGCTACAGGATTTCTGGCAAAGACAAACAAATCAGCCCCTTCTGCTCCCCTTGAACACTGCAGAAGTACTTTGTGTGGCACTGCAGACCTACCCAGCGCTGCTCGTAGTCAGACAGCTGTGCCCGTCCTTCGTCCTCCTCATAGAAAGGCAGCCCCTCCCTCCTGGCCTGGTGGTACTCCTTCCGCAGCCTCTGGATGCGATCAGCATTCCCACCACCTGTGCAGCCACTGAGGAAAAAACAGGCAAATTAAATAAAACTCCTCTGAACACACATACCTGACAACAGGTAAACACACAGAATTGCCAGACCTGAGACAAACAAATTATGTTTGATTCTCCTGACCTGCAGAGTGCCCACTGGCCCATATCACCCTTATTTCTGCTTTCTTATATTAATAAAGCTGCTAATTGTGAGCTTGGTCCCTGTTTTTAAAAAAGGCTGTCCCTGTCCAAAGAACTTAACAATTCCAGGACACGACAAGAGACAACAGATGGATGCAGACAGATGGGGGAGCACAAGAAAACTTTTAACATTCCATTGAGCAGCTATAAACGGCTATCATATTTTAATAATGATGATGATGATAAGCTGACAAAAAAAATGTTTCCTTTTGCTCCCACACTAGATGTGGAATTTCCCAAAATTACACTTGTTCAAGGTAAAGAATAAACTATTATTAACAGAGAAGCATGGAAAGAAGTTCTATGTCATAAAAACCCAAACTCCTTCCTGATTATAAAAAGAACCAAATATCAGCTGTGAAAACACAGGGGAGGCAACAGAGATGGGAAAGCACACTATTAAATCTTGACACTATTTTTTTAAAGTGGTAATTAAACAGTAATCCACTTAGTAATCCACAAAGACTCACTTGTATGCTGAATGCTTGCACTGCAAACTGCCGTGGTAAAGCTGGTGGAGTTGCTTAGTTTACCAAATTAAACACATGCTTTTCTGTGGGTTTTGACCCTGGTGAGCCTTCTAAAACACTACAACTGGCCTTGTACAACTTTGGAAACTCGAGCTATAGTCTGGAAATATTAAATGAAATCTTGAAAATGGCAAAGAATTTAAAAAACTTTGGCTGTATTTAAAAGGAATAAATTAAAAGTTTCCTACAGCTATTTCCAGTCCTGCTGTACTCAGCACTGGGGTGAATACTGACTGTATGGCTCAGTAGCCTGTATGGGCATTCATGGGGAATTATCATACAATTAATTTGTGTCTGCTCCTAAACTCAAACCATTGTCATTGCAGCACATCATCACATATTCTCTCAATCTACAACCTTAATTCGGCTTCACCAATAGTGGACTGCAGAGATAGAGATTTATTCACAAGCACAGACTCAGTGGAGCATCTTGCTACACTGCACTCCACTAGGAGTATGCCAGAATCTAGGGAAGCCTTTCATGGGTTTGGCATAGCAAACTGAATTTGGACAGCACATACAAAATACTGGACATAAACCTATCAGTTCAATAATAATTAGTTTCTAGTATCTATCAGCAATTTTGACTGGTTGGAAATTAATTACCAATGAAAGGAAATTCCATGTAGA
Organism: Myrmophylax atrothorax; assembly: GCA_026770055.1. Taxonomy (NCBI): domain Eukaryota; kingdom Metazoa; phylum Chordata; class Aves; order Passeriformes; family Thamnophilidae; genus Myrmophylax; species Myrmophylax atrothorax. The sequence continues at coordinate 12,602,213 of JAOXXN010000102.1, forward strand.
CTACAAATGCAACTAAATATGCAGTCAGGATTCAAAATGTTTACTTCCAGCATCAGTGTGTTTCCATGAAAAATCAAATTACTTGTCTTTCCTGGATCCTAAGTTATCCATCCACTCTACTCTATAAAGACCCAGAGGTTTCAAGCTTCTCTGGCTGACTCACCAAAGTGTTTCAGAGCATACAAAATTTTTCTCACGGTTTTCCAAGATAGTGCAGAAAGCTTGCACAAACTCTGGACTGTTTTAAAAACGTGTATTCCCTTTTCCCCTTTATTCCTTCCACAGATAAATGCCTTTGCTCCTTGTATGAATTCTTGTCAAATAGTGGAGACCCATTTCCAGTCTGCAAAACACTGAAACTGAGGTGTAGCTAATGGGGACTATCACTTAGAACAGCAAAGCTTGGTCCACAGCTCATGAGCAGTACAATACCAGTGAAATCCCCTGACTTTGCTTGTGAGTACAGATAAAGCATTTAATTAGGGCTGCTAATGTATAGATAAGGCCCAAAGTACTGTCCCAGTTGGTTTGCCAACATCGTTGCCCAAAGCAGTGCTAGCTAAGACAGAAACGCTGAAATACAAGCAACAAGTTTAGTTTGGTTCCAGCCACTCTGACTCCCTGCAGCTCTCTGCAAACTGTACAGCACCTGCCACCAGTGGCCGAGTGGCCACATACCCACTTTCTACCTCCAGGTACTTTGTCTGAAGAGGTAATCTGAAAATTCCACATGGGTTGGGTTTTCCCCCCTTTTAAAATGAAATCTGAGATGGATATATTGTAAGAGACAGTAACAGCAGTCTGTGCTCCACTGACTGCAGATCTGCTGCAGGTGAACTTCCTTCTGCTCAAACCCCTTGAGCCAGCAAGTGGAAGTGGTGCTGCAGAGTTCAAGCTGATTATATTCATTACAAGACAGGGCCTGACATATTGTGTGTTGGCAAACCTCTGCCACACTGTATTAAAGTACAAACCCTAACCATGAGAATGAGTAGGAACGTTTGAATGAAAGATAGCAGCACATGGAAAGTTATCCATCTGGATTAGTGTGAAAGCACAAGCAGCTCCGTGAAGGCTGATTTCCTGTGCTTCTCTCCAGTGGGTTCTCTGGTGTCCGATAATGGTTCACACTGCAGCATTTCTCCCCAGCAAGAGCATTCATCTGGGCCTCTCTAGCAGGCTGCTTATTGTCATGAAACTTAGTGTTCCAGTATCTCCTGAACATCAAGGCACCAGTCAAGTCTGGTCAAAACTGGCCAGCAGGTTTGGAATTTGTTAGACAGGTGGGGGAAATGGGTTAGGAGAGCATTGGTCAGTATATCCACTTCACTTTTTCAGAATACAGTTAAAGCTCCACAGCTTTGGCTTTTTCTTTTTTCTTTCCTCCACCAGTTTACAGGCACAAATGTAAAAGACATTGCCTTTTGAAAGAGCTGTGTTCTAGTTTACCATGAAAGTTTTACCCACTCCTGGGTAAAGTGCGATAAATACGATGCCCTGCGCAATGCTCATGAAACAGTTCTGAATTTCAAGTTGGCTCCTGACAATTATGTGAATATATGAACCACATTCAAACTCACCAGATGAATTCAATCAGCACTGTGCAAATATCGCATACATAATCTATTAGTTTACCCCAAAGAAACTGAAGCATTGAATTCAAACAGAATGAAGTCATCAGTAATAAAAAAAAGAAACTGATAAGGCAATATTAAAAAAACCCCAAACACAATATTCCAAGATTTGCAGAGAAGATCATACATTGACTGTAAACTATTCTCCCATCTGCCTATAAATACATAATTAAAAAATATTGGTTTGATCAGATAGCAGTTCTCAGACAGGGAAAAAGCAGATGAACACCAGTTCAAATGTTTCAGATGCATGACTATTTTTACTGAAAAGGAACCTGAACTTACAGAAGAAATATAAAAACAATACTCCAATCAAAGTCAGCTTAAATTAAGGACACTTACTGAAGCTTTTTCCCAAGCCTAGTAAGTACAGCAGACAGGTTTCTTTTACAGTAGCTTTGCATTTAATGCAGTGCTCCCTCCTTGAGGAGATATAAATATTACAGTGCTCATCATATGTACAATTTTGTGCCCTCTCACTTCCCTGACATGGCTCCACAGCTGTGCTGTATGTCCTTCAGAGAACCAGCCAGCCCCACACACACCATCCCCTCCACCATCATGTCCTCCCAGGATATACATTCCATCTACCCACGGACTTCACTGCATCATTCATGACAACACTGTCAGAGAACCGTCCACTCTGCACTCTGTGATGGGTTTCAGAATGATTTCCTAAAATTGTGCTACATGCAAGGAGACTGATTCAGAAACAGCTGATACTGGCAAGTTTTAAAATAACGTCTAGGTGGGGGAATAAATCTCTGAGAAACTTCAAAAAGAGTTTAGTGAAGACTCAGGTGCTGATTTCAAACAATAGTAACAAAACCTGTCCAAAATCACAAGCCATAAACAATCTTAAGAGAAGTTCAACAGTTCTTAAATAAGCTGCACACACCATAAGGGTTTTTTTGTGGAGAAAGAGAAAAAAATCTGACATGAACATTCAAAAGAGGAAAAAGCACATTCCTGTCAGCCATTCTGTAGTTTTCTTAGATACAGTCCTTAAAATCAAAGCCTTCTTCTTGCCTGGGAGAAAAAAAATAAAAAGTCTGAGTGCTCACATTAACCCAGGCTGCAGGGGCTGTACAACCAACTACAGAACTGATCACCAGAAATCACCGTCCTGTGGTCTGTGCTGCACCTGTCAGAAGCACCGTGCAGGTTCCACCTTGCCCGCTGCAAATGCCAAGGGGCTGCTATGAAACAGCCACAGGTGACACAGGCAACCCAAGACCAAAAGGAAACCAGAATGTGGCACAGACTGAGCTTCAAGCCATCTCTAACATTATGTAAAATACGACTGTGAAATTTCATCCCATCATTTCTGAAGAGAGAGATAAGCACCAAAGCAGTAACATTTTGTATCCAATATGACAGGTTATTTTTTTCAAAGAATCAAAACACCATAATCAGTGTTAAATACTTATGGTGCAGGTTTTGCACAATAAAATCTCCCCTCTGTTCTTCCTCTGAGTTGCTAATCAGGACTTCCATCATTCAGGTTAAAATGACAATTTTAAATTAGTGACTTCTTGCTGCAGCTTTTCTAATAATACAAAATTAAAACCAAGTGTTGCACATAGAGAGTCAGATGAAGCACTTAGAGTTGTATATAAACATATATTTAAGGAGGCAATAAACATTATAAGCATTTTGTTTCCCATGGTTTTCCTAAATATATTAATATTGCACAGGGCTTTTTTGCCAGCCACTTCTTTCCCCCAGCTGTCAGCCCCTAAGCAAACAACTGGTGCTTCCAACTTAAACCAAAACAAACATACAAACAAAAAAACAAAAAAAAAAAAAGGAAAAAAAAAAGAAGAAAAATTCTTCTTTTAGAGAACTTTCTGTTAACAAACAAATTCAAGACAAAACGTGGTTCAGAGACCCTGAAGAATGGACAATCTTCTATTCACAATCTGGTATAAAACAAAAACTAATTTTACATACTGAAAGGAACACAGTGGTCTACAAAGATGCACAGTATAAGGGAGTCCAACAGAGCATGTAAGAATATCTTTCACTTAAGATGAAACTTTCATTTTGAAGTTATAACAAATAAATATTTGAGTAAGTTACTCTTTCAGTTCCAGCCCTTATCTTTCTCCCCTGAAGTATTACATTGCCTGTGAAGATATTTCTGCAACCTTAATAGTAAGAGAGAATAAAAAGAATGGTGGGAAGTGATAAAAAGAAAATCAATTGTAAGAACATAATTCTACAATATTTCAGCTTTCATTTTTGCCACCACCAAAAAGAAAGAGACATTTGTTGTTTTCATATGCACTTGAGGAAAGGAACGGTACTGTAAGGAAAGAGTAGTCAGAAATACCTTGCTGACACCACTGATATTGCCTTGCAGGTTCTGAAATCACCTTTGATGATCAGTCAAAGCCAACCTGGGGTTTGGCAAAACTTGATTTGGACACCTGTGCCCTGTTCCATTTAGACAGGACTGTCTGAGAAGGTCTCTCTAGATGGGCTGACATGAGAAGCATTGGATGGATGTGTTTCTCTCTATGTCCATAAATACATATAAAGAATCATAAATGAACTGTAGGAACACTAATGACACCAAAGAAGCTATTTATGCTTATTTTAGTTTATTTGAACCTTTACCTTAAAGTTCCCAAATCTAATCAGCTTTACAATATTTTAAAAAATCATAAATGTGCTTCAGTGGAACATAAGCTGTCACCTTTCAATTCTTTAGGCTAACATAAAAGCAGCACAACCACTTCTGTCCAAAAGGTCAAAGCCTCCTAGGGCAGCACATGACTACCATTTGTCTGGATGTAAATTGAGTCCTATTGACCCTTTAGCATCACTGCTGACCTCTTGACATTAGGAGCTTAGTGGAAAGAGAGAAGATGATATTCTCAGGTTCCTACAGACTCATTAGGAAGAAAGAAGGAAAGAGAACTTTGCATGATATGAATTAGCAGTGTCATTAACCTTTTCTTTCCCCAAATAGCCCATAATATGTTTATAGTAGCCTCAAAAGAACCATTTGAAGATTGAGACCAACAGATTTGTATCACTTTCAGTTCTTCCAAACTGTTTATAAAATCTCTCTCAGTGGCTTGACACAAAGCATCCTTTTATGTTTCCTCCCTTCACATGACACACACCACCTTTTCCTGTTTGTCATGGCAGATGGCCTAGACATTCAAATGAGCATCATCTTTTCAAACCAGGCCACTTCTCATCTCCATTACTCTCCGTTGTAACTTACAGTTGACCACAGCTGGCCAGAAATAACAGGAGGTATAGCCCAATTTGTTGTTTTATGGAAACAAAATTGGCACACTGTCGCTTGACTTCACTGTAAGCAGATACGGTGTGTGCCACTCCAACAGAAACATGTTATTTGCAACCAAGTAGAAAGGAAAGAAAAAAAGGCAGACATTTTCTTGTTTGTAGCCAGGTTGTCATTCTTATTTTAAAGAAAGGACATTTTCCTCTTTTTTTCTCCTCAATGTATTGTGCCTCATCAAAGAAGGCAATCACCAGATTTTAACTAATAATAAAAAAAAGATGCCTTTACAGTTCAGGCTGGTTAATGGCAATGTCTGTTTCTGGCATGGGACCAGTTAACTGCTGTCTTGTTGATCTGAGATGTGCACTTGTCTCTGAAGGGCTAGGGAAGCAGGGAGATTAGGGACTCAGCTGCTGACAACAACCAAACTCTCTATAAACAATACACAATGAAGATAATGAAAAACAGATTTTCCTGGTATTTTCAGTAGCCTCTAGACAATGCAACAGTTTCTGGTTTCTTCACTAAAGATGATATCAATTATGCCTTTTATCCATCGTGCAGAAGTCACGTGTGAGGCATAATTGAAGGCCTTCTCTCCAAGGTAATTTCATCTGGATTTACACGGCGAAGTACTTAAATTGCCTTTTTTTGGCACTTCGTATTACAACACAGCTTGGGAGGGGGTATTTTACTTTATTGATGTAAAGCAGCTGGCATATTTACAATAGATAGGTCACATCAACACAGAGCAGATTTTCAACCCTCCAAAACCCATTTACAGCAGCTTTAACAATTCAACAAAGCAAGTGCTGAATGCTAAACTCTTGTGTAGAAATGGAACTCTATTTCTTAATGGCCATCACACCTGCCTCCAACTGGCAGCTAGGCTTTTTCACTTGTAGGCTATTGCTTTCTGCAGTAAGTTTATTAAACTTATCACTAAAGCTGAAATAATAAGTACTTCATGGACTTTCAATGAATTAGCCATTCAGGAGTCCCTCAGGAATTCTCTTTACCACACACAAAGCAAAAGCAGGACGGAGAGAAGGTGACAATTCTGTGCAGTCTTAATTTCCGTACTCCCTTGTGAGAGAAGAATCAAGGGTCCAAGAATTCACACAGTAGCTGCTGCTGCCCATGTTCTAAAACATATTTTGTTGAAAACTACAAAGTCCAGAGTAACTACTCGTTTTCTCCCAGAAATTACCGCTCTGAATTTCAAAGCAGAGACTGTATCATCCTGCTCTTCCTTACACATGCCAATCTACACCACTGTCAAAGTGGCAACAACTAATCCTCTGTGTGGTTTGCTTTTTTAAGACCTGGCCTAGGTAGAAAATTCAACCTCAACCAAAAAAAAAATTTAAAAAAGTCTCTGTGTCTGTAATTCTGTGACAGATACAGCATACATTTAAAAAAAAAAAAAGAATTCACACCATATGTAAAGCATCAGGGAAAAGCACAGATCTCAGAGCCAAAACACATCCAACTGTAAAGCTGGCTTTTTTTGGGTGTTTTTAATGAATGGTCACTATAAGGGTAACATTAATTCAGCAATAGGACTTTTACGGGAAAAAATACAAATGTAATTTATCTTTTTTAACTGTCAGCTGCATTTCTAAAGCTTTAAAGTCTGTAGCTTCCAGTGGCCTTTTGTCTTTCTGCCATGGCAGGAATATCTTGGACAGCTGTAAGAGCTTTGCAAGCTATCTTTCTCAAAATCCATTAGCTAATTCAAGGAACCTAATTAGAGCTGCCATTTTGATGGAGCATATTGAATGCTCTGTATAAACTAGTAACACCATCCATGTTTATTAAAAATTGCAAGAACCAAAGCTCTCCATTCCATATAAATATTAATGGACAGATACACAATACTGATTGAAATATAGACGGCATTATGACCACAGAAATACACGCAGGTGTACTTATAACCCCGTGTGATGCATTCATTCACAAAGGCTGAAGTACAGAAGCAAAACCTAGGGACAATTTTACACAAACTGTTGAAAATTGACCAGCTTCCATTTACACTATCCTTATGTGCATTAAGGGAAGCAAAGCACACTAAAGATGATTTGTTTCTTGTGTTCTTCCTGACTAGTGTGCTGACAATTTGGAGTGCATTTTGAGCTTACCTCAAGAATGCACTCCAGCTGGAACCATTTTATAGCTCCTCTTAAACCAGCCACTCCAATCACTGTACTTTGTAGACATTTACACGTATTCCAGTACTATGCTGTTTAAGGGTATCCAAAGATTCAAAGGGAATTTGCACTGTAGAGTTAAACCTCAAATTTTGCTGTAGACAGCAACAAAATCGGTGAAAGGAGCCAGACATCTGGAGCAATGCTTTCCTACTTTCTGCTGCGTAAAAGCCCAACTATAATGAAAAAACAACTCACAGACAACGATACAACACATGAAATACTGACCATTCTACAACATATCAGAGACCTAATTGGGTTAGGCTGTACAAGCATGTGCCTTTGGCTGCAGAAATAAAAAGTTTTCTGGCTACTTCACAGCTTTAACTTGAGACTTCATAAATGGAACCGCAGAAAACCTCCTATGTTACCATTTCCATCTGACGTAGACTTTCATAGGCAACTAACAGTGCCTGGATTCTATTTATATGTACAACTAAAATACGTGCATAGGAAAATCACCAGATTTGCTAAAGAAAGATAGCAGATGTTCTTATTAAGCCACTGGCACATGCAAGGTGAAGCATGTAAGCCTTATACAGAAAGCATTTAATGTTCCAACTACAAGCAAAAGAAAAGCAAAGAGAACAAATGAAATTGTTTCTAACAGACTTTACTACCTGGGAGTGCAAGGCACAGCAAAATGCAAGTGCTGTTCTCAAATGACTCTCATAACACACGGGGCTTCTCACAGAGGGGTATAATCCATACGCACTCTTCAGAACATCCCATCTCCAACATGATGATCCGAAGTTCACTTATTCAGAATATATATGAAAATGACACATGAAACATTTAACAGATGTGCAAGAGAAACAGGCTTAATTGTGTTTTTTACATTGTAATAGTGCAAGGGGCTGAAAATTTTATGACAATCTTACCCTGGGGAGAACCCTGAAGGTAAATTCATTTTGGTTCTCTGATAGGGCAGTATTTCCAAACTACAACTGAGATTTGAGCAGTTTCACAGGAACAGACTCAAAAATCAAAACATAGTTACCACTACCTTCTCTCAGGAATTATATATGGCAAATTTAGCTCGTAGTTATTGCTCAACAAAACCCCTGCCAGATGCTGAAGCGGTAGATGGATTTTTGCAAAGTTCTGCTGCCTTGGAGGCCACCCTGTCTACCCTCCCGGCAGTCCCCCTCCTTGGGCACCTCTCCCTGGCACAGCTGGGCTCCTCAGAGCACAGTGGGTTTGTTTGCACTTGCAGGGACTGGGGAGTGCACATTCCTTCAACTCGCTTTCATCACAAGCTCCGCAGCGACAGAATTAAACACTTTATAAGCCAAACTGCATTTTGGAGAAGTATTTCTGAGCTCAGGGGTCTAAAGTTAGCAGTGTAACTTTATTACTTTGTATGATGTAGGCAATGGAAGCTCCTGGACTTCCAAACATGCCTTGTTTTTCTAGCTCCTTCATCTTATAACTGCAGCTCCACTGCACCTCTGATGGGCAACTACTCCCACTTTTCCACTTAGAGAAGACAGGTCTAAATTTCAGGTGTTTAAGATTGAAGGTAAGTACTACTCCTTCTTAGTAATTGAAAAATGTTAAATGGAAAGAATGAACTACTGTAATCTTCAAACTACACAGAACAATTTCTAGGCATACCTTGCCTGGGAAAGGAAGAGTGAGCCTATCTCTGCATTTGGCTGGGAAACCTCAGAAATGCTAAAGCAAGTGTTCTGGTTCAGGCCCATCTCTGTCTCTGTGCAATTATTCTCATATGGTTTAAACTGCCATGTTTAGAGACACACCTTACAAATGCCTTCACATCTGTTTTTGTCTTGCTGCCTCAATTCCCGATTCTCATCCTGATGCAAGTTTTTCCCTTCATACCTTTCAGCCAAGGATGCTGACTTCCTCCACCCATTATTGGCTTTCCAGACAAGCAAATCTCTGTCCCACAGGCAGCTCTAATATAGAAATACCTCCCCTGACGCACGTAGGCCATCACCTCTCCTTCCAGCAGTTCTTGAGTCCCATCTCCCACTTGACAAAGCAGCCTGCCAGTGAGGATGGGGCAGTCAACAGCACCCAACAGCACTTCTTTCATTCTGTGCTGGCTCAAATGAGAGGGCTCACATCTGACACATTAACAGGGCATCAAACTTGCAGTACTGGTAAACCTCTCTCTATCCTGAAGCACCCACATGTTGTACACAACTATAGCCTGACTAGCACCTTCCTTTATTCTCCCCATCCTGCAGCTGCTCCAGCCTCTCCTTTGTTCCCATTTTTGTTCTTTCCCTCCATGGCATTTTTTAGCATTCTGCACTCAAATCAGCTCACCTTTTTCCTCTGTCAAAGGGAGGGTGTAAGGGTATGGGAACACTGATCGTGACACCTCATCCTTCATTCCTGAACAGGAGCCCCTCTGGTCCCTGCAGCCTGGAGAACCTACTACTGGAAAAACATGTATAGGCTCTGGCAGTTCAGGACAAGCACTTTTGGTGAAGTTAGCAGCCAAGTTTCTATCATGTGTGTGGGAAGTACTCTAAATCTTATAACTTACTCAAATTGTCACCGATCAAAGGGTGGCAAAAGGCACAGTCTGGTATAAGAGTAGGCTGTGTTCCCTTCCAAAATGTAAAGACCCCCTTCCAGTGTATGGAAAGACTAAGGATTCTTGTTGAAAGAATATATGCTGCTTCTTTTTATTTTTGTACAGACAAAACAAACCCTTGTCTTCTCCTTCCAGGCTCCCCCCAAAACAGCTGTCATCATGTTTCATAAAGATTCAGCTTTCAGCACTTCTGCATAGACATTTTCAACCCAAATGTTTGAAGGTTGGCTATTAACAGGTAGAAATGCAGTTTTCCAATGGAAGTTAAGCCGGCAACTCCCCCCACACAACTGGGTTTCTATGGCTGTCCCTCCTGCCCTCTGGGACTGCACGATCTGTCATCCAGTGCCGTGGTTGCGTGTTCCTGAAGGCAGCACAAAGCTGGCTTGCTCCTGGCACTGTGGGATGAGCTCCCCTTAACAACCACAACACCTCTGAGGGTACAGCCTGGTGAGCACACAGTACTCCTGCATGTGCTCCACACTAAGCTGTAGTCAGCTTAATTAGAAACTTAATTGATGAGTGCTACTTCCTTCACTTGTCCATTAAGATAAGTACAGCACACGGACATTTCAACCCATCAAAGAAGAGAAAACACATTAATTTTGGTTTTCTTAGAGCTGTTAATAAATCTGACACTGTCTGGCAGTTTTCTTCATTTCCTACCATTTGACAGATACTGTGATCACAAGTTGCAGAAGATGTTTTTCCTCTGAAATTATCACTCTGGTAATACAAGCCAGAAGGAAACTTTATCAAGATACCAAGAAGCTGGGTATCAGTTTTATTTTTAACATTATGTGGCTGGTTTGTGAATATCTCAATGTGATAAAAAAATAAATTCCATCCGGTACTATTAAAAGTCATATACACACAGAGACACATTACAAATGACTGTATTACAGCAAATAATCACACTGTGTATTTATCAGTAAAAGCCAGTATTCCTCTCATATAATCAGCCTGGCTCTACTTAGACCCCTTTACTGTAAGAGCTGCTGCAACTGTTTTCTTCCTCTTTCTCTCTCTCAAATTGACATTTGTATGGAATCAAGAAAAATCTTCCTTAATAATTTTTCATTACTAATGGCTTTTTTTGGTATGTGTATTTGAGAGGAGGGAAGGCAAAGGGCAGGAAAAAGGAGCTTTAAGTGCTCTGCAAATTATCCTCCTGAATCTGGGCCTCATAAATCCTATCAAATGTTATATTTCATCAATAGGCTGGAAAAGCTTTTTTCTCTGCAATGATGAAGCCTGGGTTTAAAATTTATAGTTTCATTTTAGAAATGGACTATAAAAAGAGTCTGACTTGGCTGTCCATCAACCGTAGCTGACATTAGCAAGTTAGGTGTGGACTTTCGAAGTGTTATATGTATTTTTTATTTATTAGACATGTACATACATACATATAGAGATATATGAGGACATGTATATCACTGTGGGTTTGTGCATGCATAAATACACAGCTGGCTTTTAAAAAAAATTTGTCTTAAAACCCCATTTTCTTTCAGTGCAAGAGGATCTGAGATATTCAGCAGATTAGATTGTGAAGTGATAAAAGTGTCCAGACCAGAGTTGGCTCAAAGATCTGCAGCAACACAAGCAAATTGCATTTTGCCGCCCAAACGATCGAGATAAAGTAGTTTAATTTGTTCTCATTCGTGGGGTGGCAAAATGCAATTCAGCAATGGCAGAGCAAGGTTCACAGGGAGGCAGGGAAGATTTCAATAGGCTGTGTGGAGAAAAGGGGAGCAGGGCAGGTGAGGACCAAAAGGTTTTAGGCAGGGGAAGACAATTAGCAAAGGACTGATAGGCTGGGGACAAGGGGGTGCAGAGCGTCTGCACCTCTCATGCGTGGAAAGGGAGGAAAGAAGATAGCCTCCCCTGTTCCATGCTACTCTACCTCTACTCCCTTTCCACAAACCCTGGAAACAATTCTGACTTCCCAAAGAGCTGCTCCTGCTTGCTCTCCTCCACTGCCTATAGTTGGAGAGCACCAAGATTATGGTTCCCATTCCTGTTGCTGCCACCACTGATAGAGCCATGTGGGTGCCATGGCTGTCCTCTAAGAGCCCAAACGCTTCCTCTGGCAGCCACAGCAACCTCGTCAGATGGAGGAGGAGACAGTCTGTGCATGCTGCACAAACAGCCCCTCCTGTCCTCCCTCACCACCAGAGCTGGAGGTCTGCAGCCAGTGACTACTACTTAGTTCTGCCTAAGCTTAAAAGGAGCCTTAAGCTTAACACTTCTACTAGAAGCGTTAGGGCTCCCCCAAATCCTCATACTTGTAAAAGGAAAGTACATTCAAAATAAAACCCAGAGAAAGAAAGTGACATAGCTGCAGTTGGAGAAAGTGAAGTTCCATTCTGAATGTAGGGGAGCCCACCTCCCTCCATCTGCTACTAAAAAATGTAATTTTGTAACTCAAAGAATTAATGATGGATTATGTGAAAACAGCAAATCAGATTGTGCTGTTGAGGCATTATATGAACTAAACAGAAGAACAGTTAATCTAAATCGCATGTGGGATGGTTATTATTGTGTGTTGCCATTGTTGCTGCTGAGTCTGGCTGTAATATTGGTTTTGGTGGCAACACATAGAAAAACCTGAATGTCCTGTTCCTCATTATAAAATGAGGAGAAATCTCACCCTGGGGAACATGGTCAAAGCTGACAAGTGAGTGCTACAGAAAAGGCTGGGCCAGGGGAGTGGTTAATGGTAAAGTTATTCTGAGTCAAGACCAAGAAAACAAATACCTTCTTCTGCTGCCTCTATTTGCTAACATGAACAGATAGAAGAACCCATCATCAATGCTTGGGGCACGTGTATACTGTGGCTTCAGAACACTCCCAAAATTCCCAGTTGGAGGATGTTTGCCAAGGTTCCTGTCACAAGCCCCCCTGGGGACCGCGGATGGAGGCACCGCAGCCAGGTCTCTGCTCACTGTGGTGGGGCTGGCTCTGCCCACCGTGGGCAGCGATGGCACAAACAAGGGACAGTCACTCATTCGGCATTATCCTGCAGGGAAGCAGGTAGGGGAAGTATCACCCATCCACATTTTGCTAATCAAAATATGTTCTGCTTCTAGTGCTAAGATCCCACTGTAGGCATACAAAATACATTGTGCTTACAGCAATCTATGAAAATGAGGGGAGCTGAAACTGCCTGTATTTCAAAAAAAAAGTATTTGTATTAGTGAATGGTCACTTTATCAAACCTTGATCTACAGATGGTGCATCTCTAGAACTCTACATTTTTTACTGAAAGGTGGCATATAGTAGTGCCACATCACATAAGCAGAAGTTACATAAAAAAAGGAGAATCTTGAACTCTTTCAGATTCATACAAGTTAACCTCATTTAAGAGTGAAATTCAGGACACTAAATCAATACTGACATGGCAGCATTTTTAAACAGAAATGCACTCATCTCAACCCACAGCATATTAAGAATATTTCTAGCACCTTATTTTTTTTTCCATAGTTTTCCTGTATGTTTCTTCTTGAAGGTTTCAAAATAAGCAAGCAATTCAACTTTCCTTGTAACTCTTGGGACTTTTTCAAACCTGAATTAACTCTTCTACACATAAATACCTTTCTGCCAGTCTGCAAAGAGAAGCTCCTGTCACTGTTCAAATCCTTAGTTTTCTCCTTCAAAAATATTTTAATCTGCTTTTCCCTTCCCACCAAAGGATGCTTTCATTTAGTTTTGTTAATCTTTTTTCTTTCCTTGTCTCCTGAGATTCCCGCTTTCCATTTTGGTTTTGTGTGTCCCTTGAGCTCGTACTAAACCCTGACCAGTTTATAGATAAAAACTCATAGAGCTTAAGGGCTAATGTTTTACCTTCTACTCACCATCCTGTATCAGGCTGCAGTCATCAGTAACTAGAATTCATCATCATCAATGGATTTTCAGTGACATGCACTGTATTTGCTCAGATAATGGCCCGATATATTGCCTTTGAAATGAGGGTGTGACCACTACTTAAGGATATTCTCAAGAGTCAGTAATTGGCATTGCTGTGGGACATGTTTGCTTCATGTTTTGAAGGCAGACCTGCAAAAAAGCAAGCTTTGAAGTTCTGAGGTTTTTTGGATGGTACTGTGCTCTTAGAAGGACACAGCAATATTAACCTAAACACAACACCTTTGATTGGAGCAGGTCACTTGCCAGCTGGTCTGGACCACAGGGGAAGAACTGGCATATGCTGCCTCTGAAAGGGCAGACAAATGCATGAGGGTACAGATCTTTGCAAACTCTGTAGTGAGGGCCAGACTAAACCATGTAGGCTGAAGTGGCCTCACTCCAGATTCTGACAGGTATCTTCCTTACCCTACAGTTTTGAGACAGCCTTCAAATCTTTAAGACTGCCTCAGGAACACCTGCAGACAAAACACCACTGCAACATCCCCACCAGAGACAGAACTCTCCTTGCAATAGGCTCTGCAGAGATGTGTAATGAAAAGACAGTCCTGTTCTCATACACAGGAGAGCAATGGAAACAGTAAAAGCAGGTGGGGAGCACAAGATAATATGGAAACGATACTGGTCTGCAGGATGCTTGACAGTGGTACTGGGTGTTTTATGAAAGAGGCAAATGTAACATGCCTACACAGGCTGCAAAGACAATTTCAGAGTTTGTGAGCCTCAATGCTGTTTAAGGTCACTACAGGCAGAATATGTTTTGGGGTTTTTTTAAAATTTAAAAGAACTAAAAACCTGATAGAGCTACCGGACAAACATGGCCAAGCTGCTCTGGTGTCAGGTAACTGTGAAGAGTATGCACAGAATATACCTTTGAGAATACTGCCTACAGAATTACTATTTCCAGTGTAGGATAAACATCACTTGTCTGGTCCTCAACTTTATAAGCTTGTCAACCAAGCACAAATGTGCCTCATATCCTTCAGTCCTGGAGCAGCAGATAGATGGGTATGCTGTATCCAGCCCAGCTCTGTACACTTGTCCCACCTGGAGAGAGGAAGGCAAACCAAGCCACCAGGATCGGGGAGGAAGAAAGATCGCTTCTATCTGCTATATTTTTTTCTGCAATGGTCAAAGTTTAAAACCCCATAGATGTGCCCTATCACTAACTTAAGCACACTGACCGTAAGATTTTTCCCGTCACTTATTTTTCTGCATTCAAGTATATCCTCTATTAATGCACAAAATTACCCTTTCCCCCCCTGCCATCTCATTCACTGCTTCCCATGGGATAGCCATTAAAACTGATTCATGAATACACTACATTTACAGGCAAAAGTGGGAACAGAGAAACCCCATCCCCATCATGGCACTCTCCAGGAAGGACTTTAAGTCACATTGAACAAAGAACCCTGAAATCTTCTGGCATGTAACTTAATCAGAATGTGATTTCCAGTCTATATCTCTTGCTTCATTACAGAAGATAAGGTCCTTAAAATAGGCAATTCACTTTGACCAGTAACGTCTAAGGCTTTAGCTTTTGGTTTTGTTTTTCTGTAGATTCCACACTGCACCAGGCAGCTTCCCTGCCCCCCTCCAGTCCTGCCCTCCAGCCCCAGCTGCAGCAGTGAAGACGCCTAAAGGATTCAGGCAGCTGCAGAAAATGTCAGACCCCAGCACTTGGGCCTCATCTGCGTTTCTCTCCTTTCACTCCTGAACATACATCTGGATTTGCCAAAGTCATGCTTATCAGATTGATCAGCAGATAGTCTCCTATCTGTGCTGTGATGCAGAATTAGGTCAGAAGAGCATTTTGCCAGCTTGTGTTTTGCTGTTTAATCCTACATAAGTAGTTGTGGAGACAGCAATAAAAGATAAATTATCACACTAACCAAATTCATCACCCCCTAATCCTGGTCAGTTTTCCGACCTTGGGAGGAAAATGAAATAAAAATCACACATTACTACTATTTAACTGCATATTCCAATAGCATAAATTTCTGAGAATACAAGTGAGGCCAGGAGGCAAGTTTATTTTATGAAAATATATCATGTTCGAAGGCAAATTGAATGTTATAAAGTCTAAAGAATAGTAGTTCTCAACTTTTAAGCTGTCTACATCTGTGATGCCATAGCTAAGTCTTCCAGCCAACCTCACCAGATGGCCACTGTGGCCACCATCAGAACAGCAGTGTGGAAACAAGTGCCCTACAGCCCTGCCTCAGCATCTGGGCTGGAATACGCTCTGAGGCAGCAGTTCTGTACTCAGAGGTCAGAGAGATTCCCAGTGCACTTGCTTAAAAATTTTTGAAATTTGTGAGGATATTAGAGCCAAACGTTTGGTCCAGTAGAGGTAAAGGAAAATAACAGAATGTTGGCTATTAGCTTTTAAATGTTAATCAACATTATTCACACTAAAACCTCATTACACAAAAAACAACTGCTCCCCACACCAGCAGACAGTATGATCTGCTCAAAACCAGTATACATATATACAAAAAGCAATTTTCTTTTAAGCAGGGGGCAAGTTCAGCTGCAGAGGATTCCAGCAGCTACATACAATTTTTGTTTCATGAAACTGTACAACCATTCCTCCTCTTACATACAACTGTGCAAACCGGTGTGTTAGTGATGCCTTTGCAAAGAGGGTTTGACAACAATAGAGAGTCCCCAGCCTGCTAAATAAGAAGTGACAACTCCATTTGAAAGCTGTCTCTGGATGTGTTTTATGTGCAGAAATTATCTGTGACAGTTCAGATCAAAATAGAGTTTTCATTTCATGTGGGAGGTAAATGGACGATAGAACAGGTTACTTTAAATGCTGCAGTCTAGTCCAATTAATGTTTCAGACTTTTCCATATTCTGTGCTCTAAACTTCGGGGAAAAAAAAAAAGTAAAACTTATTTTGTCAATAGCATGATGCAAAGAACAGACCAAAAGGTAATAAAAGTGGTTAACAAAAACAGTCATGCAGAAATATGGCAGAAAAGATCAAGTTACAGTAACCTGGCTGTGAAACTAATAAGTATAAAACAGAAAAGAAAATACCACTTCATTCTTTCAGGGAGAACCAGGCAGGTGGATCAATTCTGATTTCCCATCTCAATCAACAGAAATTTTGCCACTTACTTTGGTGGAAACAGGACTTGCAGATCAGTCTTCTTTCTGAGCAGCAGACACAAATCCACATACTATCATTTGCTTTTCAGATTGTGAAACATACATTTACAATTTCTAGCTTATGTAACTATACAAATGACACAATTTGTACTTGAAAAAAATGTCAGATCCAAACTGATCCAAATGTTCACATTTGTAACCTGTAAATCAATCAGTTGTTTCCTGGCCCATTCTAAAGAAACATGTTTTCTTAAAGGTGTGGAACCACTGCAGTGACACTCAAACACAACAGTGGCTCTGATGGGAGCTGTGCTGATACTGTGCCTGTAGCTTTCTAACAATCTTTTTCAAAGTCAGTGTGGAAACCAGTAATTCATGCGTGGCTTTTTAAATGTAAGTACAAAGTGCTGTTAGCAGAAAAGGTATGGATCCAAGAGAGAGTGACCTCATCCCAAACAAGGGCCCACAGGCCTTACATAATCTATTTTGTTTATGCCATGCTTTAAACAATGCATATTTTGATCTTTTCTGAGAAACAGCATTTTTCTTGGCATGATTTTCAATTTCCACCCACTTGGAAGAGCAGGTGTCTTTGTGTACCATTGCTCAACACTGAGAATAAAGAAAACATTTTAAAAACATGTTAAAATTCCTTTCTTAAAGTCAAGGGACATTAATTTAAGGTTCCACGGGCATTACAGAGGAACAGACCACTATAAATGCACTGAGCTAGTAGAAACATTGGGACAAATAAGACAGAAGATATGAGACCTCAGTACCTCTCCTGGCCAAAGACTGCACTTAATCTTATTCCTTGGAGGCAAGTTTTAACACAAAAGAGAAATTAACATCTATCTATGCACTAGGGTCTTGAAAAGAAAAACAACAGAACAATGAAGCTGCTCAGACATCTGGTATATTTGCCACAGCTAATAGTAATGAGATAGCAGGCAGAGTGCAGAAGAGGTATGAAAGAATACTGTTATTTTAGAAGTCACACAGACAAGTAAAAAATACCAGTACTCAGACTAATGAGTCTAAATTTTGGGAGGAATTCTCAAGCACTTATCATGTTTAGATTGATGATCTACTTGTAGCAGCATTCAAAGAAAGAGAATGAGACTTCTGCCTATTCAGTTTTTGGAGCCACGACATGTCACTAAGTGCAAGAGACTTTTCAAGCTCTGTAATAAGGAGGTCAAAGCATCACCCCTGATGCAGACAGTGGTATTTACAGAGAAAAGGAGGAAAAGATCAATCCCTTCCCCCCAGTCCCCTTTACTCTCCCTCTCTGAAGCAGCTGCTGGTTAAACATTGCCATTGTATACAGAGGCATGAAATAATTGCCTCTTCGTTTGTTTGTTTGGGGTTTTTAGTTTGGGTTGTGTTTTTGGGTTTTTTTTCCTCAAATCAGGGACAGCAGAAGATGTTAAAGGGAAACAACAATACCTTATTCAGGTGAAGGACTATAGACTACTTGTCATTTGTGTACTGCCAATCAATAACAATTAGGAACAGGTTTATTGCTCTGATGCTGTTCCCAACCCTCCTCCACCCTCTCACACCCTCTTGCCATGCTCTGGAAGTACCTGCTGACATGAAGAGCAGGGACTGCAGCTACAGGGGGCCTCCTCTGTCATATCTGAGAGCAGAGCAGAGGCAGTCCAGGTCCCCGGGTTTGCAGCACACTTACAGCCCACAAGTGCTCAATTAAAGCAATCCTTTCAGACAATTATTGAGCATTATGGTGACTCAGGCATAGAAAATAGCTGCCCTCTGCCCACCTCGCCACAAGACCGACCACGCTTTGAACGTGCTTCCATCCCTCTGAAGCTGCACTGCTGCTGCTTGTTCGTCAATTGCCAGGCCACGTACACTGCACTAGAAACATGTTCCATGCTTAAACTTACATGCCAGTCTCAAAATAATTGTTTTACATGCATTTATGTAAATACCATAATGATCATTTATGGTTTATTCCCATTTACAAGGTAATAACCGTATCCAGGACTAAGTAGGCATCTAAGCCTAGGGGCAGAAGTGTTTATAACAGATAAACTCCACAGCTGAAGGACATGTTCTAGCTAGTACTGGTTTGAGAAGAAATGCCCCTAAGATACTATTATGCTGGAAAATTTTATTTAAGATTAAAATTAAGTAATTGAATGAATTAAACCATAAATATAGGTCAAAGACTGAATGATAAGATGTTGTTTGAAATTTTAAAACACTAGCTGTCTCTTTCTTCTCTCTCCTTACTGCTTCCAAGTCAGTGGAGGAAAGGGGCTAACAACCTTCCAGAGTGCATGTTAACAGAGGACTGTGACACTGCAAAACTGGCACACTGACCTACTGGTACATAAACAGGAGAAACGGGAGAGAAATGAAAAAGGGGAAAATAAATTTAGAGCACATTTATTTCTCTACAAGTATTTTATATTTATTTCAATTTTAGCACTTTCTAGAGGTATCCCACACTCACTCCTCCTGCAGATTTTTTATCATGAGCTGTTTCTTTGGTTTTCTACACTTCAGTTTGGTAGAAAGGAAAAAATGAAGCTACCTGTTTTGCAGGCAACTGAAGAGTATAAAATCTTTCATGCAATCACCCTCCACTGCTTTATAAAAACGGCCTCCAGACATCAAGGACAAGTTAGTCATAAAAAGAGATAACTAGCATGGCTATATTTTAGCAACATCATTTTCTCATGTCCCTCTGTCCTAATGAAAGACCTCACTGTCTCTCAGATGCAGACCACAATGTAGTGTAGGACAAGTTGTTTCTTTCATTTTCTCTGAGAGTCTAACACCACTCTCCACAAAACAGTCACAATTCTCTTAGACCATCCCAAGATCAATACTGGTACCTTGATCAATGTCAGCGAATGCTTTGCTGCTGCATGACCTGCCAGAGAAACTGCTCCTCAGCCACAGTACCCGTGGGCTCCAGATGGTGCCAGCTCTCCTCACGGGAACTAAGGACAGTCTCAGAGGTTCAGAGTACACACCAACTTAACTACAGCAGAAGACTTGCGCTGATGAAACAATAAACTATTTCTTGGCTTACTGTGACCCCTTGGATTACTGTCTGTGCCAGTGGACTTGTGATCACGGATTGAAAAATAGCACATTTTAGAATTTGTCATCGACTGTACGCTCTGCACAGCTGTCAGACAATAATCACAATTATTCTCTTTTAATTCAACATCCTGTTGCCTATTAAGCCATTTCCATCACATCTCATCAGTCCTCCCAATATTTTTGCTAGCACAATATTGAGTGAATTTCAGCTTTTCAAACAGCATCAGTTTTTGCAGTTTTCTGCTAACCAAAAGATCTGGTTAATGCTTTTGCCTATACTTTCTGTCAATGCTGCCCACTAAATGCTTGGGTAACCTTTTGCCCCTGGCATCTTGACACAAGCAGGGAACAAGGCTGTGGATAATTTTTAGAAGCAGTTGTTTTATCCTGCTATTAGATGCTTGAAACTTCCATGACAAGGTTCCCACCGACTCATTCTGAAGTCAGACCTGTGGCCCCCTTAGACCTTTTATATTTTATTATGCTGTTATTAGCAGTAAAATCTTAAAGATCTGCCAGTGTAGTCTCCAGGTAGACTGGGACTGCAGAAAAATCAGTGTACAATAAGAATTCCCTGCATCTTACGGATGCGTAGAGATGGCAGCAGTTTCCACCGCAAGGTTTCCACTGCACAGTTTAGCTGTGTGAGCACCACACCGAGCTAAGCACTTTGCCTGGACATGAGCAGTCATACTGGACAACCCCACCAGTGCTGCTGCATATTTCCTGATGGCAGCATAACCTGGCAATGCTGGTAAGTCTGAGGTGTGCCCCACGGCTCCCTGTGCTGCAGGGAAAGCACTTTTCCTGGCGATCTGAGAAAACCAATAGAGTATTTATTTTGAGCATGTATGATAAATTGTGGGATGCTACTTGAAGAGTCTCAGGACTCTGTTCTGCTCCTCTCTGCTTCACAAAGAGAAGGGCTGGGGATTGCTTTACCTGTAACTCAGAGGAACCTGTCAGCACAGGTCCCACTGACCATAGATAACCACAAACAGAAGTGAAGACACTGAAAAAATTTCTCATGGCTCCAGTCAGTCTATGTCCATTTTCCCTGTCACATTTCTCCATTCTTACCAGACAGGTATCACTACTCTTAACTGGAGCTACTCAGAGTTCTGAAACAGTCCAGTGATAACCCTTTTTATTTTCTCTTTCAAACTTAATCCTTTGTCCACAATATCAGACTTTGGGCAAATGATTCTTTGTGTCCCACTAAACGTTGACTATTTTTTAAGAATAGTTTGATCACTAATTTACCCAATGAAGTGAAAAGTCAAGACAAAGCTTGATGTGAGCTCATGTCCATCACCTGGAGTCTGAACATACAGATGCTAATACACATGAACTGGACTGTGCTCCTCGTATCCAAACCCTTCCACCTCCAAAAAAGACAGATCCATAATATTCACAGACTTAAAAGCCTAGTACAAAAAAATCCCATGCCCTCATTTTCTGGTCAGTTTTACTAAGCCAAGATTATCTCTACAATTACAGAATCCCTTTCTCCCATCTAACTAGCAGCAGCTAGGAAAAAACCTTAGGAGAGGATTTTTTTTGGAAGTCATAGTTTTGGATGGAGTTTGAGCTCCCTGAGGGCAGCAACCCAGAATCGTCTTACAGTGGGCTGCACAGCAAAGCTTGCACAAGGCCAGGTCACCAGGGTTTTCTCTGAACTACTTCCACATCCAGAAGCTAGGAGATCATATGGCAAAATGACTGTCAAGAAGCTGGGGGAGAAAACAGGAGATAGTTAATAAAAAGAGTGGGAACCGGGATGAGCGAAAGGCAAAACAAAGAAAAACAAACAGTTTCTTGGCAAGGGACTTGCTGGAAGGACAAGCCTCACAACTGTGAGCAGCATAATGACCTTCTGCTTGTTTCTCTTCAGTCAGGGAAATGGGATTAGGTTCACATTCATCATTTAACCAGAACTGCAGTACAGAATAAACCTGACTGAAACATACTACTTTCTTTTTTTTTTTTTTCTTAGCTAGAGCAACTCTGCAAGGCTAATGATGGGGCCGAAGAGACTCATTCTGACAGAAGACAACCTGGAGCAATGAAAAGCTGGCTATTTTGAAAACCCTGAAGTGTATGAAGTAGGACAGACTACTGGAGAGTAGTGGGAAAACAGAACCACATCAGACTTAATCATGTCCTTTACACTTTAATTAAAATAAGATTTAGCAATTTTATTCAAGATTACCAAATTCTCAGGGGAAATGCATTTCTCTGTCTGTACTGCTACCACACAACTGTTAACTACAAAGAAGAAAACACAGTCCACAATGCTACATCCATCCACCCATCCCTGTGCGTTGAGTAAGGTAGACCTCTGCTCAAGGAAAATATCTAGTTACACTGCTTGCCTACTAAATGGAAATACCAAATGCTATTAGGGTGTGCACTTTCAGTATGGAAATGAGTGGCCTCTAAACAAGATTTTAACAGCTTCTCTTTTGAACAACTCAGTTTAATTAATCTTCAGCCATTAACCATTCATTTAAAATGCCACTTACGAAACCTTAATTTTGCACATTATCAGCTGGTTCACAAAGAGCTATCTATGAGGAAAACTGTAATGATCTTCCTCTCTCTTTCTTGAAGCTTACCAGCCTTATAGTCAATTCTGGCTTCTTAATTAACCACACACATATTAGCATTCAAAATTAAATGGTGTTTTGTTAAAAAAAACCACCATGCAGAGGAAAGTTAATATACACATCATTCTGCTGCTGGTTAAACAAGCAAGTATAAGATTTTGGTCAAACAACATCCTGCATAAGATGGAATTTAGCATTTCTTGCTCACACTAGGAAATACACTACAGCAGGAACACATGCAAGGCCATATGATTTCATTCCAGCTGCATGGACGACCTCATTTTGTCTTTATTTGTACATTTAAGAGGCTGACAACACCATCTGCATTTTACTCTGTATTCCCTGGTATGGTCTCATCTTCCAGTAACAGACCTGGCTTTCTCTCCAGGGACCTATCTTTTGCACTTGCATCCAAATGGCTGAAAGAATGGGACATTACCGATAAACATGCAGAATTAACATAAAATAACTCCATACAATAATATATCACATAAGAAAAGACAAGGCTGGAGGGAAAAAAACCAACACAAACCTGAATGCTTAACACAGCTGCCAAAACTCAGGCTCACCAGCATCTGCAGCAGGACAGTCACAAGGGAGTTGTGGGAGTGCAGTATATAAAATTTTACCCATCTGTCAGTAAGTGAGGTGATCCAAATGCAAACCCGAGCAGGCAGGCTGCACACAGGCAGATTTGTGACTATTCCTGACAGAGTTTATTTCTGCTGAAGAATGCACGGCCTCGAACAAGCATGCACACATTACATGGCAGCGGTAGCAGTCTGACAACTTCCTTCTGCTTACACATGCTCTAAAATGCTCAGGGTCACCTGACTTCCATGAAATCTGGGGTTTCCACGAGAAGTGACTGATGGGGCTCAGGTCCCAAAGCTGGAAGACCTGGATGAGGGTTCATGGGAAGCAGCACAGTGAATTCTAACTATAAAGTAGTTTAGCTGGAATGTTTCCAGGAGATATTAATTTTTTTCCCAATATAGGTGGGAAATAAACCCAAGGCTTGTTTAAACCTGTTCTAAGCAGTCCAAGTTACTCAATGTTTCCCTGAGTTAGCACAGTGAGCATGCAGCACCCACTCATCCTTTCTGAAGAAGAAAATTGCCAATAGTATTAGGAGCAAAACACAGAACAAGTGTAACTCCAGGTGGCACCACCTACACTCCTGCAGAACTGGTGGCCAAAGGGGTTTCTGGACTGCCCTGCTCCCATGAGCAGGACAGCTCTACTGAGAGCTCCGAGAAACCACAGAACCTCTGCTGTACTTGCCAATGCCAGCCTGAATTTAACTGTTGTCACAAGTCTGGCAGCCAAGACGGACAGTAAGTTGTCATAAATTAAGTTTCTGGTTTTAATGTTACGGAGAACCGTGACTGGAACACAGCCAAAGGTTCAGAAGGCCCTGTAGTATGTTTGAGAAAGAATAAATTCCAGAGGAGTCAGAGGAGACTCCTAGGGAATGTAGAGTAGTATAGGACAGGGAAAGAGCATAGATTAT
Source organism: Myrmophylax atrothorax (assembly GCA_026770055.1). NCBI lineage: Eukaryota > Metazoa > Chordata > Aves > Passeriformes > Thamnophilidae > Myrmophylax > Myrmophylax atrothorax. The sequence goes on from JAOXXN010000102.1 coordinate 12,626,138, forward strand.
TTTAGGATACCAAGTAGAAAAGGATATAAGGTAAGAGAGAGTATGTACCTCGCTTGTACTTCTCACCCTTTGTAAATCAAAATATTGCAATTCATGACCATAATTCTCTTTCCACAGTAATGCAAGGTACAGTGGCAAAGGGCATGTAGATATTACACAGCCTCATTCCATTTCCACCATACCTCCATGATATCCATCTTCAAGAATAATCGTTCCTGTGTAAAGAACCATCCATTCCTACAGCAGCGGATTGCTTTTATGCTAGTCAGTGACCAAAGGTGCTGTAGATGGACACACAATGAGCAATGCCCACAGTGCTCTGAACTGGGAACAGGAAAACTTCGGTTTCTGGCTTATGAGACATATAGGACTAAGTGACACATTTGGGCAACCCTATCCCTCCCCTTTTTAATAAATCCTTTCCTGTGCAGCTCTGGATTCCTTTAGCCTTGGATTGAGCAGGATGGGAATGGCCTACACCTGCCCAAAAGACAGGCATTTAGTCTTTCATTAAAAATCGTTCCCTTTACTAAATTTCAAAACTCCAGACCTTTTTTACTGTCCTCCCAGGCTTAGACAAAGCTTACATTTGTCATGTGGTTCCTCAGGACACACACAACAATTTATCCTTTAGAGGGAGAGGCAGAATGCTCAGTCTTGCCCCTCTCTCTCATGACTCTGGCCAGCTCTGAGGGTGGGATGTGAGGGACACAGTGAGGGTTGCACAGAGACATGTGTTTCATTTTCCCACTTTCAACTTTGCTGCTGGACTGAGCATTCTGAAAGCATGCAAGTTGCCATAAGGAAGCTTTCACCCTGAAATAAGTAAGATCCATTTTTCAATTACTTAATTAACATTGTAGAAATTAAGATTTTGCACAGTGAGACCCAAAATAGCATCTTCAAACAGAAAAAAAAAGCTGGATCAGATTGGGGCTTTGGACTCCACTCCCTTGTAATAAAACAGTGCCGGTTTTATATTAGTATTTTTTTAAAACTGCAGAAAGATACAGCTCTGAATCTATTCTTCCTAAACAAAGGAAAACTGTATTCATTTTTGTCAGACCAGCACTTTGAAATTCCCCAAGATAAGACACATAAATAAATGAAGAATTATACTTGGCAATGAGTTTGGCATCAGACGTTCAATGTTTCATAGTTCTGGGCTGAGAAAATAAGTTGAGCAAAGTCTCTAGAACCTTTTCAGAGATGTACTTGGAGTGTTTGGATATACTTGACAGCACCATCTTCATGGGAGGAAAAAAAGAGGAAATTGTTTATTCGAAATGTGAGAAAGGGTTACACCGTGTGACATGCCTGACATTTAAGTGATAATAGTGTTGTGCATCTGCTCTTTTGGCTTTGGTCTGACACCTAGGCTCTGCCATGGTGCAACTTAGCACTGTCATGGCACAGCCTTGATGACTAAACTCCGAGATGTGACTTGCCACCCGCTTCAGGAACATATGGCCCACAGAGCACGCAGCCTCTGCCGCGGGCTGGGAACGCACAGCGGCTCCGGCACAGACCCTGCGAGCTCCCCAGCTGCACAAGGTGGCTGTGCAGCCTGCACCATCCTTAGGGATGCCATTTGCATCACAGAAAATTGTGGCTAATTAGAAATAAACAGAAAAATGCTTGATTTACAAAGAAATGTGTGATTTTGCCAGCTATTTTTTTTCCACTCCAACTTAACATTCTCAGAATACACTGATCATGCTAATGCTTTCACTATATTCATTAATAAGGACAATTTACATTTATATAGCACCTCTCTTAGTTAAGAATTCTAAAGCTTTCAGCAAAATATACACAAAAAATTACTTCTATTTCACTGAATATAGTCATTGTTGGAACAAAACTCAACAATTGTGAAGCAGTGCAGAAGAACGTCACACAACAGTTGCAAACAAGACACAAAGCAACCCCCCCAAAAACCCAAAGCAAAAAACCCCTGAGATGCCAGATGCAAGTGAAAGTAAATGGGATGTTAGTACATAAACAGCAGTGTGAGGCAGGTCCGTGTGCGCCCTGAGAGCAGTGCTGGAGGCACCAAACATACTTCAGCCTATTGCTTTTCTGCATACTGAGGGACATTCTCAGTCTAAACTGGGAATCTACTGCAAAGAATGAACCACCAATGCTTGATGGACTCTGGTGATGAGAAAAAATTGCTAACAGCTCTTCTCTGACCAGCAAAGTGAGCTTCATACTTTACAAACTGCCTCTGACTTCTAAAAGGCATTAATTATGCTAATACATTATTCTGCAAAAATAATAAAAAATAAAAATTAACTTTTTGTTTCAAATGATGAGTTTGAATTCTCTATCATAATGACACATAACTGGAATTCTCAGACCAAAATGAAGTAATCTATTCTCTCTGTGTTCAAATCCCCCTTCTGCCCCCAGCCCATTTACTTTAGTCACTGACCAAGTCTCCATGAGCTCTATTACAACTTGAGAGTCACGGGTGGGAGACAAAGCCATCCATCTAAAGTAAAACTAATAGCAAAACTCTGAGGGAAGGCATGCATGCGTTAGCAAGACCAAAGCATAAGTATTTACATGACAAATGTGCTGATAAACGTTTAGCCCTGCAAACACAAAATAACGATGGTTTGGCTCATAAGCATCCATTATAGCCCTTTCCCATAATTTTGAGACAGACAAGGTAGTTTTCATAACTGACCCTTGGAAGCAGATTGTTTTTTTAAATTAACATGTTATCCAGGGATTTTTCTTTCCATATCTCTTTCTCCTTTCAATACTCTCCCTCCAGCACAGAAAGAGTTCCTTGCCTGAAGTTGCCACTTTATTCAACAACTGTTGGCTGAGACCTCACGACCCACTGCATAAATTCACATAGAATTATTCATGTTTGGCACATTTCTGCTGGTGAATAACAACACCATTTTGTCTCTCAGACAAAGAAAAGAAAGATTTAAAAAAAGAACAAAGGCTGCCTAGTAAGAATCCCACATTTCCTATTTTTTAACTAATCTGGTTAAACAGCCTCTACAGGCCTGAGAGATTCAACAAAGCAAAGTTGTTGGGGACTGTTGATCTTTCAGTACAGAATCAACCCAGATGGAACACCCTCTCAGCGTGACTTCGGATCATGGGCTCAGTTATGAGGTAACTTTCCTTGCCTGCTAGATGATTTGGTTTTAGTCTTTCAATGAGTTACCATGTTACCATGCAATTACAGCTAACTCCACACTGAAATCCAGGATCCCAACACGGAATCCGAAGTTGGTTGGGACTTCTATCTTGTCCCCATAGCAGGTCAAGAGTTCATTCAGTATAGTCAAAACCACAATAAAATCAATCAAGTAAAAGAGGCCAGAATGAAAGACTTGAGCATTTCTTTTTGCTGCATGGAAAGACAATCCACAGGCCACACTTCAAAATTGATGATGTTTTTAAAATGTAAAGCTAAAAAGTCCTGCTAAAACTGAAATTATGAGGCAACTTCTATAACAATGTCTTACTCCAGCTGAGTTACAACTGTATATATTTATATTTGAAAGATACACAAATGTGAATTTAGACTTCCTCCTGCTGGAAATTCCCAGATCTTGGTTTTTTGAGTTGGTACAAACTCCATTTCTGATCCCTTTACTACATGCAACTTTTGGGTGACTCCAGTGGCAGTCACCTTAAGACTTGCCTAGTAAATCAAAACCCACTAGCTGGCAAAAAGCAGGGATCACTACCTCTTATTTCATGCAGTAGGGGAAGAGTTAATAATATGGAAGAAAAAGAAACAGCACTCTCATTATGCTTGGAAAGAACTCTACCATACTGGATTTAGGTGAAGAAGAGGGAAATACTTGGCCCATTCCCTGCTACAAACTTAGATTTATGTCAGAAATGTTTTATTACTATTTATAACAATGACTCAGTAGACATTTTTAAAGTCCTACGATGCCACAAACTGGAAACACTCCTATATTTGTGCTGACATATTTCTCCAAAATTAATGAGTGTGGTATTACATAGCACAGATCGAGGCTATGGGGAGACACTACAGATTGTACCATGAACTCAAAGCATGCACAATTCCTTAAGTCCCCCACATCAGTCCTCTGTGAGCTCTTCTTTTCATGTAGACTTGTATATCTTGCCCACACACTCATACGTTGGTTTGAAAAAGCCAACAATGATATATTAATGCCATAATAGTAACGAAGTCTCATGTTCTTTTAGCCTCAAATTCCAGAAGCAACCAGTTTGAAAATCATCATAATGGTGGGTACATCATCAACTCAAAGGAATTTCTGTTTTCCTTTTAACCCAGGAAAAAACTTGACCATCTTTCTTTAATGCTGGAAGCTTGACAGTAAGGATTAAAAATTGTTCTTTCCTTCCCACTTAGTTATTGGAAAGGCCATGAAAGGCAATCAGTCTTGTGAAGCCACACTTCACAGTCTGCATAAAAATGCCATGATTCCCAGTCCTCTCCCCAAACTAATTGAAAGTGTGTAATATCACACAGCTGGGAAAAACTAAAC
>JAOXXN010000102.1:12630734-12646018 GCA_026770055.1 Myrmophylax atrothorax
ATCGAAAGAGATCTGAAAACTGAGATTATTTTTGCTGCAGGGTAAGAACTTTTCCTGATTGAAGGGGGAAAAAACACTCTCTCAGCAGTACAGGAATTGGACTGGAGTCAGTTCACTCATTCTGTTTGTGAAATATGGACTTTTCTTCAATGATTTCTGTTTGACTCCTGCCCTGCTCAGATGCTCTTGGGTTACTGCTGCAGCAAATCATGGTTTTGGTTAAGAGGCAATCCATGGCTTTCCAGTCAGTAAAAATGGGTTTGGGGCATTTGAACAGTCCCATGTCTGGCCCCCCTGCCCTGCCCCTGCCTCTGCCCAGGCTCTCTCCCCATCAAGTTACCATTTTGGGTAATGCCAGGTGGCAATATTACCTGTCACCAGAAATCTGTGGGTAGTGCTGCTTGTTTATTTTTGCATACAGTCCTTCCAAATGCTCCCTCTCCATTGGTGCCGAAGGAGAATCATGTGGATATACAAAGGTTTCTGCTGCTGCTGGTGATGATGCCCTGTAGATGCTGGCTGATGGATAAGCCTCCCGGAAGTGGTTTACTCTGGCATAATTTGGATCCACCTCATCATCATCAATGTCAGGTCCTCCAGGACCAGCAGAATAATCACTGAGGCCTCTCAGTTGCTTTTGCCGTAACTCCTGATGCTTTGCACCAATCCTAACAATGAAAAATAAAGACCAAATATACAGTCAGATCTGTTTCAACAACAACCATCACACAAATTTGAAACACCAACCCTGAACTCAACTTTTGGAGCTTTCAGTACATGTGCCAGAGAAATTAGAATGGTGCATGCAGCAATTTTTTCTTTATCTCTGGCAATCACCTTTGCTACCAAGGTAGGTTATCATTCTGATGAAAAAAAATTAATGCTGAATATAATGTGGCTTTTCACAAATGTGCATGCAGGAACACACACTGGTTTAATTCTACACCTGCCTTCCACTTTGCAGTTGAATATGCCTAACCCAATCCTGAAACTTTTTATCTAAATTAGCCAGTAAAATTGTTACTGCTCCTTGGTTACTTGACCCACCTAGATTCTCCTAAATACATTAACATGTGAAAATTGGATTAAATGTGAACATAAATGGAGAGATGGCACAGTTGTCTCAAATCAAAGGACCACAATTAATTTGCTGAGGATTTAATTTTTAAAAAAATTTATTTTGGCTACATAGATGTGGAAATCATGCCTTATTACATGGGGGATAGGGACAAAGTAAAACAGCAAAGAAATTAATAGAAACTTGACAGAAATTAATTGGTACATATAAGTGAATTAAAGACTGTTACTGGCAGTATTCCACTGTGATAAAGCCCTAAGTGGTATTACAAAATGCTGCTGCTAATCAGGGCCATTGTGCAATCTCTTTGGAATAGTAAAACATATTCAGGTAAATTTCAATCTGAGATGATAGTCAATGATTCAACATTCATGCTGGAGGAAAAAAAAATGTACAGCAAGGCTCTGTGTGCTCTTCTGTTCACTGCTCAGCTACTCTTCAACACAGTGTAATTAAGTGCAGGGAGATGGATCTGGCAGAATGCTGACCACAGTATGCAATAAATAGCATTTACAGGAAATAATGGAGCGTGGAGGAAGACACAAAGAACAGAAGAAACACACAGAGATGCAATGCCTGACAGAAGTCAGTGTTTGCTGCTGACTGTATCTGGAAGTACAACATAAAACCAGTATAATTTGAACCACAGGAGTATAAGTGAAAAGGGTCTAGCAGACTTGGTTACCCCAGCAAAGATTAATGGCCTCAGGACTCTGCATACTGAAAAATAAAGATGTTCTGGAGAAAGTCTTTAACAGGCATGGAGAAAAAGGTTCCCTAAAGAAACAGATGAGCACACTGGGAGCCTCTGTCTGACAGACAGGAGCTCTTAAGTGCAGAATGGGATTCATACTGCTTGTTTTGTTTCATTAGAATTGTATTATCAAAATAAATGCTAATACTTATCAAATAATTTGTAGATAAAAAGGTTCACAAATAATTCTAATGAGAACTTCCTGTCTTTCTACACATACACTTGAGTATGTCAATGTATATCACACATGCATTCCAGTTACACATCCCCACTGACTGTGCCATGACGTAGCTAGAGGTGATGCTGATTTTAACACTTAAAATGTAATCATACTTTACAGTGGGCTGAGCCTGCATATATAATACAGTTCTTGACAGTCAGAAGGGTGCCTGCTATCCACTCTGCTTTCCCTCAGTAAAGCAGATGAGCTTTCTCCTCTCTAGTACTCAAGTAGTGGGTGCTCCACAGAGTGTGCAGCTCCGGGCACCTCAATGTAAAAAGGACATCAAACTATTAATTAGGGTGTGTCCAGAGGAGGGAAACCAAAATGATGAAAGACCTTGAGGACAAGACTTAGGACGGGCAGCTGAGGTCACTTGGTTTGTTTAGCTTGGAGAAGGGAAGGCTAAGGGGTGACCTCATCACAGTCTGCAACTTCCCCATGGGTGGTGGCAGCAGAGGAGACGTGCTGATCTCCTCTCTCTGTGACCAGCGATGGGACACGAGGAAATGGCTTGAAGCAGCATCAGGTAAGACTGGACATCAGGAAAAAATTCTCACTGAGAGGGTGGTTGGTCACTGGAACAAGCTCCACAGGGAAGTGGTCATGGCACCAAGCCTGTCAGAATGCAAGGAGTGTCTGGATGATGCTCTCAAGTCATATCCTATGGTTTTGTTTTAGGTAGTCCTGTTAGGAGCAGGAAGTTGGACTCAATGATCCTTATTGATCCCTTCCAAGTTGAGATATTCTGTGACTCCACTAAATGTTGTACTGTAAGAACCATGTGAGAGAATAGTATCTTCCTAATACATCATTATAGGCCAGTTGGTTAATTTTGTTTCATTACAACAACATTAAAAATATTCCTAAAGCCTTAGTGTAATTTACTACAGTGGACTTAAAGATGAAAGGATGATAAGAAGAAATACCTTACAATGTGTCTATATCCTTCAGACCTCTCAGGTTCCTACACTGAGACTTCTTAAGAATTTCTTTTTTATTCTGCCTGGAGCTTCTATTCCCTGCACAATCACCTCCTCCTCCTGTAATCTTCACTCCACTTCTCTTTTGCTTCGGGTTTTCATGCCACACACACTCCATAGTTTGCACTGTAACAGTGGCTTGGGTTAGGAAAGCACTGTCCTCAAGAGACACCTCACCCAGGCTGAGGCAGAGACTTGAAGAGGTCACAGACTTCAAAACAAGTAACAGTGATTTCGGACAATTCTGACTGTCTACAAGAGAGATTCCACTGGAGAATCTTATGGAGGGTATAGCCTGGTATCAAGATATAAACTCAGTTAGTGAGGCATATATCCTCTCATATTACTGCACATTGCACTGGCTTAACTGGCCGATGGCTTCTTGGGACAGTGAGAGTTTAATGGCATTTGCAGAACGAGAGGACATATAACTTACTATTTGTAAAATTAATGGTGACAAGGGTATAGACCTTGGCAAATAAATGCTTTTATTCCAAAAGCAATAGACAATGGCATGGGGAAAAAGTCAACACTAAGGAGCTGTATATGGAAGCAGAAACTAAAAAGTCATGGTCAGCTTGCATTTCCCTCCAAACCTCAAACCATGGCCAGCAAATCAGCAAAAGTTAGAGAGCAGCTGAGAGTGTGCAAAGTGGGAATAAAGGTCAAAGATTATGCATCAGGAAACGGTGGAGGGAGCAGGCCTGCCTGTGTCAGTGAGTGAAACCCCACATTCCTTATTCACATAAAGGAATCAGGGGGCAAGTTATCACAGGAAAACCAACTTTTTCAGGCAGTTCACTGTCTGAGAGCACTTGTAGTACAAGGAAAGGACTGGATTGCCACTGCAAAAAAAGCCTTAGACATCAGTGAGGCACGTAGTGACGTCTGCACTGATGTCTTCCATCTTTTATAAATACAGGCACTTCAAGGGAAAACCTCTTGCAGAAGGATTAATATTTCACATGTCCCACATGGGATCACGTCAGAAATGTAAAAACAAAGGCACCATCTTTGTTTAGGACAAATGACACAAGAGGTGTTGTAGTCCTTGCCCTGATTATCCTGCCACTCTCCTACTAAAATGTATAAAACACTTGGATACTGTTGCTGTCTTCCAGATTAACTCTGAAAAAGCATCAAATATTCTTAAACCCCTGGGAAACTGTGGAGTGCTTCACTCTCAATTAGCAACAAAAAAAGCCCAAACAGAATTCAGTGCAGTAATTATTGAACGAGGTGTAAGTTTTATGGCACACATGGGTACATACACACATGGTACACAGGCAGAAAAATGGGAGGATACTGCATTTCAAGGAATAGTTTCATCACACATCAGCACAGAAGGCATGGCACACAGTCCTGAGACGAGTCACAGCAGCTCCTCAGAATATCATAAGCCCTAATGTTGTTTGGACCTGCACATCACCAGTCCCCTAGGTATTGAAGACCCCTTTGAAAGCAAGAGTAGTGCAGCACAGCAGCATCACACAAATCTTGCTTTCATGTCTGACAGTAAGAGCAATTTGTCCTGCTATCAATACTGCTATATTCTGCCCAACAAAAGCTGGAATTAGGTCACCACAATTTTCTTTTGTTCCTGGGAGTAAGCCTAGCTTCTTCAACTTCTCCTTCTGAATGCCATCTTCAATTGCTGCCAGTATTACAAGTCAAATCTTCTCAAGAACAATTATTTACATTCTATATTATACAGACCAGTCAATACTAGGTTACGTGAAATTCTTCATGATCAATGTTTCTTCTTTTCAATACATCAATTATAATTGCATTAATATTTCTTGTTTTCCTTTTACTCTTCCACACAAATCTATAAAAATTACTTGATGATCTCTTTTTCATTTCAATCCAAAAGTTCAGACCCAGGGAAACAAACTGTCAGACGTCTGGGTTTTCTTTCTTTCTGTTTACCTGTCTTTCTATGTCTTCTCGAATATTTTCCACCTTTGAAATTTCTTCATATTTTTGTGAAGTTTTAAATTTCCTCACTGTATTTCAACATCATGTTTTCACACAGTTTTAAATCAATCTTTTCCATAGCACATCCCAGTAGGTGCCCAGCAATTCTTCACAGAGGAAAAAAAAAAGTGCTGTTCCTTCCATCACTCCTATAATGCTATGCCAGCCCTGCTGAGCAGGCTACTTCTGCTATGTCCCACTCTAGTAATGCACCATTTCCGCACCTCCCTCTGCAACTCTCCTTATCTGAAACAGCAGAATCTTTACTCCTCATCACACATACACAAAAAATTCTTCTAAATTAGCAAAGCTATAATTGCAAACAGCTCATTGAACAATTACTACAAGAGAGCCCCAGACTTGCAGCACAGGATAGGTCTGGTTAAACAACTGGTGCCAATTTGTGACTAAAGATAAAATGTCACTCAGCACCGTGATGCTGGCAGTGAAATCAGAGATGAGGAGGGGTACAGATCAGCATCTGAACAATTTAGTGCGGCACTAAAGTTTCTACAAACTTCCTGACGAGGAAAAGGGAAAAGAAAAAAACAAACAGAATAAAGGGAAGTTAGATATATTTCCTTCTGAGTGTCCCATATCAATCCTGCTTGCTCCCTTCTGCCACCTGAACACTGTGCTCTCCAATTAACTCTCCGCAACTGCACCAACTTCCCTTAGCAGTGTTTCTGTAAAAACAGAGCCCTGGCTCAGAAGCAGCCAGAGGGCAGGCTCGATATCATCCAAACACCTATCCTATCCTAACATGTCTCTACAACAAATAATTTCAGAAAAATATATAATTTGATAAAATACATAACCTCAGTAGAACTACAGGCAACATTTTCAAAACATGTTGCATTTGTAGAAGTCAAATGAAGACAAGATCTATATACCTATTGTACTTCTGAAAGTGGGACACGGTGTTTTGAAAACACTTCTCTACACCTGTTCAGTAGCACATCCCCAGAGCTATAAATCAAGGAATGCTCTCATTTATCCTTCAAACAACCCTCCCATCTGACAAAGCTACACAAATCACACATGGTGACTTCTCATATACTAACACATGAAAAGATGCATAAACCTGGAGTGCAGTAGCCATGGAAGGGTTAACAGTCCAAACAGCCCCTTCCAGCTGCAGCTCAGACACACGATTGAGTTACTGTGGCTTAACAAGTTATTGTGTTTCTGCTGAGCTACTGTCAATGACCACATATGTATTCACCGCCTGTGACAAACACAATGTAAAACGCTTTAGCCTGACATCAATGACAGAGACACTGACAGGCAAAAGCTGGATTAAAAGACTGCAGCATACGTGGAGTGAAGCAGCTGCAGGAGGAGATGTGGATTACCTCAAGAAAACTCCAGAAGAGCTGAGCAGAAGTGACTTTTGGAGAAGGCCCAGAAATGCTTTTGCAAATGGCATGAGAGGGCTAGGAAAAGCTGTAAGAGATACTTCTCATCTTAGCCCAGCAGCTGGAAGCTGGGTGGGTTGCAAGTGGGTAACAAGAAAATGCTGAAGCTTCTAAGACTCCGTAAAAATTAAAACACAAGACTTTAATGTTACCAGCTCAAAGAAGGCCAGGGGCATTTAAAAGCTGTGGAACCCGAGGATGGTCTTCAATGATAAACAAATAGCAAGACAACATTGGCTGCAGCCCAGCCTGCAGTTCTGGAGGCCCAACCAGCCCCAGCTCAAAAGGAACTTTGCACAGTGAGACAGTCTCAGGCTCACAAGCTGTCACCTTGGATCAGGACAAACCATGAAGACTCATGTCCTCCTGGCTATGCCACCCCCAAGCTGGGAACAGGGTGCCTGCTGCCCGACAGGAGATGTGGCACTGACAGCCATGAGATCTGACCACAGGGCAAGACCTGCGGTCTGTGGTGAGCTCAGCCCTGAGAGACCAGGGGCTCCCTTACTCGGAGAGCTGCAAGGCTGCACTTAGACCAATGCAGCTCAGGGACAACCAGCAGAAACAGGCCCACAACAAAAAGCACCATCTTTTCTGAGGTGTGTGAACTCTTCCCTTGCACTTCCCATGAACTCTGGATTATCCTCTTTCTTCTGACTTTCCAAGGAGAGTAAAAGTGATGCAACTTTTTTTTTTTTTTAGATTTACCAGGCCGTGACCACGTGCTTAATTCAGAGCAGAGCACAAAGAATGACATGCTTTGAGGCCCAAGGTGTCTATCTAAGTAGTCAATCACAGGACCAAGAATGCAGTTGCTAACCAAAACATTGTATTTCACAAAGGGCCCTTGTTTATCCTTCAGATGAATACAGCAACACTTCTTGTATGGTGGATTAAAAGAAACACACCTTGTCCATGCACAAACAGGTACACGAATGAGCAAGATGCCAAGTCAGTGAAAGATGTTCCCAGGGCAGAAGTACAAATAACAAGCAGAGACAAAATGTAACAGAAACAGGGCCATAGGTCTTTTAGGAAAAATTCTGTTCTGTTTGCAATAAGAGTAGCAGAATAAAAGCAGGTAAGCGAGTGTGCATACACTCAGTTTGAGGCATACATAAACTTGAGAGAGGACCTAGTCCTTTCAAGTCTTTTGAGATGACTGAGATGCTAAACATTCTTCCACTGAGTTGGCTGTTCCTTGAGAACTGCAGAATAAAAGCGGCTTCATTGCTTTTTTCCCCACTCATGTGACTCTCGTGACATCCGCATACCACAATGATTACTCAATTTACATCTGATGCACTATCTGCTTTTGTGTCTCATTTACCTCATTCATACATATATTGAGTTACGGGTTGTCTAGAGGATAGCAGTCTGTTTCTGTAGGAGGTCACTTAGATTTCCACTGGGTTTAATGTTTTAATTCCTTTTTAGCTGCTAGCAAAATATATTTTGGTAACTAAAATCTTGTTTTTTCATTCATTTACATAATAGTGGACTGAATACATCTTGCCTTCAGATATTCATAAGCCACAATCACTGATGGGAATGGGTATATTTCAGTACAGTCCTTTTATTTTTTTTTAAAATTCATAATCGTTTTTCAGACAGACATGGTCTATAATGACATTAACAATCCTATTCAAACCTACATCTTTTATCAGGAAAAGACTAATTTTTAGTTTTTCAAGCATCATCACTTAAAAAACTCTAGAGGCAGGCAAGTCTCATAGCTAAAAAAATAAAAATAAATCCACCTCTTGCCAGTAAATTGAGGATATCTGGTACGGACTCATGAAGAACCAAACAATATCTAACTCAGTATTATCTTTCAGGGTCTCTACTGGAGGCAGAGTTGTCAGAAACATCTTTCCCATAAGCTGTGTGTTTCTTCATTCCAGCTCATTCTATTGTGCTGGATTTGAACATCTCCCCCATAATTAGTATCTGTAATTGTAAACACGAACAGAAATAAAAAAAAGGCAAAACACAAATTCAAGGGAGTAAGAGACTCTAACTCGGGATAACAAGATAGATCTTGTAACAGCACTAACTGTACCAGCAATAAAATAACACCAGGGCATAAAATATTACCTGTTCTAGACAACTATCCCATACCTCTAAAATACTGAACTGACCAGAGAAGCTGCCTTTGGAGGGTTGTAGGTAAAGAAAGAGAGGACAGAAAAACCTAAGAAGGAGATAGAACTAAGTTGACCTTAAAATTTAAGATTATGACAAACTGAAAATGAAGTATAGCCCTTTCATCCCACAGAGGGAGGAGCGTGAGCTTTGGATAGAAAAGACTGAGGTCTTAATGTTCTTCCATTTATTTCAGAGGTTACAGAGTGATTACCAAGTTACACAGGATCCTGCTCTCCAAGGAAAATCCTGGCTCTAATGAGGTCAGTGTGTTTTCTCCCACCCTGTGAACTTCAGCAGGAACAGGATTTTACCTTCGCTGTTAAATCAGAAAGTTTTTCTGCCTCTCTTTTGTCCACGTTAGTTGTACACGGGGTAAAACGCAGCAGATTACAGAAAGCCAACTATCAGAAAAGCCAAGTATATTATAATCTGTATTTTACTGCATTATGTAATTTTCTTCACTCACAACTGCCCTGGAGATATTATTTTGAAGTGAGAATATCAGTAAAATTTAGGTTGTAAGGAACCCTTTGAGGGTCATTTTGCTCAATCTCCTGCTGAAAGCAAGGCTGACTGCACAGATCAGGTTGCTCAGTCTCCTGTCAACAGGATATTCCTGGTTTTGTGACAATGTGGATTAGAGAGTGGAAGCATTCCAGGTTTGTCAAAATTACTCTGACATCTTTCACCTGAGATGTTCTGATGCCTTTAAGAGCTACTCCTGCAAAATCTCCTCAAGTCTGCAGGGATTTGCAGCCCATAGGTAAATTGCAGGCCCAGTTCTCGGCACTGATTTAAGGGAATTCTCAGGCTGCTGCCAGTTGTGCTCATCTGTGACAAAGGTAAGTAAGGTGCTGTGCCTGTCATATCTGAGTCCCTTTTGTGAACATTAGCTCGATTCTGGAACAAATGATCGTGAAAAGATAATCAAAATAACAGGTTACTCGTGGAAAGTACTACTCAACTTTGCTTATACTTTAGTCATTGGGAACTTAATGCCAGGAATGCACACGATACCAACTGCAGCCCATTTTAACCTCTCCAAAGGAGACATCAAACAATTCATTTCACAAAAGCTCATCAGATAAACAGCAAACAGGTACAAAAGTAACTACAGTACACCTGCAGAAAAACTGGGGAGACAGAGACATCCATCCACGAACTTAGTCACTGCCAGTGACTAGCTCAGCTCCAGCAATTCCTGTAGTAGGTATCAGTCAAAACCACTGAGGATTGCTAACACTGTCCTGAGAAAAATACCAGAGACACTATAATGACCATGGGAAGGCACAACATTGATTTGACACCTCGTGAAAACCCCACATTCACAACCATATGCAGTAGCAGAGCTCAGGACAGACCCAGGAAGACCAGCAGCTACTGAGTCCCTGGGGCTGCCTCCTCCTGTAAGTGGATATTGGAACATCTCCTGCATAGATATTCGTAGCTCCACCTCCAAGTGAGACTTCATGAGTTTGCACAACCATCCCTGCAACTGCACAAACATTATGCTTTCATTTGAATGAAATCCTAGTAGTTAAAGGAGCAAGTTTAGTTTCATATGATATAATATTCCATGCACATTTCTTTATTCTAAACTTACGACATTGAACCTGGCACCTATTGAACAGAATCTCTCTGTACAAGAACAGGAACAGTCTCCATCTGTTAGTCTGGGATTCACAGGTTGTTTCTAATTAACAGTCCTTGATTAGAAAGCAAAACTCAGCTTTGACTGAGCAGTCAAAGCTTTAAGACTTTCAGGTATTTTGGTTTAAGATCTCTATGGAGATTTACACATGCAAACAGATTTCCTGCCTGTCTATCCCCATGAGCTGCATTCTCATTTTTATCCTGTAGTAGCTAAAGGAGTCTGAGAACAGGAATTCTGTGCTGTGGCACTACTTCAAAGTGCATGCCAAAGATTTATGATAGACTGTCATAAATCTCAAATGGAAGGGCAAGAAATGAAATGCAGCTTCCAAGTAATTCTTACGCCCTCATTGATTTCGGAGTGGGCAAGAGCTGACCTACATTCAGTACTGCATGAAAGAAATCCCTAGGCCAGAACAGCCTGTCTCCTAGAAAGCACTCTATTACTCTGGCTGGCTGCTACCTGGCCAGTTTCCCATTATTACTCTGGCCAGTACAAGTTTCTAACAGCAGCATTTCTGGTTCACAGAACCAAAAAACCATCAAGTATTAAAACTCTGATATATAAAGAAAAGCACCACACATTGGCCCATTTAAGCAAGGAAGAGTCAGGCCATTGGCCCTGAGCTGCTCTGACCTTTGAGGTGGGCAGGTGGCACAGCTCTGAAAACAGGTCCCAGAGTAAACCAGGGCCTCAACAAAGGACAAACCAAGATGCTTAAATGGCTTGAATGAGAATTTGTGTGCTTACATTTTGAGGGCACAGCTATGACACCGAGAAGGTGCTATTTCCATCAGTCCACAGCACCTGGAATAGTACTGTGACAAATAAAGAAAAAGGCCAATTCTGTGTGCCATTCCGCTATCAGTTCCTAATGTTTTTAATCTGGGACAATCTGGGATCAACTATCGACCTAATATTGTCTTAAAAATGCACTCCAGCAGTAGAAAAGCCACACAAAGCAGTTCAAAAAACTGCTATTTGGGTCTAAATGCTACAACACATACTGTGAAAGGTAGGTGAGACCCATCTACCTCAGCTACTCATAACCAAACATAAATCTCCCAGTGTTCCATGGTAGGCTTTTATTACATGTTCTGGTATGCAGAACAGCAGCAGATCTAAAATGAGAATCATTCAGAATCAATGGGTTGGGATTAATCTGTCCTCCTGTCCAGTGCAAGCACTGCCACAGTAATAAACAGAAATCTGATAACTTCATACTGTCAGCACAAAATGAAACTATGACCTTGACCTGTGCAACAGCATCCAGTAATTTTTTCATAACTTCAACATACCATACTACACAGCTATGATCTAATAAGAATCTAAAAGTAATTAACTGGAATTTTTGAAAACTGAAGCCTTAATCAAATATGTATTCTTATCAGGGTTGCAAGCCAGCAATAAATTGGGACACTTAAAAAACTGGGATCCAATCCAATCCGTGATCTGATCAGGGTTCAATGGTTATAATAAATTGGGAGTATTAAAACTGGGATCACATCCAGTGCTTTATTTTGTCTAAACCACAGGACCTAGCTGTGCTGCAAAGTCAGGAATACTCAATGAACAGATATACCATGTTGGATTAACCCTTAGTAAATAATGATGCACAAGCTCAGGAGTCCCAAAAACATGTGGTTTAGCACAGACCTTAATGGTGAGAATAGTAATTACCATCATTTATCAGAGATCAATATGAACTATAAACAGCCATAATAATGCTTTTAGACTTGGCAAGTGCAATACTCAGGAACAAAAGCTACATGGTACTGGCAACACTGTGTGCACGTATGAGCGTGCTCCAAGATCTACTGTGCATTTAAAAAATCATACTTTGATTTTTTCAACAGTCTGAACTTCACTTTTTCATTCAAATCAATTTGGCTTTTATACCATATTGTCATGACTGCAGCTATTGCTTTCATTTTGATTTCCAGTAACATACAAATTGTTTGTAATTAAATACAGTGAAACAAATGCTGACAGAGCAGGAACGAAGTTTCACTCCCAAGTATCTCGCCCATATAAGTGGACTCTAAATGTTTTTATTTCTGTAAGATTCATCCCCTTCGTGCAGGGATCTTGCAGCCGCAAAATTAAACCTGTTTGCCAAATATCAAAAACATATGTATTGATTTTTTAACTATGGGAACAGGCAACAAGCATCAGAGCTGGTAAGACAAAAGAGAAATGCTCTTCAGTTGCTGGAAGGTTTTTGAAAAGTAAAGGAAATTCAGTCTTCAATATAAAAACTGAAACCATTTAATTTTATCCAAATTTGAGATACACTGTAACTTTAGCTTTCAGTTCAGACATTCAGAAAGCAAGGGCCACAAGTTCCTCCAGGCAAACCTTAATACTATTAAAAAAATTTCCTCAGTTAATTGCAGGGAGGACTACAAGACCAAGACTGTTTTAACAAAACAACCAACTATTCCCACAAAAAAAGTGCAGAGGATTACTTTTTACACAGGCTGCCTCCTTATTAACCTACCCTCATGCTACCTTTAAAAATCAACACACTTTCAACAAGGCACTTCATTTTGTAAATTTTATTCTTATGTCAAGTAAGTGTTCAGTTCTACTGGAAGAGAGACTTAGGGTCTAAGTAAGAATATTCCAATAAAATAATACTAAATAAACACGAAAAAATAGTTTTCTTTCAATTGATAGACCCTTTATTTGCATTTGAAAGGCAAACAAATTATTATGTAAAACTCAAGTGTCTAATATATTTATCCAGTTTGTTTTACAAAGATTTTCAAATGTTATAAAATTAAAATACAACCCCAAATGAGTGGGGAAAAAGATGGAAGAAGGGACGAAGAGAGATCTTTTTTGAGAGGAGGAAGAGACAAGACCTCTTCCAGTATTGAATAATGTAGCAAACAACTTGTTGTTAAAATGATAAATTCTGAGTAATTTACACAGAACACACTAAAAATACAGATTTGAGTCAGCTCGATCAAAATAACCCTCAGATACAGCCTTTGCTTTTTCCTTTTATGGGCAGATCCTCGACCTTTGGAGCACACGCTTTATTACAGTCAAACTCTTTGAAGCATGAACAAAATGATGAGTTTATTTAAAATAGGGCCTCAGTCCAAGGAAGCACGTGACTCGTGCCAGGAAGGACAAAACACCACCTCAGAGAACTGTGTCACCAGTTAAGCCAATACTCCTGAACTATCAGGAACTCCTGTCTTTTTCCAGGCAAGTTTCAGCGACACTGCATCGCTGTGGCACAACGAAAACTAAGGGAGGCAGGGGGAGAAGTAGAAAATAATTTAGAGGAGGTGCTGAATCCATATTCAATTGGACACAGATAAGGCTATTACTAAAGAAGGAATGCCTAACATCCTAAGTTCCTGTTCACCACTTGAAGCCTGCAGAAGTAGCAGTCATATAATAAAGTATCGGCTTTGAAAAGAAAGGAGGCCTGGGGCTGAGGTCTGGAACGAATTCTTAGCCTGACAGGGACTTTTCAGGAACCTGGACAAGCAGCTGCACTGCCTGCATGTCACATTCCCACCCACTGGGCATGTTTTTTTCCTGCCAGATTTTCTCTTTTGCACCTGAACTGTAAGTGCTCGGGGTCAGGCCCAAGCTTCCCAAACAGCCACGAACACAGGGAGACCTTGATCTTGCTGGGGATTGCTGGGGAATACAAGCAGGAAAAATATAATGATGTCAGCATTTCAGTGCAGGATGTGGAGCTGCTTCAGAGAACTGCAGCTACAAGACAGCACGGAGAGTTGTACTGAAAACTGACACCAGAACAATGTGGAATGGAAATAGAAATTACTAGGCTAGCAAAATACTCTATTTTCACTTTTTGAGGTTCAAATCTGAAACTTGGCAGCTCATAAAAGGAGTTGCCAGGCAAATTTATGCTGAGGACCACTGTGCAAGCAAGTCCAATCCCTGTGGGGATCATCTGCACTAGAGAGTGAGCACTGTATCCTCTGTCTGCAAACGCCCACCAGCTCTAACACATTCTGGATGTGCCAGACTTGTTGCACATGCACTGTTCAATTCCTTCTCTGTGCAAGCAGGAAATCCAACCTGTTCCAAGCATGATGGACTTACACTCACGCAGCACACCTACGTGAGCTCTGATGTCTCCTGTCAGAGCCAGAGTCCCTGAGTCTGTACTGCACAGCCAGCCCATAATTGTGCACTGAACACACTTGACATTTCTGCACGTCTAAAGCTTCTCAGAATTTCTGGAGGAAGGCTGCAGCCTTTACAGAAAGCCTACCCCTGAAATTTTGTGAAGTATTATTGTGCTTACCCAATACCAATCAAAAAACTCTGCAAAACTAAGAGAGATGACCTACTCCTGTAAACTGAAATTGTACTTCCTATCGAAAAATATTTCTCAGCTGAGATCTTGGAACAGTATTCTGGTTTTTTGGAGAGCTGCCAAGAATATATTGCATGCAAAACCAACATCCAAAACCATGCGAGTTCCACAGCTGCTAAGATGCTGAAAAGCACTTGATCATTAATCCTGTCACACCCAGCCCAAAAATCAACTATTCCAACCTCTTCCACTAGCGTCCAAAATGGACAACATGGCCTCTGAAAAAAAAAAAAGGTCAGATGAAAAAACATCCTATCATTTAGTATGACAGATCTGGAAATATTCAGGCAGTCAGCATTTAAGAAAACTGTTCAGGCAAAAAGCCCAACTTCTGACTTTAGGATTGTAATAATTGGATTGAGGATCTGAACAAGAATTACTTATACAGCTAATCTTGGAAAAGTAAAATTAGGTGCGTGTTTAAGTTAATTCTAGAAAGGTTAAATGTTAGAAAAGCAATTTGCATTTTGTTCAAGCTGTTAAATAGAGGATTTGATCACAGGTAGCAGGGGACAAAATTTGCTACATTTCTGCAGTTTGTTCTACTATTACACTCCTAGTAGTTTTAACATACACTCATTTCACTCTCAACAGGGACAGATTTGAAAATATGACTGTGTTCTACTAAGCTTAGTTTCATAAATATGAGACCAAGTATGCAGGATTGCAGCTAGTGAAGT
>JAOXXN010000102.1:12650899-12699096 GCA_026770055.1 Myrmophylax atrothorax
TACTAACCGGGGCTGACCCTGCTTAGCTTCCGAGATCTGACGGGATCGGGTGTCAGGGAGGCATTTAACTGCCTATTGCAAAGTAAGTAATCAGTATAACTGGCCATATGCAAGAGGAAGGACTGACCACCAATTGATTTGGACTCTACTTTTGAAAGCAATTGCTCGAAACAAAGTTGAGAAGTCCCACCAAATCTGAAATGCAAGGCATTGCAGGGCTGGAATATTAATTAGGCACATTTTAAAGTGGCTGAAGGCTCTTCTTGCCACAGGACAGCTCTCTGAAAGTCATCTGCAGTGGCTGTGGTGTCAGCACTGAGACTGGATGTGTTCTGCTCTTGATGGTAACTACAGTCTCTCATTCATGACAGGCCTTAATTTTAGGATTTGTTCTTTGCTTAAATGAGGATACAGTCAGAAAGAATAAAATCTATGTACCAAGAGTACAAAACTAGACAGAGCTCTTTTTTAAATTTCTGGGGTTTTCCTTCTGCCTAGTAATACACTATCATGTAATATTTATGCTGTGAAAGTCCTCCAGAGACCCCAATGGGTTCAGGGCTTCCACTGCTGTTTTATACACTGTACAAATATGCATAACAAGTCTGCTCTGCGCAGCCTATAAAAGGCGACTGAACTGGGGAGCTACACGTCATTTCTGATGAAGCCAGACAGAATACTGGGGTCAAATATGCTCATTAGTAACACACCAAAAAGAATATAAAGCTTCCCTCCTCTCCCCCAATTTGAAATTCTCAGTTCCACACGTACGTAAATTATCAGCCTGCCTTCCCCTGCAAATTAATGTATCCTTGCATGCATGGCAACAATGTAAAGAAAAGTAATTATTTTTTAATCACATATACTATATTGCAAACTAATTAGTCTGACTCAAAACTACAAACTCGTCTGTGAAACTCTGCAGCATTGCCTTGGTGATCTTTTTTTATTTTTCATGCCAGCCCAAACTGCCTCAAGTGGAATAGCTGAACTACTGTGCATATACTTGAGCTGGAAATCATTGACTTCAGGTTTCTCTGTCGATGAAAGCAGAAATTTTGTAAATACTAAGGAAGGATAATCAGCTAATGATACAAATTTTTTGTGAATTTAGTTAATAATTCTGAGCTTGTGGTCAAATGAAGTTATCAGGAACTCTGCAGCAAGTCTCTCAGACAATAAGATCTTGGTTAGAAAGGGAATGATGGATGTGAGAGGCAGACATGTAGCATACCATGCTAATAAAAAGGGCAAATACTACAGGTAGTAACATGAGATGCTTTATAATGGTTCTGTCATGGACTGTGCTGGGGAGCAGGAAGAGTCCTATAAGTGCATGGTTTCCTTTTCTTTCCTATGTGCAGCAATGGAGATAGATGGTGTCTTGCATTCTTTGAAGGATCCTTTGCTCAAACCATACATAGATCTTGTCTACAAACAATCTTCAGTTTGGTTTTTATGGTCCCTACTCATTTCAGTGCTTCCAGAAATGCAGCACATGCTTTCCAAGCTTCTGCTTCTCCTGAGCGTAGAACAGCAGACTGATTTCACTGCTGTTTTCTGAGTTCTAGCGGTTCCAAGAGACTGTGGAGTCACAAACCCGGTCGGGGGGTGGTGGTGGCAGTGAAGGCAGCAGGCAGGAAACACGGGAGAGAGATTGCACATACAGAGTGAGAAGACAGAAAGTGAGAGGGGCTCAGAGATATGAAATGACCCAGGTGAAAAAGAAAAGCTAGATGAAACTGCTTGTATTGCTCTCTACAGGGAGGCCAGGACAAACAAACATCTCCTGGGGATGAGACCAGCAGGCTGCTCCTGAAACACCCCTGCTCTCTGACACAGGGGGTCTCATGGCAGTTTTCTCAAGAGGCTGTATTAGCACTTGCATCTTGGTCATAATGCAACTCTGGTACTTTGTTTATATTCAGGCTGCCTGGTTTTCTCCCAGAGTTTCAATTATGGGTTTGTGGAGTCTCATATTCGACTGTAGCATGTATTGATTTTGAAAACATTATTCTTGGGCATTTTGTGTTGCTGCAGGGAGTTGAAGTTGGATGTGTTGCATACTCAAGAGAAATGTAAAAAAAAAAAAATCTTTAACATACATCCCTTACAGGTCTAGATATTATTTCTTGCTTACTAGGGAAATACATTTTAAATAAAATAAAGTGACAATTTTGATTGCAATAGCTGCCAGCACGACAACTCTCAGCAAAAACAGTGCTGTTTGCTAGCAGAGCTGCTCTTGCCATAAAATTGGCATGTTCCAGTGTAATTAAACTGGAATAATGACTTGGACTTGACAAAAACAACTTTTGTTGTTGTGCTGCATCAAAAGCAGCGTGGGCAGCAGGTTGAGGGAGGTGATTTTGCCCCTCTACTCTGCTCTTGTGGGACCCCATCTTGGGTACTGCATCCAGTTCGGGGGTCCTCCAACACACGAGGGATATGGACCTGTCGGAGTGAGTCCAGAGGAGGGACACAAAGATGACCAGAGTGGTGGAGCACTATTCCTACCAAGACAGGCTGAGAGACCTGGGGTGGTTCAGACTGGAAAAGAGAAGGCTCCAGGGGAGATATTAGAGCACCTTCCGGCACCCAAAGCGACCTACAAGAGAGCTGGAGAGGGACTTTTCTCAAGGGCAAGGAGTGATAGGATGAGGAGAAGTAGCTTTAAAGTGAAAGAGGGCAGGTTTAGATTAGATATTAGGAAGAAATTCTTCACTGTGAGGGTGGTGAAACACTGGCACAGGTTGCCCACGGAAGCTGTGTATGCCCCATCCCTGGAAGCCTTCAAGGCCAGGTTGGATGAGGCTCTGAGCAAACTGGTCCAGTGGAAGGTGTCCCTGCTCACATCAGGGGGATGAGAACTACATGATCTTTAAGGTCCCTTCCAACTCAACCCATTATGAGATTCTATGGCTGTTTTTTTGCTGTTTTCAGTTATAGATAGGATTTGTGCAGGCTTACAAGTTTGATCTGCTATACTCAGTATGCAGCACATAGCTCAAGGCTAGGGAAATATTCAGATGTGGGGTTTTTTGGCCTCTTTTGCACATTGCCATACCATGAAAGTCCTTTTGGTTATTATTGTTTTTTCATTCCATTCTCCTATGTTTTCCAGCTCAACAAAATCTTGCACAAACATTAGAAAATAAAAGCAGCGAAAGATTTAACAGTGTTAAGAGTGATACAGCGTAGACAGCATTAAAGCACAAAGAACCCAGTAACATCTCTGCCTGAATTTATACACTCTGCCCTAAAATTTACGGTCTGCTCACTGAGGCATTCTAATTGCCATGGGCTTCCGAGGACAAAATTAACTTCCACCCGCTGTAACTTTGCAAGGGTTTGTGCACTACAGGCTTAATGGGTCTCTGCTGCCTATAGGAACAACAGAAGAAAAGGTAGTAAGGTATAAAAAGGTAGCTGCTGCCCAACTAGGTTTGTTCATGTTATCATTGATATCGGTGTGAGGCTCTCCACTGATTTCAACAAGGACAGGATAAAATCTATTGTCAAAATTATACTATAGAATGAATCAAATCCATATTAAAATTCTGTGAAAACTGAATGACCTTAAGGTTTGAAATTTCCAGTTCTCCAGGCAACAAATTGAACTGTGGTAAAATCTGCCTTCTATATTAATACCATTGTCAGCAGAATAAAAACATTAATAAAAAATGTATGACACGAATTTTTAAAATGCCTGTTTTGCTATACTGTGCACAGTCACATTCTCTTCAACTTAATATCTGATGGATTTATTACTCTGAAAACCTTATATAGCAAATGGAGAAATATAAGTAGAAGACCCGAAAACAAATGGATCAGCTGTATGGTCTCATTCTATATCCATCTATAATCAATTTGTGTCAAATGAAGCCACTGGTAATCCTAATAACAGTAAGGAAATAAATCCATGTCTTCCCAGGTTGAGTGACTGCCCCAGTTCTCTGATTATCCACCGTAAATGCCTGGCAAGCCCTGTTAAAGATGTTACAACCCTATTAACCTTAGTATAATTTTCAGTTGGAAAAGTTAATATTCCAAGTACTCAGAGCATAGTCCTCCTGTAAATAAAAGCATAAAGGGATTTTCTTTATGTGATCAGATCTTTGAGCCCTTCATGCTTACAGGAAAAGCCTATATGCAATTGTTGAAAACATGCAAAAGTGAGGCATTATCCTATTTCTATTAATTTCAAAGGACGTCCTGCAAACAACTAAAACTTTTCCCCTTAGAAACACTAAGGGAGTAAAGTATCTGAATACCAAATGTATGTTGTCTTCTTTGCACTATTTATTGCCATTCTATTGGCTAGAGCACTAAAGCATATGCACGTTTCTTTCCAAGGATCCTGAGGGATAAAAATGAAAACAAGCCTCCCGCAGACCTGCTCTGTTGTACTTGGGATAAACGTCTTGCACGCAGGACCTAAAGCTGTGGTCATGGCAACACTTCGTTTCCGTGTGGAACTGAGGGCTTCCAGATCTCAAATGTGTTGATATTTGCTTCAAGGATTAAAAAGCAGGCAGGTCTGTAAAGTCCCAGACTTCTAAGCAGGAGAAACATCTGGTGGGTGGAACCTCTAGGCACTTGCTGACTAAATTCAGGCATTTGGATTTCTTAGCTAATTCAGTTGCCCCAGATCAGGAGGTGCTAACAGGGTACATAATGAAAGTACAAACATCTGTGGGAAACTAATTCAAGAGAGCCTATGATATAGTCAAGCAAGATACAAAGCCTAACACTGTCATAAAATCTTTACATCTCCAGAAAAGATCTGTAAAAAACCAGAGTGATTTGTAAAGTACATATAAGAAAAGCTGACTCTTAGCCATTTCACAGCAAAATGGGGAAAAATGCTGAGATTATTAAAGCATGTCCCTTATGAAAGACTAGAAATAACCCTTAAAATTAAATTTAAATGTGAGCAAGAATGAATGAGTGAGCAAGAAAGATAAAGATACTAATAAGGTATGATTTTCAGGTCCACACAGGGACTATAAAAAGCTTATTAACTGCCACTACTACCGTGTGTTTTAAGTTATTTTATCACTCAGCTTTTATGGCAGAAGAAATACTCTGGAAGCAGTGCTGTGCTTTGATTAATCACTTTCATACATACACTTTTACAGAGTATTAAACATTGCTGTAAAGATCCTTAGTGAGTCAGACTTGTTGGTGATTACAGACCAGGCTCATTTTACATTCATGTTAATAGCAGCATTAATGAAATACATCCTTCACGGTTTAGTGTCTCTCTAAATACCTAAAAGGTTTGTTACTAAATGATTACTTATTGGACAGGAGTATGCCATTGAGTATTACACAGTGGGACCAGCTGAAAAACCCACAGAAAGAAAAAAACATGTTTTGGTCAAAAATGTCTGACACTTTGAGAACAGAGCACACACAGCAGGGGCTGGGCAACACTGCTCAGATCCTCACCAAGGGCTCAGAAGATGAAAGTACCTCCATGGCACGAGCTAAGCTTACGGTAAAAGGGCAGCTCTGTGCAGGCGGCTGCGAGCCAGGAGGGATGGGCATCACTTTTCCCTGCCCCTCGGCCAGCCTCTGCTTCCAGAGAGTGGATCCCACTCCCTCTGTGTAGGACTCAGCCCCAGAAACATTGAGATGCTCCCCCAGGGTACAAGACTATTGCAGCAAGACCTCCCCATGACAAAGCCTTGCCCTGGATCAGGTTTTGACCCAATTCCCATGCTTTGGCAGGGTGAGAGGAAAGCCCTGAGAGGATGATGAACACAGGAGAGGGTCATTCAGCCCCTCCTGCTTCCCGTTTCTGGGTGGGTAGTGCCTCCAGCTTGGGGGAAAGGGGGAGGAAGAGCTAAAATGGGAACACCACCACCACCAGTGGGCTGGACAGTGCTCTCTACACCACCAACACTATTGAGTAAGCTGGAAAGAGATTTGGAGAAGGAAGGAAAAAAAATCCCCTTTTAACCAGATTTGGTGAGGTTTGCTTGCAGGAAAGAGTTTCCCAGGTAGGCTCGTGCCTCCCTGTTGTCCTTCTGCTGGGGCTCAGTCCCAGGGCAGCAAAGGCAACAGCTTCCTGTGGAGAACAGGGCAGCTTAGGCAACAAAACCAGCTCCCTGAAAAGGCAAAAATGACCAAACCTCTCATTTATTAAATCAATGGAGGCATACAACAAATTGTTCAAGTGTGCTGTTCTACAATTATTATTTGTATTTCACAAATGTAGCTAAACTTCAGTGAGTACAACTTCAATGTGAGTATCCTCATATTTAGCCATCTTCAAATTATTTTGGGAGATAATCCATATTATTCTAATGCTGTGATCAGAGTAAAACTGATTATGATCAGCAGAGAAAGAGAAGGTCACACAGAAATTGCAAACATAAAGAATCCACCTGCTCCTGTTACGTCAAGATTAAGCAAACAAGTGACGTTGTTTTATTTTTTAACTTATTTTTATTTACTGTATCAGACTGCTGGAGCTAGAATAACTGAGCTTCCAGAACCAGTCTAATGGGAGTAAAACTTATCTTTCTAAAACTCTGATTAAACAAAACCTCCCCCCACCCGTTTATTTCTTTGATGCCCAAATTAGCATCTTTTCTGCAGCATGCTGAATTAATTAGTACAGTGACAAAGAATTAGTCCAGATAAGATCAAAGCTGAAACCATATTTATCTGGAATTTGAAATTAAGAGCAGAGAGTATTAACCCTCAGCACTTCAAGGAGCTTTTCACATGGCATACTTAGTAAGCCTTCCATGAGTTCATTCAAAATAAATCAACAGTGCAATTTTTTCCCCACTGAGGTTTTGCTAAAAGGAAAATAAATTTGCCATGAAGTTTGCTACAATGCAGAACTGCCTTTAATGCAGACCCTGTACATGCTGCTCATTATGTAACTTGTAGGCATCAGTAGAACAAAGCAAACAAAGCTGAGGAAAGACAGTTAATCACAGTTGTATTAATGCATGGATCATCACATTGTTCATAGATTTAAGGGCTAATGAAAGAATTCCCAGCACTGAATCTGAGAAGCTGCTTGCTGTAACACCTCACAGGTAAATAATCTATAGTCTTCAGTGGAGAGGGTCACACATAGAAACAAAATGTCAAACAGAAGCCCTAAATCACATAGAGAAGCTTACTCTGACAGTATCAACCATGTGGACAGCAATAAAGGAAAATCTTCATTGCTGGTAGCATTACCTTGGATATTATCTGTGTTCCAGTATCAGATAAAAGACTGGAGGCTGTTCGCCATGTGAAATACAAGAGGCTGATCTTCAGCTTAGAAACTGCATAGCAGAGGCAGTCTTCAGCCCAGAATCTTCTCACCCATCTTCCCAAAGCCTTTGAGCACCATAACCTTCTTTTTTAAATGTAGAACTTGCCCTTAATTTAGATAGAAGTGAGTTACTAACTAAAACTCATTCCAGTAATTAGGTACTAAGAAATCCTTACCAGTGAGGCAGTCCTGTTCACCTGTACCATATACCAAATCTTACTTCTGCAGTATATAAAATTACCAAAGATAAAACCCAAGGAACGTGATGGCACCCTGAGACTTGGGGCACCTGAGTTAGAAGTGGTTGCTGCAAAACCACAAAGTCCATCTACTGAACCAATGGAATGGAATAACTCTCATTAACGACTATGTAAATTTAGACAACAGAAGGTAGCTGTGAAGACTCATCCCTTATACTTCAAGGAATGTATTTTTTGAAAACATGCTGAGGTATACTGAGTGTTGGAGCATTTATGAAGAGTGTCACCACTATTATTATCTGACCAGGAAAATTATGATGTTAAATGGCAGCTGTGCATCTGCTTCCAGAAAATGACATTTTAATCATCCAGTGACCATGCTGCTAGTCTTTCTGGTCACCAGGACAAGAATTCTGCATCCCACATCACATACACCACAAAATAAAAGTCTGCAGTAAATGAGGAGAGCTGTGATTTACAGCTTGATCAGAAGGAGGAAAAAAAATCAATTTATGGTCTGTCCAATGCCACAAGCCCTGCCTGTTTGTCCACCAGACTGTGGAATTACCCTCCATCCAGGTAAGAAATTATTCCCATATATTCTTATTTGTCCCTACCTTTATACAGCATCAGTCGTTTTCGCCTCCTGGTTCCACCTTACAGGCAAGTATTTTTTTTCTGCAGTGAATACTAATCCCGTTCCAGACAGTGCAGAGAAATATTGCTATACCTATTCTGTCTGGAGTTTGCAAATGGCAACCTGCCAACCCCAGGGGAACACGATAATCACACCCGTGTCCTGGGCATGGCAACACCATACTCAAAGCAAACGAAAATGACCAGAGTATTAATACCCTGACTGCTTTCTTAATTTCCATTTCATAGTCACCCATTTTCTCATCTCTCCACAAAAAGAAAAGAAAAGAAAGAGAGAATCAGGCAGGTAGGCTAGCTACTAATTTTTCTGGAAATTTGTTCTTCTCTGTCAGACAGGAAACAAGGAAATGCAGTTTGTGGCTATTCCTCTACAGTGCAGTCAGTAAGGGGAAATAAGAGACAAGAGACTGGCTGTGGAGTCTGTGGATGTTGCGAGCTGCCGCTCCAGAACTATTTGGTGACTTTGTGGGTTTTCAAAATCTGTCAGTCAAGTGAGAGCCAGCACACCTCTAGTCCATCAGCATCTCCAGCCCTCTACACATAACTGTGAACCTCTGGAAGGTGGGATAGGTAAAAGACCAGGTAAAGGGAGCTAAAAGGTAGCTTTTTGGGTTCCAAACTTGGTAATAACAGGCTGCTGAGTTTTTTCTTTTCTGTTTTCATGTTTTCTGCTATGCTGTGTCTGTTCCCCTGTTACCAGCCACACAAACCCAGAATTCACTGAAGTATCAAGTACATGTATATGCAGAGTATATGTATATATTATGTGTGTTTATCAGGGGAAGGACTTTTCATTTTTCTCATATCACAACTCTCATGGTATTCAGTGCTTTTCTTAGTACTTCAGCTACTGATGAGTCTTCACTCCCACTACAAAACTTTTTGCTCAGCCCTCTTGGCTATGGAAAAACAACATACAACTGTGACATTATCAGAACTGCGGATACAAAACTCATGAGGCAAATTAAATATACGACATTTGCAAAACAAAACTGAAAGCCTGCTACATTTGCACTCAGAGCCATGATATTTCGAGGTGTCAGACTTGCTAATCATCTCACCACTGCAGTGCTCACCTTCTCAACCACGTCACGTGCCTTCCTCCCCTTACATGCCACAGTGGGGATTTGTTGGGGCTTATCTGACTTTCATGAAGTGAAACTGCACATTGCAGGTTCCAGCGAGATCTCCAAGGAAAAAACATGACCCTCGAAAAAACAGCAGGAATACAGAGGACACACCTCCCTATGTTTCGATTGAGAGAACATCCCAGCCTTTGTGAAGACTCCATTCTCTATGGAATGTAGTGATTCTAATGAGCAGTTAATGTTGAGCATATATCATCATATCCATTCTAAAATGAAGAAACTGAACCATGAAGAGTAAAAATTACTTGCCCAATTTAAAAGGTCCTATTCTCTTTCTCCACTGATCACCTCAGAGCTATGATTACATTATCACTGCAGATCTATCTGCCTCATTCTGCAAGAAGTTTGCTGTGATGCTTTTTTCCCTTGACTATTTCCCCTGCATCTCCTCTCAGTTCTCATTCGGTTTATTCTCCTCCCCCACCACACTCGCTCTCCTCCTCCTTGCTCCACACCCAGAGATTTCTGCGGGAGGCTGCGCAACCCAGTGTGTCCGGGGCAGCAGCACTGCTGTCTCTGAGCAGCAATGTGCCGTACACACATGCAGAGATCTCTGCGGTAGCTGAGCTACCAAAATGGGCTCAACTCTTTCTCAGCGGGATGCATTAGCCTGTATTTGAGCTCAAGCTCAGAGTACTTGAGAAACTCTGAACTAAGAGACAGTTCATAGTGAAGAGATGCTTTCGAAAGAAGACTTATAACAGGGAGAGAGATGGCTCTTGAATGGGAAGGGAGATTGCAAAGGCAAAGGAAAAAACCTATGATGACTTGTTTTTAGGTTTCACAATGGACTTCTAAAGTTAAAACACCACAAATTCCACCTCTCTGCCTCTACTACAGCTGGCACTTTTACAAAGCAGTAACATTCAAAACAATGCCAAAGTAGGAGAGGATTTACATATATACTGTGTTTTGAAAGATGTGTTTTGGCATAACAAATAATAGATGTTTTTGCATTTTTAAACCGTCAAAATCAGTTCTGATAAATAATACCTTCCCTCCCTGGCCTTGGCTATTGTACATTACTAATTAGACATAGTAGTTTGTGGTTAACATCCTTCCCTACAGATTTATAATAAGCTTGTGCATCCTTTTCAGTTGTGCTAATGGTAAGGTCTGCTGGAGGCCAACTGCATGAAGCCACTGGGAGGAGAAATCTGTTTGCCTGTCAAAACAGTGGCTATCAATTAGAACTGTAAATGTGATTCCTTTAAGTGTCTTGGATGGTAGCAGAGAATTCCAGTGATGGATTAGGGGGATGAATCACTTTCATAGTGAAATAAAGGATGCTTTCAAACAAACAGCTATCTTCATGAAACAAACTCACCACTATTTCTGAGCCCAGAAGAACCTGTCTGACCTGACAAAATTCCCCTCTGCTATTCTCCCAGCAATTCCAGCTTTTCAGCACTTTATGTAGCTTACTGACAAAACTGATACTAGATTATTCCGTGGTTTTCTTAGGAAAACTTGGCTTAGGATAGCTACAGCAACAGAAGAAAAAACAACAGATCCATAAAAAAGAGCCAGCGAGACGATGCAATTGCACCGTTCACTGCCTCGGGATGCAGCCCTGGCACACAGAGAGCAATTTCCCCTTTGATCCAAGCACCCAGCTCTCATTAGCATCACTAAGAGGTGTATGGACATACTGATGGGAGTATGTTCCCCTGTATTTCGCAGGAAATTAACACCCCTCACTTGGGGACTGAAGGAGGCACTGTCTGTCACTCTCAGGCCTCCTCTCTGCCAGTTAATTAAGCTAAAACCTCTGCCACAAGTCTCAAGAGGAAGCTCTTCCCTGTTCTTCTCGGTACAGCAAACCTGACACAAAGCAAAATGTCAGGAGCAGGAGCTGGGAAATGGTGATGTCCGGGGAAGATGAGCTTCAGCCTGCATTTGCCAAGCCCTTCTGCCATTAGGTTTTTGCAGATTTTGAAAATAGTTATTAGAAATCAAATTGATGAGTTATAGCTCAGTTTAAGCTTTAAGAAAGATTTAAGACAACATCTTCAGCTTTCATATATTGTGGCTTTTGGTTACTGGTTATTTTCAGCAATAGTAATCCTAGATGGCACATACAAAAACCAGTCAGCAAACTGCTAACCCTCCAGGACTCCACTGCTATTTTCATGCCACAAGAGTGACTAAGCAATACAGGAAAAAGCAAAGAACTCAACCAATACTGACAAAACGTGGCTCCCGCAGCTGAAGGGCAATGCTTCAGGACGGGGAAGGTTTCATCTAGTTACCAAACTACAGACTCTCTCATCAGGCTGAGAAACTAAACTGAACGTGCTAAAACCTTTCCTCAGTGCCACTTTATAAATAAAGAATAAATATCAGAACTAAGTGACTGAAAGTTTTAGTCAATTACATGAACTGCACCACTCTCTCCTATCTGTTTGCAATAGTATTGTTTGTGAACTATGAGCCAGAAATTTTCTTTGTAAAGTTTCAGTGAGAACCTGGCAATCCCTCCTGTTTCTTGAATCTTAAAAGAAGTAATTCTGGTGCAATCAGATAAAGAAATACATTTTACTGGACAAAGTCAGAAAAAATTGTGAGAATAGTGTTTAAAATCACAAAGTATTTTTACTTTCCTGGCCATTACAACTACCCAGCTTGAAGCTGCACAAACACCGCAAACAGCCCAGATTCCCAAAGAACTTTTGCCTTCTTGCATATTTCTTGCCTTTCACACATTGACTCCCTACCACAGGTGTTCATACACTGTTTTTAAATATCATTATTTGCTATTGGTGTTTGTATTACCATCCAGTTAATTTTTGTGCAACAACGTAGGGAAAAATCAATGCTTTCTTGTAAGGATACAGCGATGCTTTGTTCACCACACAAAGGCTCTGACTTGTCTCACCACCCCCACAACTCCATGTCCTAAGGTTATATTCACTCATTCAACTATATGCAATATCAAACCACCTAGTGACCAAATTAAGCACAAATACCTTAAAAATTCAGGATGTAATCAGTCTTAGCTTAAGAAGCTACTGCAAAAAAAAGCTTCATTATGAGGGTGGTAGAACAAATGCTAAATTCAAAGCCCATGGCAGCACAGAAGGCTGAAGAATCCATATAAATTCTATCACTCATTTCATTAAAACTTTTGTCACAGGAGCTGCCAGTATCACTGCATGAATAAAACCAAAACGGTGCTGATAAAAAACTACTCCGGGATGTACAGTCAGTCAATGAACTTAATTCTCTTTTGTTTCCAAACTGTGCTTGATACAATCACAATTCTCCTGAATGTGTGAGACATTAACTGTCGTCCATCAAATAATTTGTAGGGAAAAATTCTGGCTTATAATTTACCCATGAATTAACTGAACACAATCAGTATTCATTACAGTGAACATTCTGCTTATTCATCATTAACTGCAACTATCACATGTACTGTTTCTATTTCTTAACTTGATAAATCATTGTTTAAAAACTACCTTCACGAGCAGAGGGGAGGAGAAGCCATCCTGCACTTCTTGGAAAACATGTTTTGGCAATGGGCCCAAAAATTTACTGCATAAAACCCCCCACAATCATATGAACACAAATTTCACCACACCAGTGCTCACAGCTGATGAATTACATTTAGCTGAAAGTTTTTAATCTGTAAAACAAACTAGAGATCTGAGTGTGAAACAACTTCAGCATCTATATTTGCATTTCTTTGGCTGCATCCTTGGTTTCCTATCATAGGAAAGAGTGAAAAGAGTGCCTAATTTATCAACTATATACACCATTCATAATTTGATCTTTCTATACCACTACTTATTTTGATTTATTAGATGCAACATTTAAAATAGATTTTTTTTGTCATGATAATGGAGCTGTCTTTGTAGACTCATACTATTGTTGTGTATCTAACTGTACCAAAGACGTACACAGTTTCAGATGAAGTTGCATTATTAATTTATAGTGTCATTATGATGTTATTTTGCCATGGTCTTATAACTAAAAAGCCCAGTTGCCTGGCCTCAATTTTGGTTTTTTTTCTCATGTGGGGAAAATTAAATTCTTTTACCCCCTTTCCCTGCAGTTACACATTTTCCTGCCATCTCCTGTCTCACTTTCACATAGATGTTGACTTGTACCACTGTCTCTTTTCCAGCTGCTGCTGAATAGACAATACCACAAATATATAAATATAGTTCAGTGATCCTTGAAAAAACAAGCAACAGGATACAGGAATGTAAAGCAGAAATCATGGTCAAATCCAAGGTCTTGAATTTCAATAACTGGAAAGCTGACACCTGAAAAAAAACCCTTCCCTAAGTCCACTCACAATAGCTGGAATTAACAACTACATCTTTTGTACTATTTAGACATACTTCCTCTAGCAATTAGCTGGCATATTCTCTAAATAAGCAGAGCTGTAAAAGCCAGCTAATGTGCCAGTGTTTCTATTGGAAATCTTTAACAAAAATCACTAGTATTTAAAGAGATTGGTTGAAATTTGGTTCCAAATAGGGTACTTTCTTGTTAGGCAGAGGACAGTGAGAATTTCATCTTATGTAATGTGCCTAGTACTGCTTGAAACAAATGAAAAAGCAAAAGGAAAGACATGGAGATGCCTAAAGGTTCTCATCTTGCTCAAGAAATATCCAGAAGGTGGAATGCAGAGTCTGAGAAACAAAATGCCTGGACAAGGGAATAAAGTAAACAGATTTAACAGCACTGAGGTGCAAACTATTTGCTTTTTGTTTATTTGAATATAAAAGAACTTAGATGTGGTATTTAGGCTTAGCCAAAGAAAGACAAGGAAAAAATACATGATGCATGAACAAACATCAAATATCCACATGACTTCTGTTTCAGAGAAAGAATGGGAGCAGAGAAAACATAGTACTGAGACAGACGCCCAACATCACCAGTGTCTGTGCACTAAGTATCTTGACCCACAAGTTGATTTTACATCTGCTAATGACATTTTTAACAAACATATTTAGTTGACACCACATTCCAATTTGTCTTAATAGCACAACTAAACAAGAAAGATATACACAGAGGCATGAACAACACCCTGCCTGGGAAATCCCTTCCCCTCTTTCCAGCAGTTACTCACTGAATTTGAGCATGGCCTAGGAGGCAAGCTCAAGAAAAGCTTTCCATGTCCTTGTGGCTCCAATCACAGCACGTACTAAGGAATGTTCATTTTCCTGAGGCAGGGCCAAAGGAGAAAGTTCTGTTTCATTCTTGCCCATCTTTGTAATTCCCTCAGTAGATGCAGTGTTTGTCATTTTACAGAACAGCTGCTCGGAACAAATGCAAACACCATGTTTGTCCTGTGGTGTTCAAGTTCTCACACCAGAGAGAAAGTCCATGGCTCCTATCAAAAATGAAGGTATTTCTCAGATGCATTATTTCCCCAAATATCAAACACAGAGAGCAAAGTGGTTGAAAATATGAAAAAACTTCAACTTTATCAAGACATAGAAAAGTTGTTCTAAAAGGAAATCCATTAAGATAAATCAAGAAAGGTCTCTCTGATCATCATTAAACAGTAACTTGAGCTCAGGATTAAACTAAGCCAGACCACTTATGCCATTGATGACCTATTTTTTTTGAACCAATCAGTATCATATCCCTTGATGTTCCAGAAACAAAGCAAACTCTTAGACCCCTTTCCTCCTGAATCATAAGCCTATCCAGGAAACGAGTGCATTCTTCCTTTTCTGAACCTTGTACCCAACCCCAAATCAAGAGCTCAAAATAACTCAGAAATCTGTATTCACAAGATGAGAAGTCATCAGTCCTACTTAAACTCCTTTTATGACGAGTCTTTACCATTAGCCTCTGGGTCTTTGGATAGCAAGCAAGCAGCTCCATTCTTTGAGTGCTCCTTTCAGATCCAAACTGCAATGTATTACTGAAGTTGGCTCACCTTTGCCATGTCTAAGCCACGCCCCTGCAACAACACTGTCCTCACACAGTATCTACAGGAGCCAGCTGGGACAGAAGGGACTGCAGGCTGAAGTTCATGCTGAAGTGATGCCCAGAGAAGAATACGTCCTTTAAAATGTTTATTTTTATTTTGTGTATGTGATAAAGGATGGAGAGGGGGGAGAAGAGAGGGCTGATGCAGAATGATAGTACAGTCAGAAAGCATATGATAATGACTATGAAGGAGTTCAAAGCTTTCTAAAGTTTTACAAGATGAGCTATATAACAAGGTAAGTGCTTTAATTCCAAAAGCGCAAGATAGCCTCTTATTTCCTGGAAAGTCATCAAACACTAAGACAGAAAAGAAGGATGAACTCAGTGGGATAGCTCATTGTTAAATAAGAATTAATCTGGCTTCTTTCATGAATTTGCCATCATGTAAACTCTGTGATCTCTCCACTCTATCAACAAAGCAAAAGTTTAATCCTTATGAATAAGTTAATGTATCAATTTCTACGCCTCTTTAAAGCTTATTAAAGCCTGCAAAACTAGAAAAACTGATGTTTTTAACAGGCTTTTGCCACTGGTGTGAAACATGCCCCTCTCTCCACTCCTTCTTAATTCTGCTTATATAGCATGATTTCCAAAGGTACAAAATCTGGCCTCCCCCAAGCTGCAGAACCTGTCAGTTCTATCCCACTGCCCCATGTGCTTTTTAAGGTTTTGCACCAAAGCCAGAATGATTTTTTTCCTGCAGTGTCTTAGAAGAGTGATTATTTTGGCAAGAATAGCACTTCTGAACTGAAATGGATAGGATCCTATGGCAACAGATTCTTTTGTACCTGGGAGGAAGCCTCATCAGCAAAACAGCAGAAAAACCAAGAACGGATGGCAGAAACTTCTTTAGTTGTCTGGATTCACACAACTCTGACTTTCTGCCATTTCTGCCTTCTTCTGTCACCCTCATCCAGAACAAGTTAAAAGCAAAAAAGAGACCACTGTTGCTGTGCAGAGGGACGTTCACTAAGCCTTCTGACCACCTGGAGAACTGACAGGCTTAGGGGAGAGACAAAGCCCAGCACTCCAGTCAGAGTCTGGCAGCAAAGGGGCTGCCAAGGAAGCAGTAGGCTGCAAACAGAATCCTTTCCACAGAAACTGTTCTTCTGGGCAAAGGCTGGACATCTTGAGGTAAAGCTAAGGCTGAGCTGTATTAGCTACTACAAGAGAAACCAATTTCCAGCTATGCTGCCTGCACAGTGATACACATTATCCACAATCCCCCGTCCCCGTTATCAACAAACGTCAGTCAGCATTGGAACAACAGGACCTAAAATCAGAATACACAAGGTTGTTTTGATCTGAAATTAACTGTATAGTAGAACTTCTTTTCTGCAACCAAAGTTGAAGGAAAGTGAATATAATAAATACACTCAGAACTTTTTTGGTCCTACCTACTTTTACTTCAAGAAATCCTTAGAACTTCTCAACTCTTAAAAAAACCTTCGCACATACAAGACCACATCTTGTGCATCACATTGAAAAAGGATGTTGCAAGGCTGCTGTCCAATTTTCTTTTTCAACATCCCTCTCCTAGAAGAATGTGTTCATAGTGGAAGTGTCTCACTCTGCTTTTATTCAATGCCAGAAACGTATCTATACA
This sequence comes from Myrmophylax atrothorax, assembly GCA_026770055.1. Taxonomy (NCBI): domain Eukaryota; kingdom Metazoa; phylum Chordata; class Aves; order Passeriformes; family Thamnophilidae; genus Myrmophylax; species Myrmophylax atrothorax. The sequence continues at coordinate 12,667,754 of JAOXXN010000102.1, forward strand.
AATCTAGAAGTCCCTAACACTCTGATAATGATACAGAGCATGCAGACTTGACTGTATTCCATAAATCTAGCCTAGCTAGTATTTTCTCCAGTTACTGACTCCTTGATGGTGTAGAATTCTCAAGAGCTGCAGAAAATCAGCAGCAGTTGGATAGAGGGGATCAGCACTAGCCATTGCTTGCGATCTCTCTCCCAATGCTGTCCTAGGAACATATTCTTCCCAGCTGCCTCAAATATGACTCTGTTTTGTCATTAACATGGTTGCAAAAAACCCACCATCCAGATCTTTCCCATCCCTATATAATCCTAGTATCTCCTCCTTTACATCTTGACTCTGCAGCCAGTAATACTTGTGAGTTCCTCTTATCATTATTGAAGCTGCATTAAGTACTTGACCTTCCCTTCAAAGGCTTCAAACGATCACCTAACACATCTCAAGCCATTCTGCACAGCTCCAGCCAACACATGGCTCAGCACTCCACAAACCAGGACCGGCACAGCAGCGCTGGCAGCAGCAAGCACAGGAGAGCAGGGCACCAGCCCAGAACACAGTGGGCTGCAGTCAGTGCCCAGCAGCATCCCCAGCCAGGGCAGCTGGGACCACACAGGGCACACACGGCCAGGCTGCAAAGGGGTCCTTGCTCAGCTCCCTCCTGAAGCAAAAGCAAACCAACTAGCCCAAAGCAGGCTCTGGGGAGAACACAACTAGAAAGTTATCACTTACAAGTGTCAGAAATAAACAAAGCATCTATTTTTCAAAACACCATTATAATCTCTTAGGTAGTTAGCCCTGCCCAGTATCAGGTACACAGGGAAGGATGGTAAAGACTGGCTTTGCAATTTAAAGAGCTACTTCTGCCTGTCTAATTAAGAGCCAATTAGTGATCACTGAAATTACAATGTCCCTGACCCTCACAGTTGCAGACCACTGCGAGTCAGGAGGAACGGGAAGCGAGCCGTGGTGCTCTCCGTGGCTGGGAGCTGCTCCATGGCTGGAGGCGCCGCAGGAAGCGTGTCCATGAGCCGGGCACGGGGCAGCGAGCCCCCTGCAAACAGGGCCCTCGGAGCTGGCACTCATGGCAATGTTTGCCTGCTTAGCTGGGAGTGTGTTTAACTATGCACATAATCATACCCAGATGTAAATACTCCACATTTTGCAGTACACACTTATTTAAATATGTACCCATTAAATCGCAGAAACCTAAGTAGGAGTCTCCCTTCCCTCATCAGTGTGGGCCCAGGCCAAGTCCTGATGAAACAAATCGGAATTTGTAAATCATGTTCACAGAACAACAGATTAGGTTTCAGAAGTCCCCATGGCTCCCTCCTGTACATACATTATCAAAATTCTCTAACAGATTAATGTTTCCAGAGGCCACATATTACAATGATCAGTTCAGACAAGGGAATATCAGGACACAGAGGCCTTGTGAGAAGAGAGGTCTGGGAGCTTCAGGCCAGTGAGAGAGGGGAGATTTCCGCCTGTGCTCCTTTCAGCACATACTTTTTCATCAGATAAATATAAATAAGTAGTACAGCAGTTGTTTAGTGAGCAGCTTAGGGACATATTGTTCCTAGTGTCCTAATTTTCCTGACACAATTGGTAAATTTAGACATCTAATTAACAGTCTGTGACATTTATCAGGTTACTTGTTGCTGGGGTCCTTTAAGGCTGTCAATTAAGCTTTCCATACCTTTGACATATTCTTAGTTTCCAGACTGAGTCTTAGGCCTCTCAGAACAGTTAGGAATGCTCCTAACACATCCCCATTCTGTTTATGTGGGCTTTCCACAGACCCAGGAGATGAACCAGGGCGACATCTCTAAAGCCAGTTTCAAAGTAAGACTGTAACACCTGCACGTGTGGGATGGAGCAGCCCAAGCATGAGAAAGTATGCAAGAATATATAGTTCATCTCTAAAAAGCCAGCTAGGGTACAAGGTCATCCACTAAGAACCATATTATAAAACATCTGCATATTTTGTTGCCACTTTCATAATTATTTTCACAACTCTCACATTTTAGGCCTTGCTGTTATAGGCTTATAAATGTACATTTTTACCTTTCCTTATTTACCCTCTTTTGTGTTAGTAGGTTTTGCTTCTAACATGTAAGATTTTCAATAGTGAAATATTTAACCCAAGTGGTAACATTACTTGATTTCAAGTCCCTTTCATCACAGGAGAAAACGAAAGTAAGAAAATCCAAATAAAAAGGAAGATCTTTTACAACTTCACTGCTACATGCACATCCAAAAGTAGCTTAGAATGCTATGACAGATACACAGGTTTTGTTTGCAAAGTGTCTTTGACCAGACTGATGCTGCAGACCTGCCTTAATGAGAATCCTCTTTAAAGCAGTGTGATTATTATCACTTCAGAGCAACATGCACATAGCATACAAAGTATATCCCCTCACTCACTCTCCCCAAACAGGTAAGGTAAAATGGGTCTTCACTTTAATGCTTAGCTAAAAAAATACATCTAATGTGTATATGTATCAAGCTTCTGTAATGATATTCCAGTCTGAGAAGGGTAGATACAGCATGAAAAAAAGTCCCAAGAGAAAATGAAGTTCTCTTCATCCCTGATATTTTGCTCCTGGACCACCCTGATAACTGTCTGAAAACCCACCAGCAGCAAGCACAGGAAGCAAAAACTGCAAAAGTAGCTATTTGTACCTGCTCAGATGAGACACAGCACATTTCTTTATTATGTCAGTAGTAACAACCCAACTAAAAGCACAATTTCTTCCAGGATCATGCATTGATGACAAGAACCCTGTTTACAGAAAAGCAGGGCACTAAAAACCAAAAATGCCTGTAATGAATGTTTAGCAGGCAAAGACACTCCATAACATTATGCAGTGCCAAAGAAAGCTTTGCTACATCGTTTTTACACATGTGCTTTAAATGTTCAGTGTTTAGGGTGGAGTTGTGCTTGCTTTGGCAGCTTCTGTGAAGAAGACAGGGTGTGCAGCCCCTTGCAGAACTGGAAGGAAAAATTCTGACAAAGTTTTGTAGGAGATTAAAAACCTTGAAGTGAAAAATCCTATCTGACATCAATCTAACATGAAATAAGAAAGGCCTCCACTATGCCTCTTAGCAGATCACTGTATCTCCTGTGACAGAAGTCTGACCTTACAGTCTGCAGCTCCAGAGCAGACCAGCATTTCTGCTCTCCTGGGTCCCTTTCCTTGGAAAGAGCTGTCCAGAGCTGCCCCTGAGCAGTTTGCTGGGGAGCTGCCCAAGGGAGATGGGAGGAAACCCAACTCCCTCCTCTCTTCCACCACCCCACTGCTGGCAGCATTGCTGCTGCCCTGTGGCAGCTGAGACCTGCTGGGAGAAGCCAGCGCTCCAGGATCCTTAACTCCGCACCAGCTGAGCACTTGGGGTACTCCAGGCCCTCTGGAAAACAACCTTGGTGTCAAGGTTGGGTGCTCAGGGAAACCAAATAGAGTTTTCAAAAATACCACTAATGCTCTTCAGCGCCTCCCTGATCGCTTTTTGAAGTATCTATACCTGGTTTCAAATGTCTGTATACTGTCTGGAAATGAGGGCGCTTGAGCATAACACAGCAATAATAAACTGGACAACACATGAGTTTTAAGGCTTTCTGCTTCAATTATTTTGGTAGCTCTTTCATGCTATGGGCAGATTTCTACCCAAGTTTGCTGGAACTGTGTTTCAGACAGTCTGGCTGATACAAAGAAATTTGTAGCATTTCCTATCAAGATATTCACATTGGACAACATCACAGAACTCCAAAAATTCAGGTCACAAGGAGGTTATTTTTCGGAAAGGGATAAAACATTAGGATTCAAAATAGAAACAGCGTATTACAACTTTAAGCCCAAGGTTGCGACCAGCGGCTAGTGAAAATCTACACAAAGTCTTTGAGGAGAATAATTATACTGGTTGCCAAGGTGAAAGGTAGCACCTTTGACTGGAGAGTAACAACTTACTTGGGTTAGCAGAAACCTTAATTGAAACCATTGTGTTTTACTCACTCTCTGTGGTTGATCATGCCTAGGGAGACTTCCTTCATTATATAAAGCGTGTAGGAGATAAATGGAACAAAAATCTCTAGGATAGTTAGGTCAGGTGACATACACCACAGTGACACATTCTCCTCTGTGAAGCCAGAAATTTCCAGTCCTCAGACGTGACAGATGTGTCAAGTTTACTTTTCAGAGAGAAAAAAAGGTGCTGTTATAGTTCTGGCTAACCTTTGTAAAAACCCTTAATTCACAGAACAAGTGTGGAATCTTGTCTGGAAAAGCTGATCTCCTGCTTCATGCCTTGAAGCTACTACATGCCTTAAGTACCCTGACAAGATTTTGAATCAGACAATAAGGATGAAACAGAGGAAGAGAGTCTGTTGGGGCACAGAGAGGGAAGGTGGGGGGAGGTGGGATGAGAACAGCAGATGGTAACATTTGTTACATTTCACTTTTACAGTCCAAATAAGTTTAAAACCCAAAGCAACTATGCTGCTCCGATGTAATTAAGCGCTTCACTAATGTGAAAAACCTTGCTTTATGAGACACAGCAGAGTACAGAAGAAGGTTGCCTCTGAATAGCCACTCCAAAAACCCATCCTAATCAAAGACATTTGCCAGCCATATCAAATACAGATGTACAAAGTTTGGAGCTGGAGAACATCTCTGTTAGCAGCAAAAAAATTGGCAGCAAGTCTTGGGTAGATTCAAGTACCTTAAAACAGAATTTAACTCTTCATCATACAAAATCCTAAATAGATTTGGAGGTTCTTCAAAGTCTAAACACACAGAATAATGTTGAACACATGTCTGACTTCAGTGTACTTTTAATTCAAACTCAAGCATTCAATCAACTAGTCCAGACTAATACTCTGTAGTGCATGAGAAAAAGAGTATGAAGGACTGAACTGAACTTAGTGGTGGAGGGAAAAAAGCAAAAGTTAAAGAGGGTTCAGCCACAATCTACCCCAAAAGAAATGCCCAGCTTCCACCACTGACTGTTAAGACCTCAAGAACATTAGTTTTGTAGATTACAAGGATGTTCCAAACACTCAGGAGGTGCTGCCCCCACCTCCATACGAAGAGAAACCACTCTTTTCTTTGGAAAGCAAAACAATAAACTCCATTTTCTAAAACACATCATGGGCAAGACTTCACTCTATGTTATCTGTGAAGAATTAAGTCTAGCTACCCAGAGCACAAAATGTAACTCAAAAGTAATGGGCTCCGTGATAAATTAAGACATTCCTTTCATAGATTATAGTGCATTCCTGTCACATTAAGGCATTTTGAGCTAAAAAGCCAACCTAGAGATTGATTGGACTATTTTTTCAATAACTGAAGGGATTATGTGCCAACATTTATATTCCAAACAGTTTCCTTAAACCTCATTGAGGATATTTTTCTGAATGTTAAAATGAAATCAAATCAGATTTATGATTAAGCACTGCATTACCAAGCAAGTTAGACTTCGGAGCAATGCTACAAAGCAGGAGGAACAGTATGTGCAGCTGACTAGTGTATTTGGAGAAAAATATAAATACTATACCGCTATAAATAGTAATATTCAAAAACTCCTTTGAATTGTTCTACATCCCAGCAGTGTTTTATTAATACATAATCCATCTTACCATACCTATGCAGACATTGAAATAAATAACTGGTGCTTATAAATTGGCATACTGATATTTTTTACTAAAATTATTACAACGCTCCCCCCAAGACAGATTAGCTAAATCTTAGATGTGAAAAAACCTACCATATAAATGTTACTAGGTATTTGTTTGCTCTTCTGCCCACTTCCTAACACCCACTAAGAAATTCAGCTGCCTGACCAACACTGCCCAAGTTTCCTAAACGAATACTTGGGAGAGGCAAATAAACAACATAAAACAGTACAGCTAAAGAGATTACCAATTTCTCTCTTATTTCCTGCTGATCATTGCCAGACTGTGTTTCTGCCCCAAAGTGCAGGCTTCATTATTAAAGATGGACAGAATACAAGCAGATTCAGCGGAGGCTGGCTGTTCAGGAAATAGCTATAATTTGGTAAATGGCATAATAAACACTTGAGCATCCTTGATGCAATGGGTAATGAGCCAGTGCAGTCCTAAGAATGTGCATAACAATGTTAAGATTATACTGTGTTTCACATTATATATCTACACACACATGTGTAGAGACGTCTGTATAATATTTCAACTATTATATTTGTTTCCCTCCTGACATAAATTTATTACTTTTCCCTCTGTACTCGCCATTCGCAAAACAAAGCAACATTTTACTTTCATGCTTTGCTCTCTCTCTTTCATTTCACTTCTAGTATACCTACATAAACCATCAGAAGCTTTTGTTCATCATGGCAACCAAATGCATTACACTCTGAGCACCAGAGATCCTGGAACTAAATGCAATCTCACAGCAAGTCATCAGCATGTCTAGAGCCCATGCAGTGGAAGGCGATTTAAATCCCCAGTCTGTTCTTGCCACCATGGAGAATAATGACAACCCATAACATATCCCATTCATCTAACAGCTGAAAGGGTAATGAATTACAGAGATAATTCAGCCACTCATTATTAAAAGATTACAACATTAAAAATGAACTGTTTTTTTTAAAGGCAAATGATCACGTTTTCATATAGTGTGAGTGAAACTATACAGTATTATTGATTCTCAGCTATAATGTAAGAGGCAGCTTGTAACAAAGCCCTCATATTGAATTAGATTTAAAGTTAGCACTTCTCTAGCCTAAAACTCAATCCCAGTTCATACTGTTTTACTCCAAATACTTAAAATATCAGTATGTTTTAACAGGAAGCTCTAGAATTTCTTGCTATAGTTCTCTGACAGCATTACCCAATTTTAATGAAACTGCAAGTACACATAGCCAACTTTACTTAATATCATTCTTGATCAGAATTTAAACAAACAAGCAACAACGACAACAAAAAACCCCAAACCAAACAAAACCACAAAAAAACCCTCCACATCAAACCAAAGCAAGGAATGAACCAATCCAAACAAAACAAAAAAGAAAAAAAGAAAACCATGCCCAACAACAAGAACAAAAAACACCTCCAAAAACCAGCCAGGAACACCCCTGCCCCAAATCAGCCTACATTTTATGGTGCAAACTATGAAAAATGTTAACTGGAACAAAGTCTCCACACGACATGCTGGGCTTTTAAGCCTACTCAGCCTATGGTTCCAAGAGAAATATCAGTGGCTTCATTTCAGAACAAACCTGTTAAGTTTTAATACCAAAAAAAGGTTCTTTATCCAGCAAGCACCAAGCCAGTGCCTCCATCCAAAGTATCTGGTTACCCATAGACTTTTCAGGTTAATTCAGTGACAGATGAAATATGTACTTAACTGAAACTGCTCCACACGTACCACGAGTAAATGCACGTTTCCACAGGAGACTACTCAATCATTAAATGCAGGACACAGCATCATCTAATAAAAAGAGACTTTTTAATATAGAACATCTGCAAACTTTCTATCAGCTCCATCTAAATGCATACCCAGGGTCAATTAAAAAATACCTCCAAAAGTTTGATTCATAACTTTTTCATTTTCCCAAATACATTTCTGCTGTTTGCAGGATAGGAACTGGGAGGTGGCGAGAGGTGGGAGGAGAGGGGAAGGTCTACAAGAAAAATTAGGTTGTCAGAAAATGTCAATAGTCACAGCAAATCTTCTGTAAATGATTTTTGAAAGTCTGTTTCACTTTATGTACAGCTGAACAGTAACAAGCATAATGCCAACTTTCATTTTGGAAACAAGCTGCAAAGGGCATCTGTATATGGACATAAATTGCAACCAGTTAAGACAGAAGAAAATCCTGCACTGGGGCTTCTATGGGGCAGCCTTTGAAGAATGTTCTTGGCTGGCATGGGCAGAGGAAACCTGGAAAGCTACCGCTACAAGGCTCAAAGTAAGGGAATGAAAAGTGATTATTTTATCCATAACTGTATTTCCTTTGTTCATTCATTCACATTATATGGCAGACTCCTGTGCAGTGACTGGCAAGGGCTGCTGAAGGGTGGATGCACCTCTGCTGCTGTCCCTTACCCAGCAGGAAGGGGCACTGCTGTCACTGTGAACATGGGGTGGGGCAAGGGGGACCCAAAGAGGGGAGCACTGCTGAGGAGGCCCTTAAATTAGTATTCTTCTTCTCTTTAAAGAAGACACACAGCGTCAGCTTCACTTTTAACAAAGAGGCGTCAGGGAGGGCAAAGATATGCCCTGATTTTCACGTTTAGTACTCCCTTGCCACTCTTGGAGAGTTGCCATTATTCTTTACTACCCATTTTATCTTACAACCTTTCAGCTGAATCTGCTGATGGCCTTCCTATGAGCATGTCTCTTAGCCCATGATATTTGGGTTTTGAGCAGGTTTCTTACTTTCCTCAGAACACTTTGAATGCCACAGTAAATCCTACCAGATCCTCACGGACTGCAGCAGGGACTTGACTGGCCATCACCATCTGTTCCTCCCAGCCATGAGAAATGCCTTATCAGAAGTTTATTATTATGACTACATACATTTTTTGGATCATGAGTTGATTTCACTTAAAAGTTTTTTTTAGCTGTGCTCCATGTTCTAGAAATGTCACAGGCCAGATTTTTAGAATTAATAGCAGGGATACAATAGAAGTTACATTTTTCAGTCCCATCATGCACGCTTTAAATGATGTCAAACCTTGGGTTCAGGAATCACTACAGTCCTTTTCCTGAGGTACTACAAAATATAATTTCTCTTTCCTGGGATGGTACACTTCATTAAGCAAGCAGACTGCAGAGGTTACCAGGTTTTTGTATGGTAAGTAATTTTCCTTTGTTTTTCAGTAATGTCACAAATGAACTTTTTAAATTGTCAAGTTTTCTTGTATTTCACAATAATCTCCAAGGGATTTTAAACAAAGTGACTTTTCAGATTAACATCCATCTCAATCCTTATTAAAAGGGTCAGAAAATTACAGGGGGGAATAAAAATGCTTACTTTTAAGTGACCCAACCTTTTTCTTTTTCAGAATTATCCCAGCATAGAAACTGCTGTCTGAACCCAGGCAAGATATTTTATGAAAATCTGAAAATTTCCAGGGATAAAAAGCCTGTTTCCTCTCCTACTCAACACTGAGTGCTACACAGCAGAAATTGTACTTCACAGATCTGCTTCCTCTGGGAATTTTGCTATATATTAAGTAAATAAAATTAGTTTCTCCCTGTTTTTAGTCCTTTTAACCCTAAAACCCGGCAAAGGTAATAAACAAAAAACTGCATTTTATTATTTTTTTATGAATTACAAAGACTAAATTGCACCTGTAATCCTTCTTGTGAAACACAAATCAAACAAATGGGATTGCAAAGATGCAGCTAAAAGATGGAATGGGTCTCACGCCTTTGTATACCAGTGAGAACAAATAAGTAGCAGAAATACCTCTAAATTTAGACTGTAGTTTTCAGGATTATCAGTTAAAATATATTTCTTAAGAAAAAAATCTGATATTGAGTTACTGGAAGAAATACAGAACCTTGATATATTGGTTTTAGGTTCACCATTCAGGGAAGAAGTGGAACCTTACAAGCTCTCACAGTCTCAGGTGTGGATTTCTCCAGCAAGCCTGAAAAAATATTCATCACTCAAGTCCACACAGAACAAGGACTAGAGTTATTTTTCCTACACCCTTACAACCCAAAGGAAAAAAATCATTAATCACAACCTCATGCTGGTTCACCTCAATCTCACACCTGTATGTACCCAGGAACACTCGGTGGGTCTCATCCAGTACAAGACTTCCATTAAATTCAGCAAGCTTTGACTGGAAAATTTTGCCACAAAGCCACTACATGTCTGTATTTCTGTGGTTTAAGACCAATCCATATCTCTTTGAAACATCTGCTGTTTTTTATTTCAGGAAGAGTGACAGGCTCAAGGATGTTCTCCACTATTTTGAAATAACTGTTGCTTATTTAGGTTTCCCAAACCTTCCCTTCTGATCCCTCTGCCTTGGTTGGCATTTCCACTACATTTCCTGCAATCAGGTCTGATCACTTGTGCAGCTATTCCTTCCACTTTTGCCATGAAACAATAAACATTTTTTCCCCTCAGTCTCACCATTGGCCATGCAAATTCCGTCAGACCACCTGGAATTTTTCTTTTGTCATTTAAATGCACAAATGGTATCTGTGCTAAATTTAACAGCTTATAAAGCCTGCTTGCTATAGTACTTTATCAGCTCTTTGTTCTGTGTTTGAGAACTGCTGCTGTCTATTGACTTTATTAGAGACCAACACAATCGCTACAAGTCCAAGTTCCCGACTGGACAGATACCGAAGTGAAGCCGCCGTATTAAAGGTCTGTAACGATCTTTCCTCGCTCAGCCAAATGGATTGTCATCTGTGTTGATTCAATGCAACTCCTCTGTGCCACTCAATACAATTGATCACAAGATGCTTTTATAAAGCATTTGGTTATCCTTGAAATTTGGTACTCAGGGGTTCTGGAAAATGCCCACAGCTTGAGCTGTCCTTGTGTAAATACCTTTCTCTGTAGCAGATACTAAAATTGTTCTTTTTCTTATCTTGCTCCTAAAATTCCCCATACACATTCAGAGAAACTCTGTTTAAGCCTCACTGTCTCCTTCTTGATAGCAACATCCACTTGGTAATTTTAATTAAATCTCATGGCTTCAATTATCTGTATACAGACACTGTATCAATTTAAGTTGCTCTCCAGTGTAGCCTTTTTTCCTCATCCCTGATGTTTTATTTTGGTGTCACTCTTCTGTTCGGTCAGCCTTTGAAACTGGGTCCTTCAGAAGGCTACCATCCACAATTTAAATTTTTTTTTTATTCCTTTTTCAAGTTCATTTTAAGTCAATATTTACAAACAGACTGAAAACCTCATAATTCAGAGCTTAATTTACAATCTTCTCCTTTTAGCTTATAAATTAGTGCGGCATTTTGCTGAACCAATTTAATTTTGTACTTTTTCTCTGATCACTGCTGTATATGAAATTTCCTCTGATTTATGTCACAGATTTCCCTATCAACCTCTATATTGTAAGGCTTGTTTTAGGTCTGTGACTGCTCTGCATGGTGGTTATTAAACAGAAACCTAGATGTTCAACTAAGTTTTTGATTTAGTTTTGTGGAAACTTAAGGGTAGAGCTGGTCTAAACTCGTCAGCCCCCACAGACCAGGACTGACCTCCACAGAAAATCATGCTCCTAGTTTCAGTCTGACTTGCCTTTTCCAAATACAACACATAAGATTCCTCACAAAGAAACCCACTCGAGCAATGACAGCCCCATTTTGCCAAGCTGTCATCTACCTGGAACAGTCACACTAGAACTTTCCATTGGGCTTTAATGACTGTGCAAAGTCATTACAATATTACTGCAATAAATACGGTATCAAAGCCAACAGACGCCAATGCCATCACAGGCAAAGAGCCTCCTGAGAGTGACTTAACCTTTGACCAGCAAATTTGATCAGCTACAGGCACTTTGTGTCCCACGTGAATGGCTGATGCACACAAAACAAACAAAGACTGAGAAAGACAATAAACTGACAGCCAAGATCAACAAATGGTCTTGGTGTCCCATGAAGCCACTAATACAACACTGTTAAACATGCTTTTTTCCAGGTGTGGGTTGTTTCAACATCTTCCAACATCAACATGCCTATGTGTCCTTGAGAAGATGGGGGAGATACAGTGATGTGACAAGACTATTCTACTGTAAGGAAGCTCCTTTTAGCTGATGTAGCCCTTAAGCACCTCCTTGTTCCCCTCTCCCAGAGTATTTAGAGTATGCAAACTCATAAATCCATCACCTCCTCTCCTAACCTTTTGCCATTCTCATTATGGAGACAGAAATAGCCTGTCAGTGAGAGAGAGACAGCCCCTACTTGATATTCTGGAAATTAATTATACAATACTTTCAAAGATTTATGTGCTAATACACCAGTCTCATAAAAATACTAGAATACAGGTAACAGGTTAAAACAGCAAGGGTAGAAAATTTGGAATTTCTACGTGTGAAGTGTGAGAATGCTCACACACAATCCCTGCAGATAACCAACCAACAGGCTTCCCAAAAGAGTTACCTATGCATTTTGATTTTAGCTCCACTGTAGCCTTTTACCATTGTGTGGATGCATTGTTTTAATAAAGATCCTGAACAAAGAAGACAGAAGCATATATAATACAGCTGAAGTTGATTGCTTTGCTCTGCTGGATTGAGGCCTTACCACTGAGGTAAGTCTTAACTCTTTAGCTATTCTGAACCTCAATCCTCACCTTTTTTTTTTCCTGCTCTAGAGGATGGTTGGTTATTTTTTTTGTCCTTTTTTAATCTCCCCAAGTGAAAGATCATTTTGTCTGTGCTCCACTTTCAATTCCATACAAGTGCATGGACAGCAGTTTATGGTATAATGTAAGTTTTCTGCAGCAGGTCTAGATCGTTCTAGTAGTGATCCTTCTTCCCACCATGACAGGAACATCATCTTTCAATTTCTTTAAACTCTAGCCTAAAACCAAAGAAGATTAAACTCATCCTCTCCTATCTGAATATCCCCACAAGAGAGAGGAAGTTGGTATTCAAATCAGAATAAATGTTAAGGCTGAATTAAATAAATATACTGCTACTGGAATAAGTTTGTTAGCATACTTTAGACTGCCTAAACCTTGTGCTTCTAATTAGATCACTAGAATACATATTTTGTATGAGTATGGCTTCTTTCCTCCCCTCCAAGAATGAAGACACACGTAAATCTTTGTAAAACACTGACATATCTCTAAGACACAGATTTCAATAGTATTTTCCATGCAGGACATGCAATAAAACCAAATTTGCTTCATTACAGCACTGAGGACTAAAGCCAGTTACCCACCCAGAATTAGCAGCTCACATGCCAAATCAGTTTTCATCACTCACTGGGTGCAACAGATTCACAGGCAAGTCACCAAATGGTGCAGCTTCCAGAGGACCAACACCCCAGGGTTTACAGGTCTCAGAATATTGTCAGCATTCCTACTACACACATGTAAATACAACTTCCACTTGGCAGTTACTGAAATCAGCAAACATCTCACATGCAGGAACAGAGCAGCCAACACCACTGCTACGGGCATGGAGAATTCAAAGCAAATCTATACCTAGAAATTGCTCTGCATATCTTCCCAAGCCATTCCAGCCCAGAGCTCCAGGAGCTCTGCCTCATCCTCCCTCCAGCACCCTCCTCTGCTGCAGATGACTGATGGTTTGGGAAGCGACAAATGACAACCCAGCTAAAATAGCCTAACCAGGAATTCATTACAGAAGAGATGGGGCGGAGGTCTGCAGAGATGAAGAGGTACATTAACCTATTGCAGCACTTACAATCATCATAATCTGCCTTTTCAAAGGAAAGAAATATTTGCTAATTTCCTTTTGAGTAACTAAGATTAAGTCCCTCTCTGGTGTATGTATATACACACAGTCAATAAAAATCTGCAGCTGTATTGTGGACAGTTCTCAAAAGCAGTTGCAGTTTGGTTTTGTGAAATCTTCATTTTTACAAAGTTTTATATAAAAAATTGTATTTTACAGTGCAGACTGCATCAGACCAAACAGACAAAAAAATCAGTAATTTAAACACATGTATTGCTAAGAAGACTAAATGAATGAAAGTGAGCTTCCTGGAGAGTCCTTCCTCACTGCCTGTTAGGGAGCCTGAACAATCCAAAAAACAAACACTTCCAAAATGCAGAAGAGGATATGGAAAGCACACTTGTGTATGTGTGTGTGTGGAGGCAAAAAGGAAAGCTAACTTCTTTGAATTGTTTATTTCCTCAATCTAATTTTAATTAAAACCAGAACATTAGGATGTCTGTTATACCAAGCTACTGTAATACAGATTTCCACATTGCAGGAAAAAAAAAACTACACAAAAAGATGACAGAGGTAGAATGAACCGAGCCCGACTCATTACTCACTGGGGTTCTTTGGCTACAAAGAAAATAGCAAACAACAATGGTGGCCTTCTGTCACCAGAAAATAGCTTTACAATTCCATTTACACATTACTACCAACCAACCTGATGATAATCCGGGGTTAGTGAGAGGCCAGGTATTCACCACTTCCAAACAAGGGACAATGAATGGCACAGGCACACAATTCATTACTTCAAACCTAATACTGAAGTTAAATGCTAAAGAACTATAGCAGATACTTAGTGGCCTGTGTATCTCATACTACATAAACACACAGAGACAGACAATTTTTCATCTTGTGAGTCAACCTTTAAGAATTGAATTTTCTTTTTTAAATTCCTTAACCACATATCTCAGAGATTATATAATATATATACACAGAGAATGAGAGTTTTTTTCATGTCAGCATTTAGCTAACATTTTATATTTTCCCAGCTTATTTTTTATTCCTTCTTTTCTGCTTCTTAACAACAACAACATAGAGAAGTGGGAAGTTGCAAGAACAGAAAGGGACAAGGGAAAAGACCCTTTTCACCACTATGAATTATTCCAAGACCTCTAAAGAGCAAGATCAAATTCTTTCAAATGGCCCAAGGGCCAAGCCAAGACCCTGGAGGTGTCATTTCCACTGAATAAAAGAAGCAAGCAGTGGAAGATTCTTTGAATGTAAACATTTCTGTGAGAGGAGCACTTCAGTAGCATAATTGGTAAATGCCAAGCAGCACCACGACCACTGAAAAATCAGAGCAGTTGCTCCTCATGACAAGGTGCAGAGCAGAAGCAACACACACAGCGGGCAGAGCCCAAACTGAGGAACTCTGCTGGGCTTATTAGTCAAGGTTCTGCATAAGCTGGGTGACAGCTGGGACAATGGAGAGCCCAGGGTGCAGAGCAGGGCAGAGAGAGGAGGAGAAAGCAACAGAATCAGAAACGTGTCGACAAACAAGCATTATCAGGGATGAAGGGCTGGAAGTGATAGGAACACCAGTTAACTGCTAAGGTAACAGCTGAATGAGCTGGAACTGCTGAGTAAGGAGCAACCCTGCACCTTTGCATTCACACCCAACCAAATGAGGAGAGGTGGAGGTGAATGGGACACAGCCAGATGTGGTGCAGAGCAGCAAGCTGCAAAAAACTTTTTTAACTACTGGTGGACAGAGATGGAAAGCAGGAACTGGGGCAGAGAGGACATAAAACCTTACTCCATCACTCACTCAGCCTTGCCAGTGCTCACACACACAGTGGCAGTTCTGCAGCAGAGTCAGCTCTCAGGGAAGCTGAAGGGTCATATGGAACACTTTCTGTGCAGGCTCGCTGCAACATGTGCTGCTGGGACAGGCAGGTTGGTAAGAGCGTGTGGGTGCTCCAAACTGTGTGTTACCACACTGGGCAGCCAGCAGAGACCAAACTGGGACAAAACAAAGCTGGTGCTGTGCTGATGGGGGCAGGAGTCAGCAGTCAGGACTGGACCAGCAGTGTCATCCACAAGAGACTGATACAACCTGGAAGAAATGGGAGCCCAAGCAGAAAGGGAAGAACTTCTGTGTGGTCAGGTCTTTGATGTGCTGTATAGTAAGTGAGCAAATTTGAGACACTGCCCCACTGAGAGGGTTCAAGGTTCACAAAAAGAAGACATCACTTATAGGAGCTTTTGTGAAAGGGGAAAGATGCTGCTAGTTTTCATGATGACAAAGTAAGGACATAAAGAAGAATAATCTGCAGAGAAAAAATTAGTTTGCCCATTCTAAATTTGAAATGAAAAATCTTTTTTTTTCCAGCATGACAACTTAAAATCAGGGTAAAAGATAGAAAGTCAGCTATAATTCTGAGGCAATATATTCCAAAACGCATTTCTGAAGCTAAGTGTAGCCAGGAGGTAGTACAGAGAGGGGGAGCAAACCCCAGCTTGGCATCACATGCATCAGCAGTAGCAAGGATGGATATGGGTGAGCAACCCAATCCTGTGTGTCAGACAGTCCTCAAGAGCCCCCCACAGAAGGCTGAGCCTGCAGACCGGGATAGGCTTGCTTTGTATGGTTTTGCCAAGGAGACAACTGATCAAGGGTTGCTGAAGATGGATGGGAAGCAATAATGAGACAAGGTTACAAAGAGGGATGCTAAGGCACTGGGCAACAGGAGATTAATAAACAGGAAAAATCAGAATCACTGGGGAAAAAGTAAAAGAAAAAACAGTAACTCATCAGAGAGAGAAGAAAGAATCCTAGAGATAAGAGGAAAATTCATTTGAGCAAAATCACATGAAAGCTTAGTACTTTTTCATTTTCTTAAGAATAAAACTATTTGCCTGCTATATCATTACAGGAGTAGCCAGACTAGTTCTTAATTGTATTTAATTGTTAACAGGTTTAGCTGAGCAAAGATAACACAAAGAGGGGAAATGTTATTTTTGTTTTTCACTAGCACAGAGCACAACTTTTGTGTAAGAACTGTGGTTCAGAGCAGCTTTGTTAACCAGTGATACCCATGTAATCAGAAGCAGAACAGGCATGTGAAACAAAGCCTCTCTCAGACTATCTCCTAAACCTTTTCCTACCTAACCCCAAAGCTAAAACTTTTCCTCTCTCCTAAACCATCTCCTCTTCATTTTCTTTCAAAAATCCTATGTGGAACAAAAGAGGGAAGGAGGAGACAGCGTAGTTCAGGGGGTCAGTTTTTTCTGAAGCTAGAATACTTCATATGCTCTGAAATTGTGACTGCCCCAAAAGGAGCTTTGTTCCTTTTACATGTCAGCAAAACAAAAGGTCAGCCTATTGAAATATTGGTCAGGTCTGACTTTCTTCTATTAATAACAAGTAGAGACACATTTTTTAAAGTAATAGTTAAATAAATGGCCACATGTCTGCAATCATTTCAACTTAAAATGTCAACTGGATTTGAGATGCCATGTGCATTTAATCAATGACTCTACATTGTAATATAAATATTACTTTGGTTTGACTGCTTTGTGTGGCATAAATCATAATTCAGTGAGATGAGTACATTTAATTTTCTCTACAGATGGCTGTTAATAGCAATACCTATTAAACTGGCACCTGCCAGCACTCTGTAGTTAAGGAATCTGTCAGGAGCCCCCTTCTGTATCATTACTCTGCTAATTGTTGTCTCTCTCCCCAGCCCCTCCACTTACTAAGTTCGTGTTACAAGAACTACTGAATCAGAGAATCAGCAAAAACCTGTTGGGTTTTTTTGTCTCAAGGTAGAACTTTTAGTCTGCACTGTATTCCTGAGCAAAATATCTATTTATTGGTTAAAATGCAGGTCAGGAAGCCTTAATTGAAATTCTTGTGGACATGACTTTAAACCCTCAAGGACCTTTGACCACAATGCATCTGTACTACCTACAGAAATACCCAATTTATATGGAAAATCTCGAATTCAAGTTTTCTCTTCAAATAAGAGATGGATTTTGGAGCAAGTAACAGCCAACTATAGTGAATGATGGATAAACACAGTGCTGCAGTGTTCAGTATTCATCAAGAATACATTTTGCTTTCTAGAACTTCCTGAAGAAGGCATTTCTTATGAGAGTGGAGACAGACACTTAGCAGAAATATGCTATCTCCAGAAAATACCTAGAGTTTACTTTTAGTGGGCAGTATTAGACAGGCAAGTATCCATTTGGGTAGCATTTAATGCACAAAGTTAATCCTTACAGACAAAGCACACTGTTTGGGTGTTTGCTTTTTTTCCCTTTTGCTTAGTAATGGCTTGAATAATGATATTTCAACTTGAAGTGAACATGCAACTATTTCACAAAAAGCATGCTCCTTGCAAACAGTTTGTGATATCGAGTCCTTTTAAATAGTCAGGGGGAACTTTCTGCTCTGATCTGTTAAGTAAATATAAATCTTGTTATCCAAGTTCAGTAATGAGAGTGAGGGGTCTATTCTTCTCCACTGCACTTGCATACATCTAACGTTAATGAGATTTATGCATGCATATTAAGGGGAGAACAGATGCTTAATTAAACAAATCAGCCTTTAGCAGGCATCCACATGATCATTTTTAGTACAAAACCCCCTTATTTTCTCTGGTTTAGTCTGACTATGAATGCATCCAAGAAGGAATTAATATGGTTGAGGAAAAAAAAAGTCATACATGTAAAACAAAATGTTTGTTTATTATTTTAGTTTAAAACATTTGACAACTCGAGGTATGTTAAATTGATTAGGTATCTCCTCTCTCTCATGCTCTTGCACTCTTTAAAGTAAAGAGGAGTTTTGTTTACTAATTTATCTGTAAGAAAAGTGGGAATTTTATTAGGCAAAAGGAAATGAAGGGCTCTAAATAACTCATTTGCCTCATTAACTGATTCTATCTATCAAACACACATTATCCATCTCATTTTGCAACTGAGGACAAAAAAATCCAAAAGAACTTCAGCCTAATTAAAAAACAATTTAATCTAGTTGCCTTTTTTTAATCTATTCATGTCCATATTGATTGCCAGCATCATACACACATAAATACATTAAGATGTTATACACACTATGTCTCCAACAAGTTTCATCTTTATTATTTGCTCCTTCTTCATTACATTGCTACCTTTTCTTCTGTACCACTCAACTTCTAAGGGTAACACAGAGGAGAAAAAAAAAATCTCTCCATAAGTCATCAAAGTGCCATACTTAGTGCAAGCCAATATCTGTATATTTTGCTACCTACTCTGCAATACCATTACAGGCTCAACAGTGCTGGTTGTAAAAAGTATCATTCTGAGCACAAGGCCTATAATAGTAGTAATGAAAAAAGGGTCATTTCTGTCTTCCAACTAGAATGAAAAATTAAAATCACTAAGGCACTTAGCTCAAAGGAAAATTGGCAAATTAAAGGGACAAAAAATAAAATATTCATGGCTCATATTGTGAAATGGAAGGTAAATAATTTAAGATGAACTATTAGGTGGGAAATTGCACTCTTTCTGAAGAGGAAAAAGCAAATCTAACTAATATACATGTATATATCCCTGTTTCCTGGCCTTCCTTGTGCATGTATACGTGCACAAATATGCAAGTCATGGCTGATGTGCAGTATTGGTGGGGGATAGATATTTTCTCACCTGTATTAATTTAGAAAATATTTGCTAGTGAAACATTCAAGTTGACAAGTGGTGCTTTATATGAAGAAGGTTGGTTGTTTTCTCCTTCCTGAATCCAGCCTAGACATGAAGCCTGAAGGAGAGGATGCTCTCCCACTGCACTCCAGCTCAGCACCCTCTCCTCTGAGTCACCAATAACACATGGGCTCAGATTTTTATACCACAAAAAAAAATTATGACTTCAGCCTGCTGGTCTCTGCCTGGGGAGCTACCTATTAAATTGCCATTGGTGTGGCTGCAGTCCATTAGCCATCTTACCTTCATACCCATAAAGCTGAAAGGGCTGCCCAGAATTTTTACTGTCACTATCTGGGAAGAACAGTGGGAGAGCTACAGATTTACCAGCACTGTAACATCTGCTGTGGGATTAGGGTACAGAACTGCACTGCACAGCAGAGGTCACATTGCCCTGGTGATTTAAAAGTTTCAGTCTTCTGCCAACTTAATTTAGAAACACAAAGCCTACCTTTGTTAGAAGAGAATATTTTGATAGCATTTCAAAGCCTGGCAATTAAATAACTATAGATCACAAACTTAAAATGAAGTTCATCACCTAGCAAACTGAGGAATAATTTTTTATTTATTAACCTCTTGGTTAGATCAACTTTGCATTCCTGGTCCTAAGAGATAAGGTGCTTTCCATTCGTATTCAGCATCAGGGATTTCTAACATTCTGCACCAACAGGCTAATTAACCCTTCCAAACAACCAACAGAGCCCACCTCACAAACCTTTTGACAGTTCGAAACCAATGACACTACACACCTTTATTTGAAGGCACAAATATGCTGTTTCACTGTAGTGTTTTTCTCCTGAAAATACTAAACACCTCAGAAAGGAGGACAGGGAAGCTCATTTAAGGTGCAGCCGTCTTCTAAAACTCACAGTGCCCAGAAAGGATCAGTCAGCTCAGTGAGGGAAAAGGGATGAACTGAGAATCAAATGGGGCATTGTGAAATCTTTTTGCTCTCATGTGCCAGCACAGAACTCAGCATTATTTCTGTTCTGACAAAGGTTCAGTATAGGTGCTAGACATTAGCTTTTTCCTGACATTCAAGTATACATTCAGTCACAGCTCCAATAACAGAAGTATTTAATGGAGCTGTTTTCCTGATATGCAATATCCATTTACTGTGCTGCCTGTTGTCTAGTGGTGCGTTATTAGTGAACAATGATGGCAAAATATGCCAGAAAACATCAAAAAGTAAAATATAATGCTCCTTGGCCAGTGTTACATAAAAACAGTTAAGAGAGTCGACTGCTGTTCTTTGGACAGCACATACACACATTCCCAACTCAGGCAGGCAATAGATGCACCAGAACCAACCAACCAAGGAAACAAACACCGTGCAGTCGGCACCACGGTAAAATAGTACTTTGGATTATAGAGACTTAACTAACCAGTGTCATCTGCATTTCAACTTTCCAGTACATTAACCTACTTTGCCCCAAATGCCACAGTCATTAATATGCTGCAGCCAAGACTGAGTTAATACTGGGCCTGGTTGAAAAACCAGGACTTTTTAAAAACAATGATTACAAAAATAAAAGCATGATTTCTTGATGGTCTCCCTGAATCACACTCACCTAAATAAAGCTTCAATCAAGGAAAAGCTTAGCAGGGAAGCAATCATTCTTCTTTTTGTATGTGTAAAAAAAGACCAGGAACTACAAGTAAATAGCAGCTGAGCAACAGATGAGGCACTAAGTGAAATCTGTTAGCAACTGCTAACAGCTTTGCTATTTTCTGTTGTTAAATTAAAAAAAAAAGGCAAAAACCCAATGCAGTAGCAATTCCAATATGTTCAAAAATCTCAGATGCAAAAGACTAAAGTTCAGTGCTTCTTATACTACAGATAAATACTGGGGTTTGGTTTTAATATCTTGAAATGCTTTGTTATTGATTATAAGGCAGAAGCCAGTCAATTCACACAGCCATACCATCAAGGTAACTTTTTACAGCTGTATATGTGACCCAGCAAGTACAGCACCAATATCCCACCACAGACAAATGTGACTTTTCCAGCAGCTGTTTTAGCCTCGAGTTCTACTTGCTTTTGTCCTTTACACCTGACCCCATGTCATTTGCCAGAAAGTACATGTGTCTTAATTAGCATTGAGCCTTCTGGCAAGATCTCAGAAATGTTTTCATTGTCCTTCTGGTCCTGGAGCTTTCACCACAGATGATCAAGTCCTATTTATCTCAAGTCAATTTTGACATGGGTTCGGCAAGTCTGTTTTTCTGTTTCGATGCATCTCTGCAGCACAGCAGTCCGATGCAGGCACAGCTGAAACAGCTCTGAACAAAGCTGCCCACAGAGAGCATGGACATACCAGAGTGGGGGCTCCAGCTCCTGGCAGGACCAGTTAGTCACAGGGCTGCACTCACTGGATTAGTTAAAAAAATTTGTAACATTGCCTGGTCCCAGGCAGATATATCCTTTTCCCAATCCTGCCAGTTGCTGTCATAGCTTCTTTTCCCTTGACTCTTTCTGTTCTGCCAGTCTGGTAAAAGCTCTGTTTCGTGTCCCTCCTTTTGGTGGTCTCACACATGGGGGATTCACAGCACAACCACCACTGAATCTACAAAAGGCACACTACATATTTCCTTCTCCATTGAGCTGCTTTTCCCTTACAGTGTTTACATTTCTAATACCTCCTCTATGGCAGGTTCCCTTTCCAATTTAAATTTAAAAAAAACCTGAGCTCATCTCAGTTTCTAAATACTTCTCTCTACTTCTTTCTCTTAAGCTACCAAGAATTAGTAGCCACCTTGCCTGCTGCAGAAGTTCACAACTTTTGTCATCTTAAACTCCTCTCTTTCCTTCCACAGATGTTCTACCAATAAAACATGCCAGTTTCATTCCCACAACGTCATAAAAAAATCTGGATTTCTTTCCATCCACATTGCTAAAATCATTCAAACCTTCTTGCTGCAGTCTCCTCCTCCCCAGCCCTCCTGACACTGCTCACCCTGCACATCAGTACAAAACTCCAGTACAATACCTCTTGAATCTAGAATTTAGTCACCCCTTCTAAAATCCACCCTTAGTTTCCTATTATGTCTTTTAGAAACATTTAAATTAATTTGCTTTGTTTTTCATGGCACACACAGCAGTTTTTCCATGAAAAAACATCAGCCTGGATTTGTTCATCCTGCACAGGACATGTGGTCCCCAATTCTTTTGCAAACTCACATGGTTTTCTCTTGTTCAATCTTTACTTTACAGGTCAGCACCCTTCTTTCACATCTATCATAGCGGGCATTCCTTTGGACTCTCACCTTCTCAGGAAGGAATTTCTTCTCAAGAATAATTTTATAAATTCTAGAAAGAAACACTGACAAGAATACAGAACCTCTAAAAACCTCCCAGCTGAACTGTTAGCTCTTACCTACTCCTCCTTCTCTGTTTATTACAACATAGTGCTTCCACCTTTGTTGTTCTACAGAGATTTTCAGTGATATGGGAGAGAAATTCCCATTCTGTGCTGACATATAAATAAATATTATTCACAATTACTGTCTGCTGGGAAGAGGATCCACCTAAACCACAGGCAAATTTGTAGGAAGAACAGACATATAAACCTCGTGTACTACCAAAATGTGAACTATGTTCTGAAAAAGGGAATCACTAAGGATTGTCACCTATTGTTCCCAGCTTTGCATATTGACCATTATCAGAGTTTGTCAACTACAATGGCTTTCCTTGGATTCTGATGTCATTCTATGTTCTTTCTAGCTCAGGCATCATACCCCCTGAAAGACAGCAATTCAAACTTTGATTCTGCCATATATCTGTGATATTTGAAACAATACCTATGCTTTTGTCAGACCTCTGTGCCTTTGCTCTCCTCTTCCCTATTCACACCAAGGAGTTAAAAAAAGAAGAATGAAAATACACAGAGTTTTTGAAGTCACCCTCCTAATCATTCAGTGTTCCACCTTAAGCCCTACGTTTTTAAACACTATGGACACAAATGCACGTGCAGTGCACAGGTGTGCATAGATGCCTTCTCAGTTGAAATCATGCAAATTTGGCACATAAGCGTGCCTGCATATTTTTGACATATCTCTACAGTGTTCAAAAGTTGAAAGGACAATTTTTAGAGGATCCCTGTTGCTGTTACATGGAAGAAAGTCAGCTAAACCCTTCCTTATTAATATAACAAATAATTTCATTCCAGAGGACATAACAGAAACCTGTAATGCAAGTTCATGTCTTACTGTCCTAATGAAGATCATTATCAGTGAATGATCTTGCAGATGAATGTATCAGATTAAATGTGAAATGTATCTTTGCATAAGCAATGATTGTGACTTTTGTATGTATCTGGCTTGTCTACAACACAGCATGCCAAGAAACACCAGTAGCCTTCCAAAGCTGACATTAAGTGTTCAGTGCCACAAATAACCACATGGTTGTACAGTCCAACCTCCTCCAGGTGACCGTTAAATCTCATCACATGCCCTGTATCAATTGCAAAGGCCTACTTAAATGGAAACAATGAAATCCTCAATAGAGTCAACAGGTACCTGGGGCAGGGGTGCTGACAACCAGAGTGCCTACAGCACCACAGGTTCCAGCAACAGCAAGGAAACAGCTGTAAGATCTCTGGTAACTCCAGAGGATACAGCCACAGAACAGACAGCCAGAGAAGAAATCCAAGCACTCGCACGCTGGGCAGGGAGGACAGTGAGTTTTTGTCCACCACAGGCAAGGCCTGAAGGTACAAAGCAAAAATGTTCTCATACCTGTAGTGTTTTTCAGCAACTGCAAATGTTACTAGACTGTTTACAGATGACAAGGACTCCTGCTCTCCCTGCAGCTCATGAAGGAAGCAGATATTCCAGGCACAGGGCTGAGTGTGGGAAAGGGTCTTGTATTTCCCAGAAACATTCCCCACAAATCCTTCCCCACCGAAACACGCTCGTTTCAAGCCTGAAACCTTGAATCTTTTCTGACATATGGGAATGCATTTCAAAGGCACAGAAAGACATTTTGTCTGCCAAATGTCTTCTGCCGCAGCTACAAGTTTGGTGTAAAAGTATAAACTGCTTTCTTTTTCAATAACATCAACATTATTTGAGTCCAAGTGAAATAATTTTTCCACTACTTTATGAGAGCATCAGTTGTTTCCTATCTTATAATGAGAATGTGTGACTGTTTTGTTTTGTAAAATGCCATACCTCAACATGACACCAAAGCCTTTCTTCTTTTTCTTTTCTGGATCTTCATTTTCTTCCTTCCTTTTCTTCTCTTTGATTTTAGATTTGCCCTTTTTCTTATCTTTCTCTCTATTTTTTTTGTCTTTTTTTGCTTTGCTTTCTGCATCTTCTATTTCAGGGTTCCCTGGAGGGGCAGATTCCACATTCTGAGCTTCTTGACCACAGTGAGAGCTCTTATCAGAGAAACCATCTGCACAGATGAAAAAGAAGCAGTGAGGGTGGCTGTGGGCCACTGAAATCCAAACACGTGAAATACAGCATGAGTGCCTACAAAGTGCTCAAGTGACTCACAACACTCTATTCATTTAATTGAATAATTTAAAAAGCAGACTAAACAGATCCAGTGGATTCAAGCAGATTTGTATTGCAAATTAAATAAGGAGTTATTTTAGTCAATTGTTTTCCAGTTATTATTCCCGATTCCAAAATCCAGACACTGTAAAGCACTATTCTATTTGAAATCTAGCTTGTTAACCTCCATCAGCTCAAGAAAACCAGTGTGCTGGGATGCAAACACTGAGAGCTTACCTCAACAAGAGATTCTGCTGACTGACATAATCAACCTACGTAACAAAATTATTTCATTCACTCCCTGGGAATCTTTCTATTTTAATGGCTGAACAAGAAATAGATAAACTGTTCTGTCTGGCTGGAGAGAAGCTGTGTTGTTTCTGTCTGGGGGGCTCGGGATCCAAGCAGAGTTTTATGCTCCATGCTAAACGAGATGCATTTCCAGACTGGGGTCTATAAACCCATGGTGACAGAATGAGCAGCAGGGTGCTATCAATACACTCTGCCTTATCTACAACATGAAACAAATTTCCTGGTTGGAAAAGGGGGAATTGTAAAACAAGCAAGATAATTTTTAATGTAATCTGAAGAAAGCAGCTGCTTCTTGAAGTTGAAAAACATAATTATTTAAGGATTGAGTTCTAAATCCTCCAACCCACCCCTGCCCCAAAGGAGATCAGTGAAAGACTTTACACTAAACCCAGTCAAGGTTGGATGGGGTACTGCAAAGACAGCTCTATTCAATGGAAGACGTGAGCAGCTTTTAAAATGTGATCAGCCTCAACTGGACTAAAGCACTTGCTCATGGTGCTTTATTGAGCTGGCCCTCAGCAGTGCTACGTGATGGTGGCTCCCTCAATAAGTGCCATTAGCAACATACCCTCCTCTCCATCTTCAGGCCCATCGTAAGACTTGTCAATGGCAGCTCGGAAGCTCTCGTTGCATCCCCGACCGCGGACCACGTGAGGCCTGGGTCTGTGAAAAGGGAGGTCGTTCTTCCTAACTTCAGCCACGGCAGTCTGAAGACTCTCAAGGGAACTGGACTTCTTTAATCCCAGAGTAGGACCAAAATCTTTGCCAGAACAGTCTGGAAAACAAATAGTTAAGTTTTTATACCAAAAACCACACAGAGAAATTAAACAAGTCAGATACATTTAATTGTGTTCTTTATTACTTGGGGCCTTTGAAATAGTATGCAATCAATGTAATTTGTTCTAAAAATAACATCAAGTTAAACCTAGTTCAGCAGATATCCCCATTCAGACTTGGAGGGAACGGCACATAATTTACAGGCCTGACAAAGTGATGGGCAATAACTGGCTCGCCCTGTGCCACTGTAAAGCCTGTGCCAGGGAAAGGAATGGGGCTGCTTCTTCCCCCTCTGTCAGCAATGTCCAACTGGACACTGCAAACAGTCTCAAGGACAGCGTTAATCTTTGGACTCACAAAAAGAAATGGTGCTACACAACAAGAGTTGTGCTTTTTAGAATGAGACACGTTGTATGAATGGTTGATATTTTCAAACACATTTCTCCTGTGAGAAGATATTATTAGTTCTCTCAAAGTCTTATCCAACCTTTATTTTCAAGATGAAACTGGTGCTATGACACCAACATGCACAGCAGGTTTTTCAAGAAACAAGCAAGTACAGCTTAACATAAACCATGTTACTGCCTTCTTCCTTGTTTATAGGCATAAGAAAACACTTCACAGAAAAACAGAGCAAATACCTTTCCAAGTCTCCCAAACCTTCCCTCTCTTTGAATGCTTGACTATCCAACCTTATAAAGGCTTTATTTTGTGGCAGCATTTGTGTTAATTAGAATTAATAAAATGATAGTAGAATAGGTAAAGAACAAAGTTCAAAGAAAGCATGCACTCCAATCAGTGAAGAAATTCACAGCTTAATTTAAAAGCCTCTGTAGCATCTATTTAGTTTTTATATGGCAGAACAGTAAATGTGTCATAGAAACACTGAGGAAGAGACTTTGCCTTGCAATATGCCTTCTGTCTTTGAGAACACAAGTGCTTTTGCTTTCAACTTTTAAGTGATACTTACACAAGCAGTAGGAGAACACAACAGAAGCCCTTCACATACATGTCCCTATACTGTCCTGCCTGAGGGGACTCAAGGGTCACAGAAAAGACAGGTATGTCAGTACTGTATGCTGTGATTTTAGCAATCCTAGAGTACAGGTAACTCTGAACTAGTGAAGTGTGATCAGTGAATTCTTAAAAGGAAAAAAGCTAAGAATTGGCACCACTTAGAGACTTGTCAGTAGTGCCTACATAAAGCAATTTACACTTCCATTGCCTGCAGACTGATATGCAGCTGAAAACAAGAGGGGGATTGGCGGTGTGTGTAGACAAACAGGTTTAAGGGAAGCCTGGCTGCTCGGTCACACAGTGCAACCTTCTTCTCTTCATTAATTGTCATTCTGGAGACACCGTTGTTGCCAAATTTGCAAGTGCTAAAACAGAGTTAGAGAAATGACTTGCATACAACATAAAGGTGCTTAAAATCACTAAAACCTTGTGCATCAGTTAGAGGCACTGGGTCTCGGGATGAGAAGGAGCAAACCCAAGGGGAGCATAAGGGTGTAAAAGGCAGTAAAAATGAAAGGCACTGATGAGCAGAGAAAAGGCTTTCTCATTTGTCTGTCGGCAGGCAGCCCTGCTGAGGTGCTCAGGACAGCTCTGTGGGCAGTGGGCACCCCGCACACTCGGTGGAGGTCAAGCCAGCGAGGAGAGGAATCCACCAGGGGTGGTTTCAAGGCAATTACAGCGTCTCCAAGGCAGCACTGGCCACATCCCAGCCTCCAGCAGGGCCTGTCTGGGCTCAAGGCTCAGGGAGGGGCAGCAGCCAAAGCAGCCTCAAGGCTGCTGCTACAGCCACCTGTCCAGCCAAAGCAGCTGTGCCGAAAGCCCAAACAAAGCTGTCCAGACACACATCCCAGTGCAAGGTGTACTGCATTTCTGCCCTAAGCTCTACTACCCGAAAAAAAAAGTCTCAGGTTAAAAGCTGGTTACAGCTTGTTTTACATAAAGCTAATAAGCCAAGTACCCAGACTACCCTTTAATGTATGCAGGCCATTCCTAAGAAAATCTAATTCACCACCTCAAGTTTGGAGTTACACACTCACATGTTACATGCAACAGACAGCAAGGTGTCTGCTCAGCCTCCCCACACACACTGTGACTCAGTCCCCACGCACCTGGACACTCTATGAGTTGTCCTTGTTTATTCAAAAACTTACTGAAACAGATAAATAAGTATTAAGCATTTAGTTGACCTATTCTAAGACTGACAATTCAGTCTGAAATTTCACTAGCAACAGTGAGAACTTCCTATTTTTTGCAATTCTGATTTTATTCCTCTTTTTTTCCCCTTTCATTGTAAGGCTGCAGCAATCACATATCAGAGCGCAGGAGCTGAGGAGCTTCCCTAAGCAGGGAGACCTGTCCCCCTGTGTTCTCAGCCAGCACCCATTATTGGGTGCTTAGCAGAGAAATGCACAAGACTCCACAATGTACAATTACCACATCCCAACTAGGGGAATTTCCTTCCCCTGCCCATCCCAGTATCTTTGCCATTTCTGCAGCCATTTAGAACCGCTGCAAGCCTGAAAACACAAATTTTTCCTCATGGATAAAAAAACCCTCCAAACCAATGAATAATCAATAAAACACCTTCTCATCTTTTACAAGTTATTAACAAGCATTTCTGGGGATACACGGTGTGTGTTTGTATCTAGCCCTACCCAATTTTGAATACAGAAATATAGTTTGGCAGTGAGAAATTCAATTTACTGTGTAAAAATGCTTCTTTTTATGGATTTTAAATTCTTGAGCCCTCCTTTTACTGCTTCTTGTAGTTCAATGATAAAAATCCAACTGCAGCATCCACTTTATTATTTTTATAAATGGTGAATTACTTCATGCATCTCTACTGAATTTATGAGAGAAAACAACAACTGATGTCACCACCTGCCTATGAGTAGCTGAAACCAAATTGCTGGTTCTCAGATGGTACCTGTAACTGATCATCCTTTGACTGAGATTGGTATTACACATACCCTAATTTTCTGCTCGGTGTCAACATGGCTAAGATTTTTTTTCCTTACTGTATCAGTAAAAGTAAACCTGCTTTCTGTTCTTTTATTACTATTTTTAGTTTCAGGTATTTCCAAAATTATCATTTTCCCACATCTGCACATTCCTTTCTTTTTTTATAGTCCAGCAGGAGGAAATATGCCAAAAGCAAAATGTCAGTCATGAAAATCAAGGGGAAACAAATGACATAGCCTTGTGGGCAATGCAAGCCACCCCAAAGGCACGTGCAGAGGGAGTGGAAATGAAGAGAAGCCATGAATCATTGCCACTCCATATAAATTACAACTCCTAAGACAGCCTAAAGAGTAAACATTTTATATATTTATCACTAACTTTATTTTTTAGATCATGTTTCTTCTTGAAAATCAAAACTATAGGAATATGGCCAAAAGAGAATATTTAGAGGAACACATCTGTGTGAGCTGGACTAATTTCCTATTTACATTTTGAAAGACAGAGTGAGGTAGAAAACAGCTATAGAGGGAAAAAGAAGAGAAACCATCATTGAGACTGAGAAAATAGGATAAACACAAAGTTGTAACAGATTATAAATAATTTGGCTCTGTTTTTCCCAGTGCCCCAGACACACTCATCCCAGGTTCCTACTGCATTGCACATGATGGAGGTTCATGTGGTACTAGGGAAGAGAAAACAGTTTTGAAAACAGTGAGTGTTCTGCCCTGTGCCTACTGAGGTGCTAAAGAGAGCACGTGTCTGCTTTTAGCAGGCAAACAACTGCTTGGCCTGAAGCACCAATGGTGATTTCTGTAGTGTGGGACTCGGAGTGAGACGCCAACAGCCTCTCAGGCAGCAGGTGCAGCTCAGAGCCTGCTCTGCTTTGGACACACACCTGCAGTAACATCAGTGATGCCCAACTTGGCCTCACTGAACTCAGGCCTTCCTCAGCCTAACTGATCTAACTGCTCACTCTACAGGATTGCAGCATCATATGGGAACAACTACTTCATGTTCCATTCTTTCTGAACCATTTTGTTTAATGTAGTTTCATTTATTTCTGGTAGGACTCACAGTATGCACAAGTACAAAGGGCTTTTTCCTCTCACTATATTTTTATATTCAGATACTACCTCAATCATCAATCAGTTCAATGCAGAGAATGATCTAGGAAGGAGGAATCTGAAAGCCATTACATCATTTAGCTTGTGATTTTCAAATGAAGAGCTTTAATATAACATTTTTGTAGAAAAACCTTAGATCACACTGTAGCCTTTTCTTCCAACACTAGTTTATACAGTAGCACAGAAAAGACTATGAAGAGCTTGATAAAAAGAAAGACAAAAATCACTATCTTGCACTCACATATTAAAGACAACATGGCTCATTTTACTATACTTCAATCCAACCATTCCAAATTAGAAGCAGAAATACTGAACACAGAACAACTCCACACCTGACAAGGAAAAAAAAATCTAATAAAGAGAAATCAAAGCAGGGGAGAATTTAACAAGTTCTCTGATTAAAAGAGCCATCTACAGTCTTCAGATTTCCAGATATTTCAATCTATTTTACTACATATAATGATTGCAATTTAGCCCACATTTGCACAAACTGCAGTTTCAGCTATGAATGACAGTTCACAATTTGGGGCCCAGAAGGTAGGCTGAGCTTTAGCCAGCTGAAGAGGAACTGCTTGGAATAAGGCAGCCATGAGACAGGAGGTGAAAATGCACTGCTGTCACCTTAGAAACCTATGCTAGTGTTGCTGCTTTTGTAGGCTGATCACTAACAAACAACACTGCAGTGGAAGGTGCTAATACTTCAAAAGGGTATGCACGGCATTAAACATCTCAAAAATGCTAACAAGTTTCACAGTGCAACAATATTAGAGCTCAGAATTAGGAGCAAAAGTAGAGTCTCAAGAAAAGCCTCGGTGAAATGGCACGTACATGTGCCAGGTTAGTGCTGAATGTCAGAGAAAACGCAGCCAAGCCTGTCTTGGCATAACCCCCTCAGATCTTCCCTGGTGAAATATCTTGCTTTCTTCATTTGGTTTCACAAGTTTAACCTCTCA
This sequence comes from Myrmophylax atrothorax, assembly GCA_026770055.1. Taxonomy (NCBI): domain Eukaryota; kingdom Metazoa; phylum Chordata; class Aves; order Passeriformes; family Thamnophilidae; genus Myrmophylax; species Myrmophylax atrothorax. The sequence continues at coordinate 12,698,518 of JAOXXN010000102.1, forward strand.
CACAACCGTCCACTTCACAATATAGCTCTGCATCCAGTGAAAAGTTTTCCTGGGCACCTGCAGCCCTCCTTGTTCAGCAGCTCAGTGTTCTCCCTCCAGCTGGTGCAAACTGAAGCATTGACCCTCCCAACAGGTCCCAGATAAATCAAGTTACTTGTCTTTACAAAGCAGGGGCTTTCTCCTCAAGGATATTCACGTACATTAAACTGACTTTTGATATAGCTGTTACAACCTGCTAGAGGAAAACTGCTAAAGGAGAAGCAATGCTGACAGGAAAAAGTCCAGTTTTTAGAAATAGGATTCCTCAGTGATTTCAGGCACCTTGTAAATTGATCAGTCTGGAACTCAGTAGGAGCAAAAAAATTCCAGTGCCCTGTGATTGCTTTATTTCTACTTCCACACCCGCCCTCTGAAAAGGTCAAATCCAGCTTTAAATGACTGGGAAATGTGACACTTTCTGAGATTAATTGATATAAATTGCGCTTCTCAAACTAAACCAACATTTTTGTTCCCAGGCCAAAGTTTAACATGAAGTAAAGAGTCCCCAACACTAATATTTAAACAAAGTCACTTTTAATA
>JAOXXN010000102.1:12701744-12719295 GCA_026770055.1 Myrmophylax atrothorax
AGAGGAACAGAAATACGTATGTGCTCCCATGGGTACATGAGCATACAGTTATATTCCATGTGCACATTTCCAGCAACTCCAACAATCCCATCTACTGGCACACCAGGAGCCAGAAAGGAATATTCACACAGGCTCCGGAGCCTACGTGTTTAAGTAAGTTGCAAAGTTCAGTAAGAAACTCAGGAAGATGGAGGGTTATGTAAGCAGAGAGAACATAAGTAAAATACTTTAGTACTGAGACCTATTTTATAGGTCTTAAAACATGAAAAGCATTTTCAAGGCTTTCTTCCACCAAATGGAATCCTTAGACAAAACACATCCACTTCATGGAACTAACGGCAAGGAAGTTTCCTCTAAACAGCTGCAGCAAAGGATTTTGCTAAACTGTTCTGTACAGTGTAACGACAGACCCACACCCAATAACATCTGGCTGGGCTTGTAACAGACATGATTCACCACTGGATTACACTCCCAGCCTTCCTTAAAAATAAAGACAAAATACTCCTTTAGCTATACTGGTTAACTTTGAGACCTAGTCTGTACAATTTACCATTCCACACTTTATATATGTTTTGGTATGTGCAGTACTGCCCGTCCTTAAGAGGTTTGCAGCTCCTTGCTAGGTATGTTGGGATGTGTCATTTTAATGAAAAAATATTATTTAAAGAAAAACACTGGCAAGGATATAAGATATCCAGTAAAGATGGTTTCATAGATCTGCGTTTTTTGAAAACTCATTACGATCTCAGATGGTTTAACAAATGTGCCCCTAGCCTTCAATATCCCCCACGGAAAATGGAACCTCCCAGATCTCCAAGTTTAGTTTTTCCTGCAGCAGTTTTTAGTCTCCAAAAGATGGTATGCTATTAATTATTGAGTTATGTGTTTAAGATCTTTTCAATATGCAGTTCTGCATTGCTACAATGTGTTTAAACAGCAAATTAGAAAAGCTAATAGAACTGCTGCATGGAACAACTTAGAATATGATTAACAGCAAATGAATACAAAGTCTGCTCCCCTATTTTTCTTGCCTGTGTACAAATGACATTACTTTGTTCCCTTTCACCAGCCCAATACATCGAGAGTAAATACAAACACGCTCACAACAAATATGGTACCAGACTGAAGAAATGTGGGGTCAAAAGAGAAGAAAGGATCATTCCAGTTCCTCTTGGTGAGATCCCTCATTGGCCAATGGGGACATTTCTGCAGAAATTAATCAAAATACTATCCTAAATTATGATCAAAAATTCCAAACATCTCCAGGTTTAATAGGAAGGTAGGCAACAGCCACAGTGACACTGCAACCAAGATATCTTGATACAGCTTAAGCACAGTCAAATGACATGTTAATACAGATAAATCCAAGATGGCGTATCTTGGAAAAATAAGGGTTTCCTCTAAGCTGAGACTTGACATTACTGGAAAAGACACGATTCTGCTTGGTAACCCCATACAGTCTTGAAGCACGAACCAGAGTGTAGCTAAGAGTAGACGAGGATGCTCTTGGATAATCAGCCTCCTAATCAACTGTGTCAGAAAACCAATACAGGACCATGGATCGGATGTAACATTCCATGCCCAATTTCATCTCCTTCAGCTCCTTGGCAGCTGCATCTTTTCATAGCAGATTTTGAATTTTCATCCAAAGGGCACCTGTTCTATAGAACAGGCAGTTTTTTCAAACAGACAGCAATCCAACAAAAATATATCAGTACAATGAAACACCCTAAATTAAAGCTGAACAGTGATCTCTGCATAAACAGGGTTCTAAGCAGGTGACAGCACCTGCCATTTTCAAGAGCCTTACTCTAAGACCAAAGCCTAAGTGTGCTCAAAGTAATAGGGATTCCAGAAGTGGAACAGGTAGGTTCATTTTCAATCTGGTTCAAACCTAGTGGCCAAATCCTCAGCTGGAGTAAGCCAGCACTTTACCACTGTCTGCCAGCTTGTACCAGCTGCATCTGTCTTTGGATCACTGCACTCTGCAGAAGCCACACTTGGGCACTAATATACTAGCACCAGAGGGTCAGGCAACAGGAACTCATTTTATAAAAGTTACAGCAAGAGTGTCAGTAAGTTCAGCCTGTGGTGCATTCAGAGGAGTGATCTGCAGACTTTAGCAATCCAGAAAGACATCTTCAGCTACACCCTGGTCTGGCCAAAGGACTAAGAAGAAACACATGGGTTCATATGCCTTTCAGCAGGAACCTGTTTACTCTTTGAAACCTCTGTTTTCACTCACTTCAAGGAATCAAATGTCTGCAAAGAACTAATAGCTTTAGGTATATAAAGAGCACCAAGATACATCATCATAGATTATCAGTAGTTTTGAAATATTACTTTGTGCTTTAAACACATCATCATGTGAACTTTCTGAGGCAAGAGCACCTCTGCCAACTGCAGTTCACAAAAGTAGTTTGTTGTAGTGTTTTCCCCAGATTATTTTATCTCATGTGTGCATCTGGTGAGTGCAGTCCAGATAAAAAATAAAAATCACTGGAAGACACATCCACATTTCAGTAATTTTTCACTGTGCTCTTTTTCTAGCTCTACAGCATTAAAGAAGTTAACAAGTATTTATGTATTTTTTAAAAAATACTCTTTCCAAGTGGTGTGCTTTGATTTGTTCTGTTTCTTATTTTAAGTAATGGTTTCCTCCTTTGCTGATGTTTTGCTGGGTCTTTGGTCAAGATTGATGGAATCCATCCAAACTATGCTGGACAATGCAAACTTCTGAAATACTAATCTGCAGATCCTGAATCACAGCTTTGGTTTTGCTTGAGACCGACATTTAAGTTCAGCAGGGCCTGACCTCCAGGCAGAACACCTTCATGGAGACAAAGTAATGACAGAAATGCACGAAGTACAAGTTACTGTTGATCATCACCCAACCAGGAAATAAATCAATATACAATGTCAGACACACAACCCAAACAAATAGAAAGAACAGGAATTTTTGTTAACCTTTTTCCATTATGCTAATTTGAGAGTTATCAGGCTGAAAGTTTTCAAATTGTAACATGATATTGCAAAAGACATATTGCCATTTAATACTCTGAATCATTTGCAGCAATACATGTCTTCCTTTCTAGTAATCTCATTTTGAACTATGTATTTTGCTTTCTTAATACGAAATTAATCTCTCACATTGATCTCTCTTTGCTCTCAAAATCCAGACTTTGTCTATAAAGACAGTTTACTTACATACACATGAAGGCAAATATCTTTGGCTATAGAGTCATACAATACAAAAGAATAAAACTTCATTCTTTACACTTTTAAGCTGCATTTCTAAATGCCGTGAAATATAAAAATTAGATACTAGTACTTGCGTAGTCAGTCTCATAAACATTAAGAACAAATGCACATAAACACGTTGAACAATTTCAAGGACACTAAGCACCTCTGCCAGATTTTTCTAGCAATATCAGAAGCCCTTATTTTGCCTGTTTTACACTGGCTAGTGCTGCAGTTAACTTTTTCAAGCTGACCAACTGATTAAGAAAAGACCTCTTGTGTTCAGAGATTACCTTACATAAAAAGCTATTATCATCTACATGGTTCCACGACCCTTTTGTCTCCTGTATATCAAGAGGGAACACTTACATCTGTATTCTGCCCTAGATCCTATTTTTTATTCAATGTTTGCCACATTGAGTTTTTCTCTGACTGTGGACCAGTATTTTCTCCACGTTAAGAGGGAAATTTGCTTAATCTGTGTAAGGCATGCCATTCCATTTCCTCAAGAGGGTAATGAAACAAGCCATACTGTGCCTCAGTATAGACTTATGGCAATCAATTACTGCAGTATTAATACAATTCTTAAAGCTTCATGCATATTACCATATGGTTAATCAGAACTGCTTGACAGCTTCTTTCCCCAACCTTTACTGGGTATGCCAACCCCCATCTTGGATAGTGAAACATGCTATGGAATTTACTTCAGAGAAGAAAACTAAAATCAGATTTTGAAACACTGTGGCTAATGTTATTAGAATAAAAAATGCAAAGGTGGTTCTACCATATGCTTAATTTGCCCCCACTGTGAAAATGTAGTCCCACGGGAAGGAGCTGAAACTACAAGTTGGGTTCAGATCTTGCTGAAAGAATACAAGAAAGAAATAGATAATCACTTATAATTTCTCTTCATATTAACAACCCTGATAAACATTTATGTGAATAGTTTTGTTGCTCAAAGGGATCAAGAAAACTCAAGAGAAGCAAAATCCATTGAAGATTAGCAGATAAATAGAAACTATTCTTGCCTTCAGCCTTTAAGTCTCTGAAAATTTGAAGGCAATGAGAGCTCCTGGAGAAAAGTAAGACATAAACTTGTCATATCTTTGTATTTCTCATAAGGCATTAGCATTTGATGGTATCAGAAAAAGGACACAGGCTACATAGACATTTTGTCTGACCCAGTATGACCACAGTTAACTTCCTGGAATGTGTTACACATGAAACATGTCCAGAATAACAAAGAACCTCCCAAGACAAAGATGACACTGCTTCCTGTTCCTATCAATTCTTCCTTACGTGCATTATGAAAGCACACAGAACCTCTCTAATCATGGGCCAAACCCCCACTGCTCTTGGTGTTATACCAACTCAAAACAGAATTAATGTTCTCCACTTCTGATAATTTTACATCACAAGTGCCCATATTTCTACAATACTGGCTCTCTTTTGAGTGGCAAGACTATAGATCTCTGCACAGAATTTCCTTATGTTCTCTTAAACTGTTTTTGATACTTGTTTACTTAGAGCCAGTTTTGACAGAATGGTCCCTTCTTGTATTGATGCTCTTCACAGAATGGATGCATTTTTTCAACATAGATTATTAAAAAAATCCAACAACCCTTGAAGCTGGTTTAGCCCAGAAACTCTCTGATCACGAGCTGGTGTTTTGTGGCAGTTTTAATACATCCTACTGCTGACTCTGTCATTCTTCAATGTCTGTATTCCTAACTCTAGAGAAAGATGATATTCCTGTAGACATTTCTGTATGCTAAAGCACATTACAAACATACTGCTTTCTAGTGCATTCAGTTTGATCTAAACCAGCTATCCTGAGTAAGAACTAATATTGATATTGCCTTATACCATATGCCTGTTAAATTTTAATCACTAGGTTTTCTTAGTCTAATTAAGCAATTAAACTGCTTAACTGAAAACTACAGGCAATTGATTTATATGAAGGTACTAAGAAATTCTGTTTGAAGCTTAACAACAATTTCTTACCAAAGGTTACAAACACATGAAAGCTCAAATTGCAAAAGTATATTTCAGTATTAGTCATTCTAGTATTGTTGGCCTTCTCATTGTTAATTAATGCTATTTACTCAAGCAGCTATTCCTGTCTTCCATTTCCTAAAAATCACTAATAAAATGGGCACTCTGTTCTGGTAATGCAAATTACAGTGCAAGTGAAGACCCTTCATGCACTGTAAATGTAACTCATCATTAAACTTGGAGAAGAATTACTGCTTCTGCTTCTTTAGCTATAAAAACTTCCTTAAGAGTGTCTAGGTTCCCTTCTCTCAGTTTGGATCATACAGTATTTGCTGTAACAAGACCGAAGATAGAAAGAAAGGAGGCAGAGCTTTTAATGGCAAGCCATACAGGTCTGGAAGGAGCTCCTGTTGCAGACACAGGATTGTCACTGAGGTCTGAGGAACACTGAAAGGAGCAGGACTACCTGAGAGGTCAGTCACTGATCAAAAAAAACAAGGGCAGAATCTCATTCTACACTTGATCATTTTACTGTTTCTTTGACTCTGGACAAGAAGATTCTTGTATCATCAGTTGACATGAAGTACTAAACATACACAGTGTCAGAACTTCATCAAGACTCTCCTAAAAAGCTCAAGCAACCTACAAAAACACCCCAAAACTGCCACGAAAAGGAAGTTGTGTTGATCTGCATAAATGCTGCTAGAAGCTTGAGTTTTCTCATCACGCAGGACTTCAGTGAACATGTTATTTGGCTTGAGGCAATCAAGTACAGCTCCACATCTCCTAACACCAGTAACATTCACTACCTACTTTCTCTATGGCTTCAGCACCTTTCAGGGTGAAGGAGCAGCATAACAGACACGATGTAAACTCCTCTCTGACACACAACACGGTGCTGACTGCCGAGTGCTCAGGTCAGAATTTTAAAAGCTTACTTGTGAGCTCTTCCACGGGGGAAGAAGGGTAGAAAAGGTGAAACTAAGAAAGCAGAAAGCCTATGGGATTTTATAAAATATTAAGTACTTGCTCTCAGAAAATGAATGTTTTAAGGTTCCAGCTTCAATCTTGTGCCACATAACTCAGGACACCCCGCCCCCTTTATTTATAACAGCCAAGAGAATGAATCTTTTTAGACTATCACTCTATATTGTTCCAAATCCAGAGGTTTGGCCCAGCACTAGCTACTTAAATTTGAAGTGATTCTTTACAGCCTATGTGGTTTATAGACTACACCAGAATCTTTCAACATAGCATTTGTTACATTAATAAACATTTTTATTTGTTTACACATACAGTAATACTGTATCTACTACATACTAAATAAAATGCATAATTTATTTGCATTTTCTCATCTGATTTTCTGAAAAGGCTCATAAAATGTTAATGAAAATGGTTAAAGCAACAGACTATGTATTAAAATTGTATACAAAAAAATGACCTTAAAAAGAGGACTATTAAAATTGCAAAGTAAAGCGCTTAGGCTTGACAAACGCCACAGCAGAGGTGTCCATTGTTAACTTATTTCTCTCTATGTGCACATTCTAATAGACTTACATTTTATGTTCCAAATACATCATGACAACTTATTCATAAAAGTCCAATTTCTCTCAGGAAAGATCTAATAGTTTCTTCTACATATAGAGCAATTCCTCCACTTCATACTGAGCACACACTTTGACAGCTGCTCTGATACCAGCAGAAAAAACCTTCCCTGCCTCTTTCTAAAAGCCTTAGTAGCAAGGTTTTTTAATAAACACTAACGACGTCATTTTAAGACAAACGTGTACAATCTGTGTCTCTGTGACAAGGAACTGAAACAGGAGAGGGAAGATCCCATGCTAAGATTCTCAAGGCTTGATTCCCCGCCCTCCACTCCCTCCTCTGAGCACGTCACACCTCACACATCAGAATCACAGACTACTCTGAGTTGGAAGGGATCCACAAGGATCATCGAGTCCAACTCAAGTCAATGGCCCACATAGGGGATTGAACCCATGACCTTGGCATTATTACAGCCAAGTTTTAACCAACTGAGCTAACCTCAGGGCCAACCTGCACTCATGGCACTATTGCTGCTTGGGTTGCAGCCTGGATGCATCCAGCACTTGTGCAAACCAACACACAGCCAGGGAGGCACCAAGGGGAACACACCATCCCACTGGGTGTGGTTTGGACACCTCCTCCTGGCCCCCAGCAGTTCTGAGGCACAGAAGTGCCAGAGAATACTCTGAGCAGCATGTAAGGCTACAAACAGAAAGGATATTTCTTTTCCGCTAAGATCATCTACACCACATCCCCCCAGGCAGCACAAACACCTTTCCACTTCAACAACCAGTGAGGGAGGGCTGGGCCAAACATCACCCTGAAGCACATCCCTCTTGTGCTCTGGCAGTGACTCCTTGGGAAGTGCTAGGGCTTGAATACAAAATCTCACACCACCAGCACCCACAGAAAGGGTCTGAGCTGCCTTTGTGGGCATCCTTACAGCTACTGCTGCCTACTTTAGACACCTTAAACCTTCAAACTCTTATTCTTCTAACGGAGTTTGTATATAAAGTTTCCTACATGTGGGGATTTGGTGGGGGTTTCTTTTGGTTGTGGAGTTTTTTCGGTTGTTTTTTGTTTGGTCTTGTGGTTTTTGGTTGGTTGGTTGGTTTTGTTTGTATTGAAAAAAGCAGGAGTTTTTACTGCATGGGTGGTTGCCATCCTTTTTTATCCCTCAAAGGTTTCCAGCTCCATTGTCCTAGCTAAGCACAAGCGAGTCTCCCCCTCTCTCAGTCCTGTCACCTTTCCCACTCTGCATCCTCTCACCAGCAACATGCCCAGTCTCTCTTTTCCCCCATCCTGAGCATCATTTTCTAGCTCCCCCATGTCCCCCAGCAGCTTGCTGTCTTCCCAGCCTCTAGCCATATATATTCTTCCTTTTTCCTCTCCTAAACAAAAACAAATATCAGAGTTATTTTAGGAGACAGTAAAAGAACAATCTCTGTCAAAAAAACAGCAAATAAACCCCACGCTTCAATTGACACTTGAATGGAAAGTTTTACTTCAAACGGCTCCGGTTTCACAGTCTGTAACAGGATGTGTCAGGCATGACACTTAGCAGGTGATAACACAGAGACTGCCGCACACTCCACCCCTACTCTATATACAAACAGAGCAAAGAAAAAACAAACCAGGAGTAAAGGAGAGCAAAGGTTCTTCTCTGAGACGTAATGATTTATCCATATTTCCTACGGAATGGCAGAAAAAGAATAACTGCAAGGAATCATTTTTCTTCTGTATGTTTTCTTTTTCTTTAATGTGTTTGCTCTTTTACTATAAACTCAGACTGAGAATTACTCTTTGTAGCTATTTTGTGATGTACATTTCAGTCATAAGCAGTGAGTTATTCGATGCAATGGCTGACAAAATTTAGTCCTTCATGTAATGTTCTCTTTTTTTTTTGTACCTTAAAAATGAAAACACTGTGCTATTTTTTAGAAAGAAATTAAACTCTAGAAGCTTCGATCGAACAATTTTGTCATTTGGCTTTCAGAATCAGGCATCTGAGCAGATTATAAAGCAATAAAAAATAGGCATCTGATTAACTACACTATATTGGATTTCTCTTTTATAACATCTCTGTTTGTCAACAGCAGCATTACATCTGGCAACCAAAAGAAACAACCCCTTTTTTGAACACAGGTATTCATGCCAAATACAAATAGCAACAAAAATTGTAATTACATGAAAGACCCAAACAAATCAATGCCAGATCCTCTGCTCTGGTCCTTCTGCATATAGCAAGTTAACTGAGGTTTTTATTTGCAATCTTTGTAAGTGCCATCACCCTTCAGTAAGGGATGCAAACTTCTAGTGACAAGTTGCAGTTCTGTTCATCCCTCTCCCCTTTGCCAGGTCCTGACCCCAGCACTGGAAGGGACACGATCTCTATTTAAGCTTTCAGTGCAGACGAGACAGGGGCTTTGCTGTTAGTACAGCACTAAGGAAATTAGCATTTTGAAACTGGGCAAATTGTAGAATTAGTGTTCTCCTTTCTCCACTGAATCCCCTGCCTTGCCCCAGGCCCACTAGACACACCAGACAGAATGGTTCCTCCCTGCTCCCTTCAGTCTGGGAACTTCACAACCACACAACAGAAGTGGGTGATCTCCCAGAAAAATAACCCACTAACACCGAAACATGCTGGGCAGCAACAGTCCCTGGGACTTGATTATGTCCTGCATGCCCTCCTGGTCCTTGGAAATCTGGAGGTGAACCTTTCAGGTCCCAGATTTACTCCCCTTACAGACAGATACCCATCCCAGAAGTTTCTTTTACAGGTATGAGAACCAGATTCAAGATGGGGGAAAGGTGAAAGAAAGAATTTTCACAACAGAAGGTGAATAATCAAAAAGGACAGGAATCAGATACAGATTAGCCTCAGCAGAGATATCACATTACCTGGGCAGGGCCATGGGGTGGGAACTGACATTTAAATTTCTTTTAAAAGCCCCAAACAAACACAAGTTTGATCTCATGTCAATAGAGATCTTCTGTGCATTCACAGGGTTAGGGTACCAATCATTATGTTTATTACCTGTAGGCCAAACCAAAACCATTGGAAACTACCCCATGCAAGACTGAATTAAAGCTAATGAAATGAAAAGCTAACCAAATGCAAAATTTTATGTAACAAGACATCAGGCAGAAAAAATGGTAAACACTAGAGAAGATATATTTTAAGGGAGCATGGTGCCATGGCCTGAGGTAGAAGAGAAGTACTGCTGATAGCTGATGTTACTCAGGGAACTGCTTTCTACTCTTCCACAAAATGTTTTCCATTTGGGTTGGCACTCCTACCTACAAAAACCCTCTCCTGCTCTCCTCTTAGGCCAGAAAAAGGCATTTTAGCAGGACACTTAATTAGGGATGATATTCTGGGTACTTTTGCAGTGCTGTGTAGGTAAGTCCTAAGCAGCATTGCTGTATTGAAAGACCCACTAAAATAATGCTGTTTCATGAGATATACAAATAGCAATGTAATTCTTTTTTTCAAAGTTAATTTCTGAACCATATTGCACTGCACAGCTTTTATTACACAAAGATGGGTATGAATAAATAGCACCAGCAACCCATTTTATACAATAAAGCCTTATTTCAAATGTTATAGGAGGCAAACACTGTACAAGATACTATTCCAGAAGTGAGTTGGACTAGAAATATCAATTACCTTCAAAATCCTTTTTATTGACATGGCAACATGATGGAACTTCAAAATAAAAAATGAAGGAAAAGAATCATTCAAAGTGAAGAACTATAAATGCTTCCTGGTCTATATTCAAGCCTCGGATGGCAATGCAACTGGCAAATGCACAGTATTACAAAATTAAAAACAAAAAACCCAACCAAACCAACCACAAAACCCCCAACAAAACCACAACAGTTAAATCTTCTGTGGGGCTATGTAATTTTTAACTTTCAGTCAACTAGTTTAAAAAAAGAAAAGTGCACCCTTCCTCTCTTCAGCCAGTAGCTCATTTAGTTCACTGCTCCTCTTTCTACATCTCATACTTCATGCTCCAAAATGTAAGTTAGAGGGCCAGATGTATTATCTGGGAAGCTTTCCAAATTCATTAACTCCTTGGCACCAGTGACTTCAGAATACCCGCTGCCAGCACTGAATATTATGCCCAGCAAAAAAACAGCTCTTGGAGGGAAAGGATTAATAAAAAGAGGGATTCGGCAGTGGCTGTTGGTCTCTGGTCACAACAAGCAACTAAAAGAGTCACAGTAGCTGCCAACACTGAGCGCAGCCAACTTTCACCACCTAGTACTCTGAAGGTCTTCCCTGAATATCTGCAGATCATTCACCACAAATCCTGAAAAAAGCACAGGTACTGCTTGAAGGAACACGAAACCAATAGCAAAGACTGGCAGGAAGGCTGTGACTCCAGTTCTGACTGAAGAGGGTGGTAAATGTTACGCAGGGGTGTTAGAATCACATCATCACCTTCTCCTCAGTTACACAAGATGCAGACTGAGGTAATTCGCTTTGCTTTCTGAAATGGATGCAGGCTGGCTGTCAACAGCTCAAGGGCTGATGACTGAAGAGCCTTACAGTGCCCTAAAAATGCAGGAGAGCCGATGGGTCCACTCACTGTTTTCAGCTTTCTTCCTAGGGCCAAGGCAGGAGTTCCATGAAGGAAACCAGCTTACTATCAGTCATGTAGATGCTTTCATGAGCCATTTGTTCAGGCACCACCACCAGAGAAGCTCTCTAATTTAAAGACCAACACATAGCAAGAGGTCTTCAGGATTTTAAACATTGAACTTGTTTTGCTGGCTGCTGTGCCTTACTTTGAATCTCCAGTTTCACTAAAACCACTACAATTTCTTTACATTCTTCAAATTTCAAACCTGTTTCTTAACCTTTGCTTAGGCCTAATGCCAGCTTCCTTGGGGTATTTTTGCCATCTCCAACCACTTTAAATTTAGTAACAATTCTTACTGCATGTGCTATTCCAGGATCCATAGATACCAAGATGTCAGGTCCTAATAACCACTTCTGCAATACTGCAGTATCTATTATCCTGTGTGAAATTCTGCACTAACATTTCTTACACTTCTTCTTTCAGACAAAACTTCATTTCTGCCCAATATAGCATTCCTTCTATGGACACATCCACCATATTTACAAGCTCTCCCACGCTCATGTCAGAAACAACCTGGAATACGAGGAAGGAGGAAGCTCCAACTCAAAGCAGAAACTTTCAGCAAAGACAAGAAATGTGGCAGGCTCAGCACAGACAGTCACAGGGGAAAGTACTGCCAGGTCTCAGGAAGAGAATGCACATCCCAAACAGCCTACAGCTGGTAGCTCATGCCAGCACCAAACCTACATAGAGTACGGAGCCACACCAGATACAGCCCGTGCAGGCACAGCACTCCTTCAGCCCACTGTGGCCAACACAGACAAGGGATCTACCACACAGGGATGACCTCTTATTTCAAATACTAACAGGCCTTACGTTAAGTGCATTCATTCATCACAACTATTAAAGGTCTGCACTTCATTTAATTTTATACTACTTAAACATTCTTGGGTTTTTAATACCCTCTTGACTTGCTTCACTGAATAGTACAGAGGTATATTCAGGGGAGAAATAGTAACTGTGGACTGTGAACATCAAAACCCACCCCCAAGTCTCAGCTTACACAACAATTTGCCCAGAATCCCTTCAGGAAATTGCAGAGAAGAAAGGGGGGAAAAAAGAAGTAGAAGACATATGAATGTAGGAGAACCTTGGCTAGAAAAAATTCCTGTGTGTTGGAGTTTTTTCTGCCTAATCACTTTTCCCACTTCTGTATCATAAAGGAGCTGTAGCACGGGGTAACTGCTGAGCATGAAGTTTCCCAAGTCACATTTAACAAAGTTCCTACCCCTTTCTCTGCCCCTAGAGCAAAGAATACTCCCTAAGGAAAAAGGCTGTTGGTTTGCAATCCCCAAATGTCAACAATACATAACTCCCATATTACTGAGATGTGATCAAAAAGAAGCAAATCTTTCACCTCTGTTGTTTATCTTTGAAGACTCTAGTCTGGGTATGTGCCAGACCAGGCTGTCTTCTCTGGGAAAAGGCTGTCCTTGCTGCCATGCAGACTTTCCCCTCCAAGTTTACACACATTTAAAACTAAGGCATTCCTGACACACAGAATCACTCTGCAACATCTTTCTCTAACAAACTCATATCACAGCTTTGGCAAGCAGTTCCCAACTATGTATTCACAGGAGTGCTCCATATAGTTCCAGTCTGCAGGAACTTTTAACTTTTATTCCATGCTGGTCAAATTGAAATATCTTACTTTGGTCCACTTTTAGGGCACAACCTTCCTTCACAGAGAAGTCTAAGTTGTTCAAGACTTTCTTGGTGTATATATATGCACTTTTGTTCTGAAAGTGGGAACATGAAAAGGACTTTGCTGTTAAAGTTAGTGGGTTTTACTACACTTCTGTGGATCAGAAAATTAATGTTTTCTGGGTGAGACAGAGTGAAATGAATGCTTTTGCTCAACTTTTACAGCATCACTTGTTCTCTGGCTCAGCAGCTTTCTGTGATCAGCTGGATTCAAAGAATCCCTACCCCGTCCTCCCGGTTCTTAAGGCAAACTGTCCTTTCTGTCTGAGCTGCCTTGTTCACACCATCTGGCACTTACAGAAGCTTCTCCCTGCTTGTCAGACTCAGCTGCTCTTAAGGACTGCTCAATCTTCTCTCACTCCTTAGGACAGGACCAGACTCGGAGTGTAGCAGCCCAAACCAAACTAAGAGACAGGCATAGCACTTGAACAGCAAACAACATCACAGCCAAAAATACACAAACCCAACTTTCACAAACATTAAACAAACCTTTCAGAAACTCACTTTCAGTTTAGTCTTCAGGACAATAAAGAGACTCAAACTTGCTCCCCGACTTCCTTTCTTTCAGCACAAAGACATCTCTGAAGATCTGCAAATCTTCTTTCATCCACACTTTTTCCCTCAGATGTGTCTGCCTACCCTCTACACCCCAGTCAACTTTCTTCAGCTTAGGTTGATCCCAGGATCAAAAAATGTCAGTTACAAAACCATTCTTCTCTTCTCCTGAACTTCATTTTTCTTGCTCCCTTGACTAAATCATAAGAATACTACTCTTTTTTGTAGAATTATTTTTTTGGCTAGGTTAGCTTCCCACAACAGCTCATCACAGAATTATAAGACTAATAATGCTGGCATGAAGAGAAAGGGGAGAGAAACACGTGTCTAGGCATTTATGAATATAAGGATATCATGGGATCTTGTTCAGGAGACAGGAAAACATTAAGTTAATTATGGTATTTTAAAGAAATTCAGTGGAAGACCCCTTGAATTTGCATCTGGCACTGCAGTTGGTCTCAATTCAGCTCTGCTCCAGATCTGAAATCTCACACAAGAACACTGAGGGAAAACAGGTTTCTCCTGCAAGTTTGTTATTGTTCTCAGCAGATCAGATCCATTCACTGTAATAACTGCAGTTCAGAGAAAGATCAATGGGCACTGCTCTGCCATAGCCTAATACAATGCACACTAAGAGTCACAGAACACAAAGCATTCATAAAATCAAAGTAAGGCATTTAAGAAAAGATTCTTGCTGTTTAAGGATGAGACAGCAGGGATGCTCTTGCTCAATTTGCAGAGGTTTAACTGCCACTTTTATTCCAGGATGACTTGGTCCTGCCACAGCAGAAGTGATTTTATTCGTGACAAGTAAAACAGCCTTAAAAAAATAAAATAAAATCAATGCAAGTTTGGCATTTGAATTTAATAAGGATATAGTTTGACATGGCAGATAAGGGGATTTGATGGACAGCTGCCTCAAAGTCACAATTATCACATCCAACCCCCTGCTGAGTTTCTCTTCTACTGGCATGCAAGCTGGTCTCTCTCAGGTGAGTGGTTCAAGGAGATAAACTCGGCACTGTGCACTTTTGTCTGTCTTGGTTTAGATTTTGGCTGGTTTAGCTCTCTTAACTATCTCACCAGCTAAGCTGTGGGACTGGAATAAAGAAGAAATGGAAACCAGGCAGCTGCAGATAGGAGGCATGGTGACCAAGACTGCCTTTTTCGGCAGCAGCAAACTTTTAGATCAAAATCGTAACATCAAACAGCACCCTCAAGTGAGGGATTTTTATCTACAGATGACTTTCTCAGGACCTAATAAAACAGGGGTCACAACAAATCATCATCACACAGCTAATAAAGTCTTTAAAAAAGCCCAAAACAAAAGGAAAAATAGCTGTCAAAGGAATAGTTACAGCTGGTGAGTTACTGGGGGCATGATTCTTCTCAGGAGTAAAAATAAGTGCTTGTTTTCCCCATAGAGGAGAACCATCTAACCACAATATCTGAGACCTGTTTATCAGCCACAAAGACCTGGCAGGCAAGAGATACTGTAAAGAACCCCAACCTGACATTCAGAAGAGATTTTGACCAACAACCTGCTTTTCACTAAAATTCAACAATATGGAAAGTTCTATGACTTTAGAATAATGGTTTGAAGCACAAGAACTGCTAAATGTCCAGCATTCCTTTTCCTGAGCCATTGAAAAAGCAAATGTCTCATGCAGAAATACAATTTCTGTGCAATGAGCAATGTTAATCAATTCCCCACTCCCTCCCAGCTCTAACCAATGAAGATGGCCAGAACAACATACAACATGGAAACTATTATACATGTTTAAAAAAAATGAAGTCCACTACAAAAAAAGCTATCAAAATCATTTTGGCATGGAGTATGAAGTAAATTAATACATCATCCTGGTGTGACTGTTCAAGTTGTGTTTTAAGAACAGGGAAAAAACCAACAGGAGACAGAGATTTGACAAAAGCTAACTTTGGACTAGAAACTGCTATAAACCCCGACAATATAACAGATTCAGTGTACCTTCTTTGGCTTTATACTTTGCCAGATATAAGTATAAAAGAAAACATTAACTCCACAAATGACCTGAAGGAAAAAGGAACTGTATTTTTTGTTGCCTGCATGAGCTGATACAGATTCTCAGATGACAACAACTTATTTGAAACTGTAAGTTCAAAGGAACACTTTGCTTGGGGAATCATAATCAAAGTTGATGATGATGATAATAATAACAACAACAACACTACCAAAAGAAAACAATCATCCAGGGAGAGAAGCCCAACGTGATTGTAACAGTAAAAGAGTGGAAAATATGTCCCACAATAAAACATCAAACATTACCCACAGCTTAACAATTCAAAGTGTACAGAGGCACAGGCTGTGGGTGATTCAGGGCACTGAAGCATCACAGAAAGATACGTGCATTTGGTTCTGTGCCAATCAAACTGAAACAGCACCAAGCATCACACTGGCTGAACTAAGGGAAAAATCACACTGCGCAGCTTCCAGTGACACCAGTTGGCTCATGTCCAGCACCCAAGCCAAGACACCCAGGTTAGGCTACACTGGCATTGCTAAGGGATCCTGCAGACTGTGAAGTAGGCAATTCCTCTTCACAGTTGCAAGAACAATTGATGCAGCCTGGTATTACACTTACTCTCAAAAAGAAATAAAATGAATGAAAAACAACCTTTTTTCTCCTCTCACAAATGCAAAGAGAAGTGTCAGGTTCTACATGCTATATGTTTTCAGTTAGTGGCAAGGTCCTTGTTTGGACAGGCACTTCTCTTGCATACACTAGGCAGCTCAGCCACTTACATGAGTCTTTTCTACTGTGGAGCTAGTTATTATATAAATTCTTATGAACTCAGTACTAAACCCGATGGTCCCTTTTGAAAAGTTCAGCTTTAATGACACCTACAGCAGCAAGAAGGCTTGTTTAATAAAATTACAAGATTTGGCATGAGGAGAGGAGAACACCACTTCCCTACGCACCTCTTTGACACAACTGCGTTACCTGCAAATCAGAATCAAACCAGAAATCAGACTTGATACAGTGGCACCAGTCTCAAACAAGCCCAGCATCATGCACTAAGCTTTCTGTAGTCCTTCCTAACTCCACTATTAACTCCTCCTCAAATCCTTGTCTAAGAGGAAGCCTTTAGTGCTACATAAGCGTGCATAAATCACTGGATTTTGGTGGTGTTCCAATAGCTTGATTTTTACATGATTCCTCCAGCTAAAAAAACCCAAATATGGTTCTCCAGGTGTGTCTGCCCTTCCAAGTCTGAAGTTGCAGCAATAAGCTTTGACCAGTCATTATTCACACTTTCACCAGAACAAACTTTAATACACGGAATTCTGCCTGCACTGAATTCTGTTTTGTCCCTGCAAAAAACTAAGCTGGAGTCCTAAAATCCACAGGTTATGTTCATATTTGCAAATTTAGCAGTGTTTAGGCACACTTGAGTTCATGAGAATGTAATCATCTACACTACAAGTCATAACAGCCTTTATGGTGACACAAACACTTTCTAGAAATGGTTCAGGAGTTAGGATATCCCAGGCACAGCCTCCAGAGGCAACCCAAAGCCATCTTACAATGGAGGCTCAGAGCACAGATGGGGATCATCCTGTGCCACTCAACTTGAAAGCCAAATGGGACATTCAGTTCACACTTCTGTAGATGCAACCTGGGCATCTCATAGACTTATTTCACCTACCAACGCAACCACAGCTTTTGCAACAGGCCTTTTCTGAAAGTAATGAAGCTTAATTGTTTGTACTTTCCATACCCTATTTCAGTGGGTTATATAAAACCTACCAATAAACCTAACTTTTCAACCACTCCTGTGTCCCAAACCATAATCTTAATCCTCATCCTTAGCCTTAA
>JAOXXN010000102.1:12719395-12736670 GCA_026770055.1 Myrmophylax atrothorax
GTTCCTCACACACAAAGCAGTACAGACTGGAGGTCTACCAGACGTGATGGCACTCAGGCCTCATCCAACCTGACCTTGCAGGACTGAGCTGTGCACTTACCTCTTCAAGCTTTCTTTCCCAGAACACTAGTCCTACCCACAGCCTGAATGGCAACCTGGCAACTGCACCATCACCAAAACTAACAGCAAGGGCAGAACTAGACCAGTGGCATCCTTCAAACTATCCCAACAGGCCTTTTCCAACTCAGCCCTAACCCTATCCCTCGACATACATTGTGGTTCAACCATACAGCATTAACTCAAATTCAGCTTGGGAAACGACTCTGTCTCACTGAGCATCGCTGGTACTAATCCACAGCCCAGTCACATGTTCCTCAGACAGCAGCCAGCAAGAAAATAAGATCTTACTCATCTTGTCTGAAAACTGTCTCAAAACATAACCCGAGCCAAAAGCATGGTCTAGTGACATTAAAATAAAAATAGGAAAGCTTTTTTGACCATTTTGCTAATTAATATGTCAGAGCTCATAAAGAAAGACTCATCAGCTTTTCTCCAGCACTGCATCACCTGAAAGAGCTGTGTCAGCAGAGACCTCAGCAGACAGTCGATACATACTAAAAAGTCTTCTCAGCAGTAAATCAGAACACAAGAAAGAATTTCAGAAAAAGAAATTAAAATAGCTGCAAAGAATTCAATACTCAATTTCAATATTTGATATAAATCAGGTTATATCTGATATGCAAGTCTTGCCCTTCCTTATGAAGGGGATCCTCCTAGCTGTCCTAAAATTGTTTTTCTAAAAACCTAAGCATTCATGAAAAACTAAGCTAAAGTTTGCTGATTTTTCATCTTTGTGAATTTTCAGGGATCTTCTCTGCTTTACAATTGAGGCACCACTTGTCTGCTTCTCATTCTCATCACTGGGATTGGCATACCACTGCTGAGCACACAGGAAGGTTACAGAGGACAAAGTTCCTGCTCAGAGGATTTAGGGCAGAGGCCTTACAGATACACACACACACACACACACTCTGAACTCTGTTTTTTCCCCACAAAGGGATGAGTAGGCTCCATCAATACAGCATTCCAGTGGTTTTGTTGATGGCCCTTGGAAAACATTTGCAACAGTGAAAACAGCTGTAAGCACTGCAGGAGTCTCCCATCCAGCAGGATGATGGACAGGCCAGGTATGAGAACTGAATTCACAGATGCATTTCTGTGAGGGTGACATACAGGGGCAAAGCTGCACCCATATTCCCACAGAACATCCTTACAAGCCCAGGATGTGTCCAGGCAGACTCCTAAAAACCAAATCTACTTTTTAAGCGAATAATTAAAAAAAAAGGAACTACCATTTGTGAGTGCGGTGTATAAAGAGGCAGATGCAGAGCTACAGATCCTTCTAAAGCCTTGGTTTTACGCAGAATTGTGATAACACTTTTAGAAATGAATGCATGCCTCTGACTCCTGGTGCTGCTCAGTAACATGGAATGTGAGGGATACAGTAGCTGTACCAAGAGCTGAGCCTAAATGCTTGAACAGCCACTGCCCCAGAAGGAATAGAAGGGATATTTCCCTAGAGGGAATTACTCAACTGTGTATTACATAGAACAAGTCATGTTGAAGGAGAGAAGGGATAATTGCATTGATTGTTAGTAGGTGATAATTAAATCTGTAGAGAAATACATTTAATTTCCTGAAGTCTAGAATAGGATGGAAATTCTTCGTTTTGTAATGAGAAAATAACTGTGTTTTGCTCCCAGCACAAGAAGCCACAATGTCTCCCCCAGCACATTCCTAAGGTGCCTATAGGAAGGCAGCACAATGAGCAGTGTTAAAACGGGAGTTCTGTGATGGGTCTGAATGCCAGGAAAATGCACATATGATGAGTAATTCTAAAAAACATAGAGTAAAAAGGGACCAGGGAAAAAGAACACGACATTCTTGAACAAACCTTGAAAATAGAAGTTTGAATGGGAAAATCTGAAAGCCAAAACTGCAGCTTGATTTCTCTTTATGAAGGGTCAGGAAATGGAATATAGAAAGGGGGGAGAAACATTTTTCAATGGTATTTGAACAGTATTTAAAGTGGATAGGACCAAGAAAAATAATTTACACTCCAACCTTCTCACAAGTTAGCTAACTCCTTTTATTCTGAAAGGGGAAAAAACAAAACAACTTGTGGGATCTTTGTATATATTCCTTTCTAAAAGGAAATATATGTATTTATTTCCTTTCTAAAATCTGTTGACCACTGATTTTAGTCTCTGGAAAAAGACCTTGGATACATGTGAGAGGTCTACAAAGACTAAGCAAAGCAAACAATCCAAAGTTCAATAAATATGGGTCCACATTTTCATATAATTTGTATGTCTCTTCAAACAGAAACCTTTCAAGTCACATTTTCAAGAATCTGCAGAACTGCGCAGAAGGAAGATCAAACAATACTAAAAATCATACCATAAAGCTCAATGTACCTATAACAATTAATTGCCAAGGAGTTCTAATCTTACCAGGTTCCCCTCCAATATTCTTTGATAGCAGTGAATTCCATTGATCTTTGGTAAACTGCATGATGTTGCCATGTTTGTAGCAATTTTTCTGAACAGGGAAAAAGCCCAAGGGCAACACCCCTGTCTTCTTCAAGTTGACAAGATCATTTCTTTGAAGCTTTCACATTCCCAAAATGGAAAGTTGAAAGAATTTTTTTCTTCCCAGGAGTGATAATGTTACAAGACACATGAACTATTCCCTGATTCAGAAAGAGAATCCAAGAAGTTCACAGACTAAGGAAAGATGCCAAAAAAATTTAAAAAGAATTTGTCTACTAAGTTCAGGAAAAGGTCTTCAGATAAGGAAAATCCACACAAGAGAACTAAAGAAGGACACCCAGTTGCACAGAGAAAGAATACCATAAATAATCAAAAATCTCACAGTCGACCTTCCTTTACATGAATCTGCTTTTTAGATCTATCAAAGGAGTTGAAAAAGGCAACATACAATCATGCTACAAAGGGGCAGTCTGAAACTTCAAGGTTATCTAACATCAGAAGAGAATGCTGAATAACTAAGGTTTTCCAGGAAGTTTAAGGTTTCTCATGTCAGCTTATGAAAAATTACAATCTTATGTGACATTGACTTGAAAGTTTTTTTAATACAACTGAAAGTTGTGCAGTACCACAGTGTGGTTGGCAGAACTTAGTAAGTAGGAATAGTCATGACAGCAGTATGGACTAATGCGTTCTTATTACTACGGCCTGAAAAGTTGAAGAAAAATCAAATTATTTCTACTGCACAAGCACAATGAAAGGAAAAGCTTCTACACTCTTTTTTTTACTTTGTAGAATTTTTTGTGTTGTCTGCAGTACTCCTGCTAATGGAAGTGTAACTCAGCACAAGAGGAAAAAGCACAGAAATACTTGTATTTTTCAAAATGTATATTGTTTAAGTCTCTACACTCCATAAAACAAGTTGCACTTGCACTTATTTGAAAGGGCATCTTCTTCAGTTTACAACACCTGCACTGGAAAATAAAGCTGCAACCCTTCTTGCAAATGACTTGGCCACATACACTGCCTGGCTAAGAGCAACCCCTAATTTATCATCATTCATCTTGGACTCACTGCAACAAAGTAATGCCTTAATTTGTAACTCTCTCGGGCCCCACAGTTGCTGTAAGGTGATTTCATTTACTGCCCACACTATGTTCAAGTTGCTGACTTTTTCTCCAGAACAGGAGGACAGCTTACCCGAGGCGTGTCCGGCCAACAAACCAACTTTGCTTTCATCTGCCACTGGAGAAATAAAAGAAAAGACACAAAGATCAGAAACTTATTTAAATTCACAAGCCTTTGAAACACTGTCAAATAATTTCAGACACAGCATCCTAAATCTTTAAATTAGAATAATCTGGGAAAAGGTGCCTCTCTTTACCTAATCCACGTGGGGTGCTTCAAAGTCCAAATATCTGAATCAAAGGCTCTGAAACCAATAAAAGGACTACCAGCAGTGCTTGTGGGTTACAGATCAGGACCTCAGCACTTACACACTCAAAACTGAGTTGTCAGAAGAGCAATTGTATTTGTAAATAACTCATCTTGCCAGACAAATCACAGGGCATAGGAGAGTAGTAACTTTTTCAGATCAAAGACTTCAATTGTAAAAAGAATCCAGATGTGGAAACCTTCCCATCTGCAAGACATCTCACTGACTTGTGGGACCCTCTGCAGACAATGAGGTCTCCCAAAACCTGATCTTTTCGAAGGCTTGTGCATTTCTGCTATGTTATGTTTAATTTTATCTGCACATTGTAACTTTGCAGTATTTCACAACATCTTCCCAAGATGTTTACAGTAGCAAGTTTGCAGACAGAGTAGTGGAAGAGCAAATTCTGAACATAACAGAAGTAGTAACTTCTGTTCAGTAACTTTACTTCAGTTTATTATCATATATCTCACAAAACTAATTAAAATTCTCTCCTGGAGGGCTGAGGGGAAGAACCAATCACCATTTCTTAAAATGAATTCTATGCAAAGAAACGGAGCTAATGTAATGTCAGGGATGATAAAACAAGCACAGGAAATGAATGTCAGGGTTGAAAGCTTATCCTTCAACTCCGCCTGCCCCAGCACTCCCTTATAACTCGCCTTAAAATGTAATCTCTTCATATGATAAAATAAATTGTCAAGTCATACCAAAAATACTACAAATGCAAACTTAAGCTTTGCATAGTGGTCACTATAAAAGTTTACATGGAGGGTTATCTGCAATGATACAAGAACCTGCTCTTTTCTACTCTGGAAAGAGCATTGCAGTAGTTACTGACATTTAGGAGCTACTACTGGGAAAACAATCACAGTAAACATTTTCTTGTATTGCTTTGGCACTTCACTTTTAGGGAAAGTTTTGCCCTTAAAAATCAGCATCAAGTTCAGGACTTGGATTCATAACTGGAATCATGAATCCACAACTGACCACTGTAACTCTTCTCCACTTTTGTTATCAGTAAACTGACATAGTGTAGCTTTTCTGTGGGATGTAGATGCTAATAAAGTAAGGCTAATACTGGTTGCAGTGTTTTGTAGAGATGCTGCTAAAGCCCCAGCAGTGGGGCTAGTCAAAATTAGAAGTGCAACCACGACTCAAGGCAGTTCTGCACTCCTTGGCATTTCACCTTCCTTCCAGGCTCTCGAAATGATAACTATTTAGCTCCTTGCTATGCAGCTTGATCCTGTAATACAAAATGACTGGACAAAGATTTGCTATAAGGGTAAGTTCAAACTCCTTCTCCTCCTCCCTCCTCCCAAATTTACCTCTAAGCAAAACAACTGTGGAAAACTTTAGTCCCAAAGGTTAGTGTTTTGACAAGTTATGATTGTGTGAAAACAAGGGATTATAATGGAAACTGATTTGCAACCTTAATTATAGCAGTCACTAATGGCAACCAGTATAATATATGATAATTACTTGGCATAGGTTATGTTACAGTACATAGGAACTTAAAAAAAAAAAACAACAAAAAAACCAAGGTTCACAGTATTTTTTAAAAACTATGCTGATGGCTTGGCTTGCCTGAAACTAAGTTTTACATTATTAAAAGGGATAAATCCATTTAACTTAATCATACTTTATACACCAGCTTCACACACAAAAATTAGATTTTAATACTGGAGGGAAAAAAGGAAGAACAAAATGATTAGAAAATGAAAAATAATCTTAGCAAAATACAAGGTTAGCATTATGAGTTTAAGCACACACATGCACAAAAACTGGGAAATGCAAATATTAAAGTTTTATATCAAAGTTTGAGCAAAATATGTGTGCTCCTCCATGGGGTTATTTCCATTTCAGGGCATATTAAACTCAGGCAGTGCCCTCCAGGCTGGCCATCTTTCATTAGACTGAACAGGAGTGGCACAGAAAAGTCCACTGGGTGGGAATTGCTCTCCTTCCCTTGTGTCTTCTGAGAACAAGGAGAAGACAACAGGAAAAAAAAGAAAAAGGCTAACAGGAGGTAAATACCTTGTATGCCAAAGTTGAAAACTAAAGATTTCATTTAGAAGGACATAGGACATCCTGTTCCAAAAAGGGGCATTTGAAAACACTTCTCTGCACGTTTTTAAAAGTCCATGCAATCATTCAGTTATAATAAAACCACTCTTTCTTTAGCTATCTTCCTTGGCCTTTGAAAAAAACAAGAACTACGTTGAAATTACTTTTCTAACATTCTACTAGTGATGGTCTGTCTTTGTAGAAAATCACCTGGAAGATTCTGAACACAGGAAAAATACCATCTTCTTTTGAAACTCAAGTAAAAAAACCTTCTAATTATTTTTATATTGCAACATCACAAAGTAATTACATTGCAAATAACTATGAAAGATTTCAGCTCAAGAGGATCACACTTGGGAATGCACAAACTGTAACTATTTTTACGAAGGCACTAGAATTACTATATATATTCTTGAGCTAGAATTATTAAATGCATAACATTAAAAAAAATGAAACCACATAATTTGGAGACTGTAAAGGAAAAACTCAAACAAAAATCTTGAAGGAATCATGCGAGGGAGTAAGTATATTCACAAATAAGAAGACACTTTTCCTTAACTTGTGAATAAAACAAACACTTCCCATTTTGAAATGTCTGGAACTCCAGGGGATGTTGGTTCATGAAGTTATTAATGTTTGCCCATAGAAAACATGCTAGAGCTCTTTTAAAGTAACATCTATAATTTAGGAGCCACATTTTCACCACAGAAGCCAGTTACATATTCATTGTAAGTACTCAAAGTAATTTCCAAAATAAAGGATGATGGAAGTTCTAATCTATTTAATAAAGGCATGGACATTTGGGGGTCTAGCAAGACCACTGATCATGAAGAATAGACTATTACTAAACAAAACAAACAAACAACTGATAGTTTTGTGTTTTGTTTTGTTTTGTTTTTTAATTATGCCAACAACCACCACAGACAGTAAACCCCCCAACTCTCTATGCCATGAATAATCAGATTTTTTTAGTATTTCCTATAGTAATATTCTGGAGTGCTGTTTTGATTCAAGAAAACAAGGAGTATTGTTTAGCAACAGTGAAAACACCCAGCATGCATCCATGTCCCTCCACATAACCTTGTGATTGCCATTTCTGTGCCCTGCTCAAGATAACCAAGGCAGACTTTATTTGAATTGCATGAGTTTCAGTGGTTTCACACACAACAATCCTTCAGGACTTCCCAAAGTTTGTGCCAAACATAGTCCAGGCATACTCTCAGATCAACAACCTAGTTCCCAGTCATGGTTCAGAGAGGCTCAATCCCCGCTGCCACCAACTGAGGTAACACAGTGCCCTCCTTTTGCCCACTTTAACTCTGAACCAGTACAGGATTTTCCCCCAGATGAGGAGTTACTGCTATTCATAAGATACAGGTACTACTATTCAACTTAGTGACTCTTCGGAAGGATCAGTTTTGCACATTGACTAAGAGCTACTAAAAAAAAATCTAAACATGTGAAAGTCACTTGTGTTTCTGCAGGACAAACTGACACTTACCTTTGAAGACCAGCTGCAGTTCTGCACTCAGAAAAGAAGCAAACAAGGATTAAAATCACAATTAATGAGAGATAATAACATGAGACACCAAAACACCGAAGAATTTCCTAGAAAACAGATTTCCTGATACCTTCATTAGTTAACAGGAAGCCAAATATAAGGGTTTTTTAATGTACATTAATCAATTCCCAAGGGCTGTATTCCCAAACTACATATACAAATGATGCTTCTGTACTTTTTAGAATCCCTCAGTTTCTATGGTATAAACACATGAAAATAAAGCAAAGCCTCGAGCTGGTCCGTGTTTTTTTCTGATGAAGTGTATCCTCAGCCAGCCCTTTCATCATAATGAAGGCAGTGCATCACCAATTAGTTTTAGTCAGTGATAGTGCCAATGACATAATTCTCCTGCCATTTTTATTTTCTTGGTGAAGCATTTCCCCATCTAGGAGTGGCATAAATCACTTGGAGAAATTGTGTCAATTGTTGGCTCACAACCATCACTTAGCAAATGCTGCTTCCTGTTCTAGGTTTGCCCTGAAGTACTACAGACAAAGAGCACAGGCTTTTATGCTAAAATCTAGAATAACAATAAAATGTGTGTATCACAAAGGGTAAACTTGCACTGTCTTAAAATATTTTCCTGCAATAATTCCCCCTCCTCATCTCTCCAGTGAGAGTGAAACTTCACATAAGGGCATGTGTTCTGGGGTCACCAGCCATTCTTCAAGGATTAGGAGTCCTTGATAGATTTCTGCTCACTTCAGTGTTCCAAATCACCAAGACTAGCAAAAACCTTGCACAAGAGCCAAGGATAAATTATACTTAGCGGTAAAAAAGGTAAACCTTTTCCAAAATGGCATCTAGCACAACACTTGGGATGCTCTGTTCAGCACATTCAAAGACAGGAATAAATCACATCCAAACCAAGATTCTGGATTCTTTTTTCTCTCTTGTACAAGGTTTTCTCTAATTAGATTTTTCAGAACAATTTTGTTAGAACTGATTTAATACTTCGATTGAATTGTGTTCAGAGAAGATCCCCAAGGGAAACATCTCATGTGTCAGCACATGAGAATGAAAAGGCTTAAGCCTGAATTCACTATTAGTGCTACTTGTTGAAGAACCAGTGGTACAGTTGATGCTCTCCACTGGACACATTTAGCTTTAAATGGAAGCTTTTCTCCTGGCACAAAATAACATTGTTTTACAATTTCCCAGCCAGCATGAGATAAATTTCGTCACTTTCTTGTAGTGGCACAACTCCTCATTCTCGAAGGTTACACTGCTAATTGAGGCCACAACGGCTTCTTTTACACTTTTGTTGTCTTTAATCCTTTCTCACCTCCATTCCAGAGAAATCCTCCCAGGCTGAAACTCCCCCGAGTCACATCTTCCGCATGTCATTAACACTTCTGCCCAACTCCCAGGGTTAAACTACAAGTTCCTACTCTAATCTGTCATTCACTGGTTGAAAACACTGACAGGGAACAGATTCAAGACAAAGTTTAGAGAACAGATTTTATAACAGTGGTCTTAAAAGTTATTTCATTACCGTCTTTACTTTCTTTCTTATAGTAGCTGTACATTAACTTAATTGCTATTTTCTCCTACTAACACTTTAATAATCTAAGTGCCTTAACAGGTTAACTCACTTCAAACTTACACTAAAGCAGCATAAGAAAATGGCACCCCAACTACATGTTACCATTTTCCCAGCTGTGTCACCATCACAGCTCATGCAATGCTCAGTCTGCTCCACAAGCTTCCTTGAATCTTACACCATTCCCACAAAATCAGTCCAAAAAGCTGATATTCTCTTTTGTCCACTTCTGTCTTTATGCCTCACCACTTCAGCTGCATCAATACAGACTTGGTGTAAAACAAAATTAGCCTTGTTAAAAGCCTCTTTTCATAAAGAATAAACCTCATTTCAGTCTCATTTCAATTCAGTTCACAGTGTCCTCATCACTTAAGAAATGATTTTGTTTCATTTCCTACTTATAGATCTTACAAACAGAAATTTGAAAGCTGTCTAAACCAAGAAAACTACATCATATTCATGTCTAAAAACTGATTCTACAGAGTGGCCTCAGAAAATACACATCTAATCTAACAGTACTAGAAAGTTACTTATGACATGAGCTAGAATAATGTTAAGATCTCTCTTGGCCCTTGATCCTACAGACAATCACAGTCATAAGCACTATACTTTTTCCTAAACCCATGACTTTTTTCTGGTTTTGAAAGTCTTTCTCTCCAAGACACGATTTGTTAAATTACTCTTATAAGCCAGTAACATTGAAAAGGCTGTTGGAATTCTGATCCATCTTCTCCATTTCCTCATTAATGTCCTAATGAGCCTAACAAGCTCCTAAATGCAGTTCTGAAATTGGTTTCAAGTCCAAGCAACCAAATAAATGTAAACCATACCTACAATGTGGCTAACAAGACGATGATTTTAAAATACCAAACCACTAATACCATAACTCTCACTAGGGACCTCCCAAAATGTATTCTTTTAATTGTATCAGAATCCAAACATTGCTTAAAAGAGTAATCTCCATCAGCTCCCTCTGCTCCTCATTTGGCTATGTTTTGAGATATACAAAATCACACTCAGAATAACAATAATCTGGTTCAGAGCATATCATGAAGCAGCTAAAACAATCTTGATTGCATTTGTCACATCATTCTGGATGTGAAACACTGGTTTCCCTTGGCTTTGAGGTGTTTTAAAAGAATGAACTGTAATTGAATGCATCCCGTCACTAACAAAGAAATTAGCATTTAGTTAAATATTGGCTTCCTTGTAGAATATTCCATAACTTAAACCTTGCATATTTAATTGCTAATTATTCCTAAACTTATAGGTTGGCCAGTATTTTAATAAATATGTCCCAAGGTTAAGGGGCTCCAAGTATGTCTAATGATGTTTTAGCAAACAGTATTTCACTCACATTTAATATCAAGTAAAGGACATATATGTTTCTTCAGGCTACAGAGCTTAATCAGTTAAGATTTATGGGGTTTTGCTTTTGATGGGGAAAGGAAGAGGGAATTAAGCAGCACCTTGGGATAGTAGTCATGGGTTATTATACCAACATCTTCAAATATCCACACAGTACTTTGCCTGAATTGATATACAACAAAATTGCTATATATTCATATGATTCAATTTCATGTTGCTTCAGGTTAAAACAAGCCACACTTTCATGAGTTTGCACACAATTCCCATGGCTGTATTTTTTACAGTACATTTATGCATAGCCTAAATCACTCCTGTGCATAAGGGTTTATGGAAAGTAGGGGTGTTGGAGACAGATAATAGGACACCTCCTGCCCTTTTGTCTTCTTAGAGCACACAGATTTACACCTCCCAATACAACAGGGAAAAAAATTTTCACATTAACATTACAAAAATTACCTTTTTAATACAGTTAAAAGAACAAATGCTACTGAAAATAGATTGTGATGAAATACTATACAGAAATTCTTCTACAGACAACTGGGGTAATGTAAGGAAAAATGTGTGCACATGGAAGGTTGTTAAGAGAAAGGGACAATCAACCTTCCAATGACTTGCATAGAAGCCACTGATTTCTTCATTTTCAATCTGCCCTTAGGTTTCAAAAAAATTGTTCCACTTCAGTGGGAAGGGGCAACACAACACTTACTTCTATGATTTTTGATTTTATTTTGCATATTTTTAACACTATGCTATAAGCACAAGTCCAAACTTGGCATGTAGCCCGACTCTGGCCAGCACAGGCATGCACCCCAAGCCAGACTTTGTTTAGCCCTCCACAAATTCTTCAAGTCACAGTGGTAAGAAGGATCTTTGCTTGGTTAACATATGGGTGACGGTGTTTGAAGAACCAAAAAATTTATGCAACAGAGTGGATGTGTCAAGTGCAAGGATTAGTAGAAGCAAAGGGGTGACTGTGCAATTTTTATCACCATCAGTTAAAAATAAAAGTAGACAAGGCAAAGAAAAATATGCCATAAGACACAGGATATGAACTCTACCAGTGATCCAGAAAGTGCTGTCATTATCTGAACACAGCAGCAGGGAGGAACATTAGGACTTAGAGCTGATATGGAACTAATCTGTACCCTATTGCTCTGAATGAAGCTGTAAATTTTGAGAAGCATTTGATCACTGTGGAAATGATGGATGCTAAACCAGGGAACCAGTCACCCTGCCTCCATACACTCTGCACAAGGACATCTGCACAAATGAGGCAAAACCAAAACAATGATCATTACCACTAGACTTGCCTTTTTCTATTTTTTGTATTTTCTGCAACAGTAACTCAGTAAGTCACCCATGTCACTGATTTTTGTTTTAGATTTTTTTAAAGTAGGTTCAAGCAAAAACTAAGTTGTCTGCAAATGAAGTGAGTTCTTGTAATACACCACGACCACAGGACTTGTGTGTGCTCATGGGGCTCAGGGCACACACAGGGCAGCACAGAGCCAGGGGGCAATGGCTCTGCTCCTGCCCAGCTGCCCCACCAACAGCACAGAAATGCACCAAGTGACAATAAACTAAACTACATCTGCCCTACTGCCAAGGAACCTTTGGCTTTTGCTGCACAGGCCAAGTTCCTTCCCTTGCAGGATTTGCTCTGGAGAGTGACAATGACAAATTGATGCAACATGTTAGCAGTACTGAGCACTTTTTGATCACCCATCCTTATTACCTTGTATTATTCACTGAGGATATTGATTTATAGTATTATTTTGTAAATAGGTATGACTGGAAAACAGATAAAGCACTCAAAGGTTTCTGAGATTAAAATATATAAAACTGAAAAGATAAACATCAATATTAAATGGGTTTCCATTGTGTACCTATGTAATTATAGACTGGTCTTTACTTAACAGATTTGTCTCTTGTGCATACATCAACCCTCATCAAAGCCAGAAAGACCCTTATTGTATTCACTACCTTCCTAATTTAGTGAATTTATTAATTTCACATAAGGTTCACAATCTATAGTAATATCTCGATTCTCTTGCATTTAAAATTTTCTGTTACCTACCCTGGATGAGCCTTTGGATGGAAATGTCATTATGTAACCCATGCCTTTGTAACCCCATAATTAGGCAATGGATGCATTCTACACATCTCAAGGTGAAGTAGAATGTTCCAGAAGTGAACAGCAGTACAGATTTCACATTTAAGCCCTGCATTACACCAATTCTTTTGTCTGCTCAGTTCGAGTGTTACTCTGGGTCCCCAGATCCAGTCTCTGGGTGATTTCCCAGATCTATGGAGGCACCTGATTCAGAGACAACTTGGTTTAACAAGAAAGAAACTGTGTGCAAGTCACATTTTCTAAGGTCTCAGACCTCTCCTTCTGTACCTCCAAGTCTGTGTTTTTTCTTTCATTATGTTAGATTTTCTTTTTTGAAGGGACTGGCAGAACTTGAGACCAAAAGAAAAGCAGTAAGTGGACAACATCTTGTGACTACTGGAAAAAGAGGCCTAGCACTTTTCAGAGGGGACACCTCCCCTTTGTTACCAAATTTGCTGGAAGATGAAGACTGAAGCACTTCATTTTTTCTTTTTTTTTTCCCCAGCAAACAGTGCACTGCAATCAGTAATGGGTACACAGCTGTATAATGGGATGAGAAGTTATGGGTCACGACTGCAGTTAAGCAAGAAGGAAAGAAAAAAACAAACTAAGAAATGGCTTTCCTTTCCCAAAAATCCATTTTGGAATGTGAATTATATGAATGCTCTAGTTGGAAGCACACTTTTATAAACCCAATTATTCGTATTTTATTTGTATTAGAAGCACTTTATATAGCAGTTACTTCCCTAGAGATTTTCCTGTTTCTTTTCCATTTTCCCTTCCAGCCAGCAGCTTCTGCTTAAAATCTTTCAAAAGGTGGAAAGTCAAACATGGTACTTCACTGCTTGCTAGAGAATGGCTGTAAAAGGTCCTAGCTTTCATCTTCCTCAGTTTTATTATTTTTAAATTATGTGCAAGTAATTTTACTTTATCTGTTGTGATTTATAAAACAATATGGTGCAGTTCTTTCACAGCCCATCTAGTTCTTTACACGACTGTCTCAAGTAATAGATTTACCTTCACATTTGTGCCAACAATCAGACTCATTACTATCCCCTTTGTTTTTGACTTTCATAACAGAAGGGGCATTTTCAATAGCTACCTTCTAATAAGCAACAATTTTTCAACTATCTAAAAGACACATTTGTATCTAATTTTTATTTTCTTTTTGCACCCAATTCTATTTTAGTTTTTAGCCACCACAATTTAGTGATTCATATAAATTCTCAAAAAGGTCTATGAGCGTCAAGAGCTGATTGCTGATAGAATTTGAGGTCCGAGTCACTTGGCAGTTTGGAATGTGCTCCCAAGGGCACTCCCAGTGCCTCATTCCACACTGGTGCTTGTCAGCATTCTTGCCAGTGGCTCTGTGGGACCTGGAAGTTAAAGCTTCCAAAAGGAGACTCAGGGCAGCTGACCATTCATTTTTCCAGCAGACTGCATGCAATGTCTGCAAACAGGACTGTTTTTGAGGAGTACTTCCATTCTTAACAAAACAATCTAATCCATTACTCTTAACAGTGCAACAGAACTGCAGAAGGGCTGGGCTGGTCATGCAGTAGCATTAATATTCTGCCTTAAAAACTCTCTTAAATTAGTTCATATCCATTCTTATCCCACATTAATAGCTGTCTGGTCCTTACATGCTATTAGAGGAGTACAAACATTTAATGTTACACTGAAATATTCCATTAAGACGACAATAAAAATCAAGAATAAAAAAACTAAGACTGATCTAGAGCATTTCAGGGAAAACCAAATCAGCGAGGCAACAAAAAGCTACCTTGAAACTATACACAAAATTAACAATTTTCTATTAACAGTGTACAAAATCTAATCCAACGAAGTACACAAATCTGTAATTAAAGATATCCTAATGGTAGGTCTAAAGGTTTCCCACTCAACACTTGGATTTTGGAAAAAAACAGATAAAGTGTGGCAAAGGAGAATTGGAAGGGAAAAGAAAACCTTATTTGGTTTACTTTGAGACTTAAGAAGTTTGCTATTTTTTTCTGGAACCCTCATTAAAACATGGTTTGGTTTTCAGCTGCAATAATCCTTTAATCTTCCACCTGCAAATGCTTTCCTGGTATTGAAAGAACCTTTTACTTTCTGCTTCACCCAGCCTGCAAGATTTTCTGCGCAGTGCTGATGGGTGAAGAACCACAGCCTTACACTCTTCAAGCATTTACAAAGATCTACTGCAGTGATTTGGTTGCCTGTGTTTGTCACTGTTGATGAAGAAATAAAGAACTTGTCTTAGGGATGCTACCCATTGTCCAGTGCAGTTTTACAATCATTTATATTCTATAAAAGAAATTACTTTTGTTATTGCTGGTTTTGCTATATATTTTAGACATAGAAAACTTGCACAGCAATTTTTTCTGCTCATTTTTCCATCGTTCCCTCTTTTTCTCAGCTAAGATTTCAAAACAGCGAACCTGTTTGAAAAAACCCCAAAGTATCCTCAGCTTCAAGAGAAGGAGCACTTGCAAATAGGTGCTACAGGAGGCTGCCCATTGTCCCCATCACTGCAGCTCCTCTGCAGAACTTACTCCCTGATGTTAAAGAAACAAAAGCAAGAAACAGAGACAGTGCAGATGGGCTAAGGCTGAAAAGCTGACCTTTGTGTCACTCCACCCCTTCTTACCCAGATCCATGCTTTTTGAGGCTTTCAGATTAATTGATTCAGACTGCTTGGCTGGTGTCAAAGATCTGAAGTTGATGTGCTGATCTGTTAAATGCACTGCTGAATTCATGATAGCACTGTAGGGAGGGGAAAAAAACACATACGTAAAACACTAAGGCATCAGTTCAAACCACAAGTGAACTAATTAAAGAATGCACAAATATACATGTGTTTCCTCCTCCAGTTGCTTACAGCATGCATTTTTAAAACCAGATATTGATCCTTAACTTCCTTTTCTGAAACTTAACACCTTCAGTCACTTGTTTTTCATCCCAGATGGAAATATAAATGCAAATGATTAGTAATGGCTTTTTTTTTTTTCATTTTGCTGGTTCTATCTAACCAATGCATTTCCAAATAACATGCTACAGAATGTTGGAAAAATACTGACAACATACTTGGATCTCTTCTACTTTATCTGCTAATATAAAATTATTTTATAGTCTTGCACCACATATGTAGAGGCTGGAGGTATTATGGAGAGTGCCATGACTTTTGGAAGAATTCCAAAGTGTTTGGTTAGTTTGGTTTTTGTTTTGTTTTGGTCTTTTTTAATTCTTCTACTTCAAGGCAAATTTCTAAACATTTAAAAATTCCACCTGAGTGAAACTCCAAGTCACTTTCAGCTGTGAGGAGACGAAACACTTCAGCGTGATACATTTGAAAATCTTCCGTGTCTCTTTTAGATTAGAAACAGGAGTTATTACTTTTTAAATACTCTTAAGCAAAAAAGCAGTTCAAAAATTAAAAACATTTATTTCCAAATTGTTCAGTTAAAAGGTTTGGTTTTACAGTGTCAAAATACTTTCCCAAGTGTTGTGTTGAAATGCTATTTAAGTGAAATCAGAGTGACTTGATACAGCAATTTAATTTCAAGAGAACTTAAGTTCTAAATGGAAAAACAATACAACAACCAGAAATTCAGGGTGGGAGAAAAGGCCTGTAAATTCATCATCATTTTTATACATCATTAGCATTTAGGGGAATATTTTTCTCCAAGCTTGCTGAAAAAACTAAGACCAGATTCTAGAAAACAGCTGCAATTGAGAATTTAATGCTGAGTTGCACTAATCTGTGTAGACTTTTGTTTGTTCACCACGTCATCCATACCTGCCTGGGACACCAGAAATTATGAAATTATTCTAGTGACATTACTCTGCTAGCAAAAACAAAATAGGAGAGTATTGTATGAAGAATTCAAGGTACCCATAATAAAATATATCTACTTCTTCACACTACATGCACACATGTAGCAGGGTAGTTTTTAGTCACACCTGCGCACGTAAGGACAGATGTTTGACTGAATTTTTAGCTGAAATCCACACTTTCCCAATATCATTGCAATAGATGCACGACTATCAAAACTGAATATACAGAAGATGAATAAAACAGTGTTCAACGTTGCATTTCAGCATCACAAGTAGGAGGGGTTGAAATAATGCTGTGATTTGAATCCTGTGCTACTTGAGACAGAAAAAGGATGAGCCATCATGAGCTTCAATGTGTTTACACTTTTTGCTGCACTTCCAAACTTCTGTATTTACTAAGGAAATTAAAGCTTGTGGCTCCTATAAAAAGTATCAGAAAAATCTATTTAATGCATTTACAACTGGTAAAGTGTTCATTTAATTTTTCCCTTACACGTTGCTGAAGATTCATTTTGTAATCTCAAGAACGTCTTTGGCTGCCATAAGAAGATCCAGTTTCCCACAAACAGTGTTTGGCTAGGACTTTGCAAGCTTTAAGAGACTTCAAACTGCATTTACACATAGCATCTACTGGTGCAGCTTTATTTTTTTTTTTTTAATTGGGATTATGCTTTGGGATTCTTTTTGTTTTACTGAGCACTTGCTGGGTATCACCTCTCATGGATAGCAGGCAAACTGCAGCTTATGAACAACTGACACCAACACCACACTAAATGCTAAAATAACATTCCCAGCTTATATG
>JAOXXN010000102.1:12746233-12771669 GCA_026770055.1 Myrmophylax atrothorax
AACCCCCAAAGTCAATATAATACAAACAACAAAAATAAACCCAACCCACCCCAGAAAAGGAAAAGAAGCTTTTGGTCAGTTCAAAGGGCTCACACCACAGCTGTCAGTATCCCCACTGCAACCACAACAGGGTACTGCAACTTATTTTCCTGCACTATCTGCTATTAAGGTCTGGTAAGAAACAGCTCCAAAAATTTTGTCTTACTGTCTCACTAGTGCCTATCCTTGTCACAACTGCCACGCCATCATATGGGCTAGAGTTCTCAGTCCAGTCATTGAGACTTAAGCCTCCTTACTAATTCATGCCGTCCCTATATTGCAACATTCAAAACTGCTGCCAGTAACAAAAGTAGGGTTGAGACACATCAAGGAACCTATGCTTTGAAAAGTCATTCAGTTCCATTTCCCGAGGTTAGCTGACACTTGTGGGTGAAATAAAATTGTGAGCACTGCTATTTTGTGATTTAGGAGCCCGCCTGCTGTTGTCATTATGCTCTGCAATTCTCTTCACAAAAGCACATGCCACAGACTTTTCTCTCTCTAACAAGAAAACAAGGTCTATTTAATTGAGACACGAGAGCTTCTTTTAAAGCTTGTCAAGTTCACAACTATTAGGCTGGGGCCACACCTCAGAGAGGAGGAGAAAGAGACCAAAGACATTCAATGTAAGGTGGTGAAGAAAGAATGGCAGAAAAAGCTCTTGCACAGAAATACACTGCGTGGTTAAAATGAATCTCATTCATTCATAGGCTCATCACAAACTCTTCATAAAGCACTCATCTGAACTGTTTACTTATTTCATGTATCTGAGTAATCCAAAATATATATACTGATTTTTATTTTGTTCTATAACTACAATGTTCAATTAACTATTCTGCTATTGCTGCCTAATCTAAGTCATTTTTGTTCAAGTGAGCACCAGTAGCTGTGACACACCCAGCTTTCGAAGCGTTACTTCTGATGGGACCGGGTATCATTGTTACCACGGCAGAGTACAGATAACCACAGAGCAGAACAAGAAACAGCACACACCAGAATCCAAAATAAACTGGGATGGACAAGAAGATGGAGAAAGAGTTGGGAGATAAGCCACTCAGTGAAAGAAAATGAAGAGAAACAAAACTTTCCTCAGGAGAGTGTGGGATAGAAAACAGGAATGTCATTTGGAAGAGATACTGAAACCTCTCCCACCTCTCTGCTGAACATTTCATGCTGACTTAAATGCACATACGGCCAAAGCCAGTAAGTTATCCGAAACATTTCTCTTCATACAAATGATCCCACCACACGTGCTAAAGTTTATGGGAGAGAAGAGTTAACACTGTTGAACACAGAATTTTATTATTTGCACATGTTGCAATTCCTTTGTGTTCTATCAAAATTTGCTGAAATGAATGGAGCTATTCACAGCAATAGGAGTTTGAAGAAAAAATAGGGGGTTTTTTGTGAGTTTCTGTACGACTTCTAAAATTTTACAGGTCCTCATGTCCTCCTCCTACCATCCCACAGGTTCTTGGGTTACTTCTTTCCTTTCTGTGGATTAACCACCATGTAAAAATATCTGTTCAAGTTTCTTTCTAAAGTATATACAGATACAATTTCAAATGCATCTTGTTGTGACTACATCTACTGACTATGCAAGTGTCCTGAACATCAAGCATATTCTTAAATGAATCACTGAGCCTCAGAAAGCTCTCATTGGCCTGATTTTTAAAGTTTCTTGCAATACTTTTGTATGAGACTTTACTTATATTTTAATAACATTAGTTCATAAAGAGCTTCTTTTGATGCATCCTCCCTTCTTCCCACTCTGTTATGTGAAACATTTAAACGAAAAATTCAACATTTCAGCTGTGATCAGAGAAACAAAGGTGTGCTTCCTTTATAAATGCTCATCAACCACACTTGCTAAGTCACCTGTAAAAGACAGGCTGGAAGGCAGCTGAACACTGTTTTCACACAAGCCCAGGTAGAAGTTATTTCACAGTAAAACCTCTTGCCATTTTAAAGACCCTGGAAAAAGAATCCCAACTTTTAAACAGAGTTTTCAAACACAGATTTCACATCCCTTGTGTTATGGCCTGGTTTGGAAGCCTGAACTGCAAGAAAATCTGCTTGGCTCTAAACAAGCTAAATGTTGTTTTAACACGTTTCTTCTTTAATCTCTGAGGGGTAGGTTTCTTTGTGGCTTTTGAGCAGAAAAACAACATTTGGCATTTCAGCAGAACAGTTTTTAAATGCCATCTCTGAAACTGCAAGTGAGCTATTCTAATAAGGGGTGATGTTACTCTTCCCTGGCATACTCAAAAAACGCAGTTTTTTTATGAATGCTCCCAACAAGGAGCAGAATCTCCCTCCACATGGCTCCTGCAGCCTTCACACAACCATTGACGAGACTTGGGCTTTTTACAGTAGAGCAGGAAGACATAATGCCATGTTCTTCAGGGACTTATGCTTTTAATCAAAGCACACCTAGTTATTTCCCTTACCACATCAATGACATCTCTCGCTAGAATTCCCCGGTGGCATTTATTGGAATTATCCAATGTCCCCATCCACTGCACACAACAAGCAATGTTCACTGCAACAGCACTCAGAAGGACCAAGGGGGTCCAACCTACACCATGTCTGATTTGAACACATATAAAGTATTCCATTATTTCTTCTAAGTAGACAAGTAGACAATGCATCCCAAGTAAAAAGCCAAGATGTCTCGAGATAAACAAGGCTGAAACCCCTAAAGTTATGGGGAAAGATGCTGCATTTAAACTCAGTCAAATGTTAGTCTTCCTCACATGAAAGGCTCTGCATAATTACAAATATCAAGTATTCCACTAACCTCTTATCTTAGGGATGATAAAGAATAAACACTTCAAAAATTATAAAAGGATGTTAGGAAAAGGACATAATGGTTCAATCAGCAAAAGCAACTGTTGTTATTCCTGCAGGATACAGTGTTAGAATACCAACTAGAAACATTAAGGCATTTTTATTTCTTTTGGTGTTGTAGCAAGAGAAGTAAATAGAACTCAGTCTTACTGTAGCATGTATGATGCTTCATGCATTGACATTTTCTAAAATCTTTATCGAGGACCTGAACTTTCCATTATTTCATTTTTTTTTCAAATCCCTTATTGCAGTTTGCAATGCCACTAACATATCAGAGCTAGACTAATGTTTAAAGGTATCAAAAAACTAAAAATGTCATCCTCTCTTCAGACCTTTGGTTCAAACCAATAATGAGTTACAGTAACCAAAGAAGATGGTCTGCATCCCATACGTTCCTCTTCACTCTGAAAAAAACACTGGTAAAAGAAATCTAATGTATTAAAACCTTCATACAGTATTAGAAGGATTTATTTCAGCAGTGAAACAAATGTGTTGAAATTTGATATATTGCATATCTTCCTTTGAAGACAAGCGGTGAGTGTATAGACAAAGGGATAAAGTTCCCACTCATATTAGCATGATACACTAAAATGGAACAAATTTTAAATTCTAAATGCAAAAGTGAGAAATAGTGAGAGAATTCTCATGTCAGTGAGTCTTATGATTTCCTCTGTGACAGTTTCCCAAGAAAATATTGTACATCGAAAAGCAAATGCACATGTCTTAATCCATAATAATCCATTTCAGAGAGTAACAATGAATAGCATGGGAAAATGCTCTGGACAACTACCAGCTGGAAAGAAAGGCTTTTTATTTCAAAACTTGCTCCAAGAAGAGATTTAAAATAAGGACAATAGGACATCTTTAAATATTTATGTACAAATATGTGCACACTTTAAAATTTTATACAAGAAATTTTATTAATTGTTAATACCCACTGATTAGGCTGAGTTCTATATAAAGGTCATTAGACAGAAGAAAGGCAGCTGTTCTCTGTGCATACACATCAGTGGTTCTTAAAACACTGCCAAAATGACTGCATTCTGTGAGCACTTGTATAAAACACACAGCAAAGACTCTCTGAACAGTTCTGGTTGAAGCTACAGCCTCAGCTACAGCCTCGTTGGCTCTGGAGGCCACACTGAGACCTATTGCCACAACACAGGTCTAATGGCAAAAGGGTTATAATGAGGTAGAACAGAGAACAGGTCACAGGAGCACAGGCTATCACAAGACAAAATAATCTTCTGGTCATAGTGACTAACTGTGCCTGTTTACTTAGGTGTGAGCACAGGAGTTGTGCTTCATCAGCCCGCAGAGGTCACCAGCCGAGATGTGCTCTGGAGTGAGTCACTGGGGGGGAATAGAGTGGTGGATATACAGAGGGAGAAAGGGCTGTCCCATGTGTCTGTGATGTGACAAGTCAGCCAGCCCACTGACAGTGCCGGAACATGACTCCACAAGCTTTGCTGTTCAAAACAACGATACAGGCACTGCAGCTGGTGTGGACCATTACTCAGGGAAGAGCTGGGAAAACAAAGAGGGCAGCCCCATTTCCACAGTAAAATGAGTTGTACTCTACAGCAGACATGCACATAAATTGAGTCTATCCAGCCCTAATTTGGCCAACTGTGCCTTAACTCATTTCTGATATACACCAAGTAGATGAAGATCCAAGCTTTGAAATAACTATGGGCCTAGGACAGGTAAATAACAGAAGCAGGGAACTATTAAGCATTCAGATCAAAGCTGAACCCTTGATTATTGCTATTTACTAGCTCCTGTAAATAGATGATCATGAAAGTTTTAATGCTGTGAATTG
The DNA here is from genome assembly GCA_026770055.1 of Myrmophylax atrothorax. Lineage (NCBI taxonomy): Eukaryota > Metazoa > Chordata > Aves > Passeriformes > Thamnophilidae > Myrmophylax > Myrmophylax atrothorax. The sequence goes on from JAOXXN010000102.1 coordinate 12,750,945, forward strand.
TCTTGCTCAGCAAGCTGATGTCAGCAGAGCAATCTACATACACTGAATTAAAAGGTATTTTTACAGAAAACTCCAAGGAATTGCTGAGATAACACAAAAGATAAAAATTACATTATGGATCTACAAGAGTTAAACATATTAGCCCTGAAAGATTAAGTCTTCTGTTTCTATTATCAAAAAGTTCCATTTTTCAAGTTTTATTTTTGGGGGGAAAACATGAAGTCATCAGATTTCCTAAAGATTAAAAAATAATTCAAATACTTTTTAATCATAAAATATACAACAGTCTTTGTACAGGCCTTAGAGGGAAGAGAACAACTCATAAGACTGTCATTTAGCAATTTAATATTACCAATTCATCTCAGGAACACTTGGTTATTTCTGCACTATTGATGTCAAGTTCAGCCAAGACACATTTTTGGTATCGTGATAAAAAAAGTATTTTAAATAAAAAAGGAAGAAAATTATGAGATATGTTTTTTAGTTACAGGGACAGTGTAGTACTAACTTCTGTGTCACTAAGGCCATCAGCATGCAAACTTCTCCCTGTCTGCAGGTTGGAAGGTGGCCTCTCCTCCTACCGAGGCATCGTTATCTTTCTTCTCTTTGCCCTTCCCTGCAGCACCCACATGTCCCCCAAGGTTTCCACCCATTCACTGTCATTGTGGCAAACCCTACCACACACAACACCAGAACCATGGGACAAAATAGGAGAGTTGCAGTTCATCTAAAGGAATGAGCGACCAAGGTATTCCTTCCTAGAATGCTCATCAGCTGAGATTCAGCACTCAACACAGGAAGGACAGAATTCTAACATGACCATCTTCTGATGTGCTTCTTCCATACCTTAAAAGCAGCACCTCCGTGAATAACGGATTTGATGAAAATCCCAAGATCATCTCCAGTCTCCCGAGATTTGTTGCCTTTCAAGCTCACACCAAGCCCAGCAGAGCCAGAATCATTCAGAGGAATCTCAAAGGTCAGCTGCTCTGTGGTTTCTGGAGAAAAAATACTGCAGTTTGGCTCTCCTTTCTGTTGGAGAAAACAAGGATGAAAATATGGGTGAAAAGACAGCTAAGTTGCATCCACAGGTTCATAAAGACAAGAAATAGTCTTTTCCAGAAAGCTTGAAGAAGCAGCCTTATAATCAACAATGCATTTAGGTGACATTTTGTCACAAGCTCTGGCTTAAAAAGTTATTTTTAATGATACCTGGGAATATGCCTAAATAGAAGGTAAGATAGCTTAGTTCCACATGATATAAAACTGATGTTGCAGCAGAATACAGAAGAGACATTTAAACAGAGCTGCATTAAAAACATAAGCCATAAAACTCAACATCTTTACATGCAGCTCACAAACTGTAATGATAGTTGTACTGTTAAATCCCATTCCCCTCTGAAAATTGAGTTTCACCCTTAAAAAATTATCCTTCCCTTAAACCTGTCTGCAGAGGAAAGCTGGTGTAACGAAAGTGAGGGTGAGAATTGAAAGCTCAGTAACTTATTCTACACTAACTCCCTCTGTACATACTTTTATTCCAGAGAGGTTTGACTGTTCTTTTTTTTTCCTTTCTGGTACAGGTTGATCCCAAGATTTTCCCTAAATTAGACTGCTGTTTACAAGACTGCCAAGTTAAGCATTCAGAGCTACAGAAGATCAGAAAGAACTTTCCTATCCTGTGCACGGTATCTGCAGTTTTGTAGGGCTGTAAGTTGCTGGGGGGGTGTGTGTGGTTGTTTTTTCAAAGCAGGTTAGAATCATGATATTAAACAAAATCAAATTCTTGCCTGAAATACATATTCTGGCACACCTCATTAAAAAAACAGGACAAGGAGACCTATTATGGAGTAAAATGTCCATGGAAGGTGTTAGTGGAAAAGATCTCATGCATCACATCCCATTTTATTCCACTCTTCCTTAGCCATGTAACTCTAAGACGATTAATTAGCTTTTGTTTCTTGTCATTTGGACATTTTCTATTCTTTGAAACAGTAGTGTTAAAAAATTAATAGGAAAAGGAAACATACAGACAATTACAAGCTGACAGATGACTGGGTGCTGCCTTTAAGGGTGTCAAAACCCTATTGTTACATTATCAAGTAGAGGCCACACGCAAGGAGGAGTGCAGCAGCTGGGCCAATCATCCTTTTACCCAGGGAGGGATGGTTTCCAAGAGCTAAGCAGCAGCACACACAGTACCAATGCAATTGGCAGCAAGGGTGCCAGCAGTACAGATGTTTTCTCAGCAGCCAGAACATTCAGGTATCATGCTGTCTGATCAACAAGAAGTATGATCCCAGAAATAAGTGCAGAAATTAATATCCTGAAGAAACACAGTAACCACTAAGTACACTTTCATTTATTTCAGATGCCCTTTGACTGATGAGAAGCAACTGCTGGCTGGAGAGGAATCTCATCAGGCAGAGAACTAGGACTATCAATCTCAATCCCAATATGCACCATGTTTAAATTTTTCCTGGAATGAAACTACATGATATTAAAGTCAATACAATTTGCCTAACTGCCAAATATAAAAATGACACAGCACTAACACTGACAATTGTCTTGATACCAGCATTCATCTCCAGTACCTGTGTTACTCATTTGTGCTTCTGTCTTTGTTCACCAGACTATACGTATAGCACGCTCAGTTACAAATCTGTCACCTTTATTTCATAGCTGTGGATACAGATATCCTGAACATAATCCCCCAAAATCTGTACATTCATAACAACTGTGAAATATACAGAAGGGTAATTTGCAAACACTCATGGCTCTGACTTCAAAAGAACCAGTGTAAGGAAAAAACCACTATTACTGGCTTTCTAACATTTTGCATTTAACTTTCTCAAGGCTTTAGAGGAGAGATTTTTCTGCCCAATCTTTTCTTTTTTTCAAATTGCACATATTCTTGTCAGTGAATTCAGAACTATTAGATCAGAACTCTACTCAAATGGCACATCCTATCCAGATTTAGACACCAGAAATTCTTCTCAGGGCAGCAGATGTGATGCCTCCTCTCTTCAGGGCATGACTTGGTACCACCTTCCTGTCCCCTAAGCAAGTACTTCTTGTGTGCCTCTTCCACTTTAATCCATGACTTCTGCATTAGACTTTTCCCCTCTCTATGCCAATGCTGTGATTTTGTCTTTTTCAAAACCACTAGAAAAACAGTGAGGGAGGTGTTATCACAGGACATAAAAGCTCCCAGTGCTCATGCCTATCTTAACCAGAGCAGTCACAGATTGCTCTGCAATGCTACCTCAGTACAAACTTGGCCTTCATATAGAACTGAATCCAGTCACATTCAGATAAATTTTAGTGGGAATAGTCGAAGGCAATCCCAGGCACAAAAGTTATTATTCAGACCAAAAAAAAAAAAAAAAAAGGCTTTCAAGGAAAAGATGGCACAGTATTTTTATCAAGAAAAAAAGTTGTGGTTTTTTTTGTTAGCTTCTTTCTCAGGAGCATCTTACTTGTTTCACTCTAAGCTCCAAGATGCAAATTAATTTCAGACTGAAGACTTCATGCATTTGTTAACACAACCTTGTAAAAAATCAAAGACAACAAGATCTATACATGCCCCTCAAACCAATATATGAAAATAAACCAGGCCAAGGAGTCTGCTTGATTTTGAGTGAAGCACTCTAATCAATACCACTCATCTGTACTGTCACTGTTGCCTCTGTCCCACTCAAGGCACTGATGACAAGGCCCAGCTCTCCTGGCTGTGCCCAAGGCCATGGCAGTGTTGGGAGCAGCGGAGGCTGTGGGAGGCAGGACACCATCCCCTTCTCCCCAGGACAGGGACAGGCTCCCCAGCAGCACTGTGCTCAGCTCTAGGCCTAAAGAAACAACCGAGGCGGGGACATAACAATCACCTTCAAAACACTTCACAGTAGCACTTTTCCCCTTTCTCTTTGCAGGCAATTTTTGACTTAAGAAATATCTCGTTGAAGGACAGGCAAGGAAACGTCCATGAGCCACAAAAAACCCCTTTGCCCTCAATACATGAGGGAACTTAAGAATTGGACTCGAGATCCTTGTGGGTCCCTTCCAACTCAGAATAGTCTGTGATTCTGTGAAAAACACTGACTAGGTGGCCACTAGAAGTCTCCACTGTAAACTTACTCAGGTATGGTATTACATACAGTTTTTTAGTATAACCTTGTCCAGTTTCAGGTTCTGATGCAAACAAATTGCTAGAAGCATAGTCATAAAAAAACAAGGACCAGAGTTGTTCAGTGTTCTGAATTTCCCAGCTTCCTTTAACTAAACTATGCCATGCCTTATCCCTTGCTAAGTAACCTACCACATCACTATCTGCATGCTTGGGTGTGTTCAGCAGGACACCAGACAAGTACAGTAAATTTTTGCCAGTATTTCATTTTCTATGTTTTCCTTAGTACCTAATTTGGAATCTGTAACATTTGTCTACCATTTTCCTCACTACAATTCTCTGTGAAACAGATAATTTCATCATATAAAACCCTAGTAAATTCAATTTAAGCTGCTTTTACCTATTACTGGAGAACTCTAATCTTTTTTTAAGTCCTTCCCAAGTTTCTTGTTCAATATAGTCAATCATTCTAAAAATTTCTCCTTCTAATTATATTCTGCCTTATTCTGAGATCAAAAAAACCCTGATTTAAAAATAATGTTGAGTTTTGTCTAATAGCACTGTGTAAAAATTTGTTAGCCATGGTGCATGCTGAATGGCAATTCAATGATGTCACAGAGATGGGAAAAAAAAAGGAGAGGCACATCTACAAGTCAGTGAAAAATTCATTGTAAGGAAAATAAACTGTCTTTACTTCCTTAAAATTTTCAGCTGCTACTCATTGTATGGCATCTGATAGCAAATGCCTGGTAGTCAGTCTGCAACATCAAGACTACAAGATTGAAAACTTACTTGTGTGAGGATGTGAGGAGCAGCAGAAAGGAGGAAAAACAGAAGAGAAAAAAGAGATGAATAAAATCTAGGAGATGAATTTCATCTTACACTTGCTAAATGGTTTCAAATTATTATCCTGATGATAATGCTCTTCTCAAGCAATGCCTTTTCACTGATGACCAAAAACAGCTCCAGCCATCCTCAAGTTAACAGCTCATCAATTAACTACTTCATTTGGGCAACTAATTTAATGAATGATGGCCTCTGTTCCTAGAATATGCAGGTATGAATATTAAATGCTGCTGGTGACTCACAGAGCTGGATTCCCACTGCTTCTATTTCCCTGACTTTGCGAAAACATTATCCCAAGACATCAATACTTGACAACAGAGCAACCACCAACAGCTGAATTACGGCCTGGTAAAGGAAATCCTCTCCAGTGCACTAAACCTTGAATTCTATTAGAAATACTTCATACCTCAAAATCATCCTAGAATCTGAATTCGCTCAAACACAGAATGAATGAAACGAGCTGCAACACAAATATGTTTCTACTCTGGGAAAAAACGTACAGTTTAATGTTATAAATTACCGAGTCAACAACCACATCATGTATTTTCCATAGCAAATGTATCATACCCCAGCAGCTCAGGAATTAAATGATAGTGTATCACCGAAGCTATTCCCTACTGCAGACATAGGAAAGTAACTCAATGGTAGGACAAACATGAAATCTTCACATAAATCAACATCCAGATAGTCAAGTTAGGAGTTCTCAAGATGGGCAGAGCTCTGAGATGGACTGGCCTGTGCTTTTCACAGAATCACAGAATGGGTGAGGCTGGAAGGGACCACAGTAGGTCATTGCTCCAACCCCCTTGCTCAAGCATGGTCACCCCAGAGCACATGGCACAGGACTGTGTCCAGGTGGTTCTTGTGTATCTCCAGTGAGGGAGACTCCACAACCTTGAGTTCCTTCAGCCTTGCATTGTAAGAGAGGTGCTCCAGTCCCTTAATCATCTTTGTTGCCCTCCGCTGGACCCGCTCCAGGAGCTCCATGTCTCCGTTGTACTGAGGAGCCAGAACTGGACACAGCACTCCAGATGTGGCCTCACTAGGGCTGAGTAGAGGGGCAGGATCACCTTCCTCAACCTAATGGAAACGCCCTTCCTAATGCAGCCCAGGATACCATTGACCTTCTTGGCTACCAGAGCACACTGCTGGGTCATGAACAGCTTGTAGTCCAGTTTGTCTTTCTCTGCAGTGCTGCTTTCCAGCAAGTTGGCTCCCAGCCTGTGCTGGTGCCTGGGGTTATTCCTTCCCAGGTACAGGACCCTGCACTTGCCTTTGCTGAACTTCAGACAGTTCTTCTCTGCCCATCCCTCCAACCTGCTGAGATCCTGCTAAAGGGCCTCACAGCTCTCTGGGTATTGATCCCAGCTTTGTGTCACCAGTGAACCTGCTGAGGAGGCATCTGCCCCCTCATCCACCCCAGTGATGAATAAGTTAAACAATACTGAGCCCAGTATTTAACCTTGGAGGATACACTAGTGACAGGTGTCCAACTAGACCCTGTGCCACTGATTACAACTCTCTGGGATCTGCAGTTCAGCCAGTTCTCAATCCACCTCACTGTCCATTCTTACAGTCCCCAGTTCTGGCATTTCCCTGTGAGGATGTTGCGAGGCACAGTGTTGAAAGCCTGCTGAAGTCGAGGCAGACAGTGTCCCTTACCCATCCAGGTAGTTGTTTCACTGTAAAAGGCAAGGAGGTTGGTCAAGGATGATTTACCTTTAGTGAATCCATGCTGACTACTCCTGATAGTCCTCTTGTCCCCCGAGTCCTGTTTGCCCTTTTTGAAGACTGGGGTGACATTTTCTTTCTTTCAGTCCTCAGACACCTCTCCTGATTGCCACAACCTTTTAAGGATGATTGTGAGCGCCTTGCCAGCACTCTCAGCACTGGTGGATGCATCCATTGGGGCCTGTGGACTTGCAGATGTCAAGTTTTCCTAAGTTTTATCTAACCCAAACCTCCTTGACAAACACTTCTTGACCCTGGTCTCCGGGGTCATAGATTCCTGAAGACCAATGCAAAGAAGGCTTTCAGTAACTCTGCCTTCTCTGCCCCCCTGTTACCAGGGTCCCCCCTCTGCTTCCTAATGGGCCCACACTATCCTTGGTTTTCCTGTTGTTATTGATGTATTTGAAGAAGCCCTTCTTGTTGTCCTTGACATCCTTGGCCAGATTTAATTCCAGATGGGTCTTGGCCTTCCTTGTCTCATTTTTACCTACTCTCACAACCTCTCTATATTCATTCCAAGTGACTTGACCCTACTTCCATCTCCTCTGTATTTCCTGCTTACGCTTGAGTAATGACAGGAGTTCTTTATTCATCCACACAGAGCTCTTGCCCTCTTTCCCCAATTTCTTGCTCATTTCTTTCCTTTAAGTTGGGCACCTTGAAGATAGAAATACTCTAATGTATTAATCAAACTTACTCAACAGAAACACAGCTTAAAGTTAAAAACAAGCCAAACCCAAGGAAACAGCTCACAACCAAATAAAACTCAACTCAAAACCAAAACACACCTAACACTTCAAGAATCAGTCTCCACTGCTCACTTTGTCCTTGCCATTGTTTGTTTTGTCCTTGTTGGGCAGCTCCTTCCTTCAGCTTTGCTAAATCTTAGCCTGTCCCCTTTCAACAGCTTCCACAGCTGCAACAAACTCTGCACAGTCCCCTCTGGATTTGCCCATCCCTGTTCCCAGTTCTCTCTGCAGCATGATAGTGTTTGTTCTCTAATATTTGTAAGCCTGTGAGCCTCGGCTTCTGCTCAAAAGCTTCCATCCAGCATTCTAGAGGTTTCCTGACCTCTCTCAGTTGCTTGGGGAAGACAACAGTCCCTCTGTCCTGGACCAGAGGGCAGCAGACAGAAGTTGTCTAAGAGGCAATTCTTCCGCTTGCTGCCCAGACTCAGTGGTTAAACAAAACAGAGCACACAACCAAACAGATACTATCCCTCACGAGGGAAATCAGGACAGCAATGTTTTAATTTACCTATACACCTACAAGGAACTTCAGTAAAATCAATTCTGACATTTACTGAATCACCAGAAACCAGACAGAAAAGTTCAGAAGAGTTTACATGAAGGTGAGAGAACACACAGTTTGCTAGATTTGAGAGCAGAAAGCCCTGATAACATAGTACTAAATAACATTTAACAGTGCAGACTGAGAACCTATATCCAAGGATACATTTGATTAATTTATCCTCTGCCAGTGATTTTAATTTTTAGAAGCATATCTATACCTCAGGTCTCTGAATTCTTAATTAAAAGGCTATAATAAAGGATTCTGAAAAACAACTAAAATTTTACTGGTCTCGCCAATAAATTCTCAGAAGTTTAAAGATCACATAGAATATACTTTAAGCCTTCTCCTACTTCCACAGCACACAAAAACTGCGCACCAGTACAATGAGAACTGTAACCTTTGAAAAAAGTCCTGTGCATTTCATTCTTCCCCTCTCTCCTCAGTCCATGGCTCTATCTACACAATCCTGTGTTAACTCTCTGTCTACCATGGGACACCACTTTCAGTTAGTCCTTTTATTTAATCTGACAACACCTGTTCTCATTGACCATGGCATTTTTAATCTGTGGATTTATGATAATCTAATGCTAATCTCTCACTGGAAAGGTTGCCTTATTTATGCTTATTGTTCTTTTGCCAAAAGAGAAGCTTACAAAAAAAATTAGCTCTCACTTAAGGCAGGAAGGAAATAGCATTTGTTTAACACTACAAGAGACCTTTCAGTACCTGTCTTGTGCCCTTGACCAGTACACTATTCTGGCCTCTCAATATGCTGGCTGCCCCTTGCCTGGCTGTTCATTCCTGATAAGAGATGTCAACTCCCTGGGGTGCCATTCAGAGCAGAGAGCAAAAGGCAAAAGACCCATGAGGGTTATTTTCAAAGGTTTATGAAGGAAATAAGACATTTGCATGCTTTTGTAATTACTTTCTGAGAAAAATATTGAAATTGTGGCACCATGCAACTATTATTAGCAGAAAAGCTTGAAAAGAAGATATCCCCTTATTCGCACTATGCTCAATGTTCTTTCCAGCACTTAGGCACAATTAAGAAATACTTTGCTGACAGTTCAGTCATTCACTCACTATAAAGTCTACCCCGTATTTTGCAATAGATATACTGTAATGCTCTTGAAAGTAATACTCAAAGGTAATACGGTGTTGTAATCTCGTCACAATCTAGTAAATAACTGAAGTCACTGCTGCATGCATTCATCTTTAGCATTTCTGACAGATGCTTTCATACAGGCTGCTTTAAACCCCCTGTACTCCACACTGCAATAAAAACTAAATGGTCACTATTTGCCACTAAATGGCACACCCTGCTAAGACAAAAAAAGCCAATAGGAAATTCATGGAGATACATTATACTGTAGTTGGATACTTTTAACATTAACATGGTACACTACAAATTTGTGTCATATTAGATAGAATGAGTCTGGTTTCAATTATGTAGACACTATGGAATTATAGCTTCAAAAACTGACAGAACTTGATGCAGCTCTCCATCCAAGGCAGATACAGTACATTTCAGGGTTTATTATTTTATGTCACTGGACACATCCAGTTTGCTTGACATGTCTATTCAACAACCACAGCAAGTCTTACCCAAGGAAATGGTTTGGTCTTGCAAAAATTTTGTATTTGCAATTTGGTGTGTGTTGCTCTTCAACTTTTAAAAACGCAGTCTCACTTAACCTTCTAAGTTATGAGGAAACAGAGGAACAAAAATTAACTAGTTCTGTCCTCAGTCAAGGCAAGCACCACTGTGAAAACACCCATTTTCAGCTCACATATGGGGTTAGCCATGTGCTTATTCATCCTGCTGAGCTGAGGCTCTATGCAGTTAATATACCTTGGCACTTAGACCCTAAAATCTTATCACACATGGAGGTGGAAGACTGCATGGTATGTTCAGGGTGAATTTAGGATTGCTGCTACTGTGTGATTTCAGAATATATTCTGGGCAAACTGCTCAGAACACAGACAAATCCAAGTCTTTACTCCTTTTACTGTTACTGTTTTAAAGGATGGTAAAACCAACAAGCAGTGTATTCTTTAATGTCTACTTCAAACACCACATGCACACGTTTTACATTAAGTCAGTCTAGGAGAATTTTTTTATGGATCCTAAGGCAGAAAGACGTTTGGAAGTGTTCATATAGTACATGGAATAAATCTGGTGACCCTTGTAAATGGCAGTTGCCAGCAAGATATAGAAAACGCCCAAATACTTTGCTTTTATTACATTCAAATACTGTAGGTCTGGATAAAAGCGTATAAAATATATGAAGACTCAATTTCTGTTAAGAGCCATATTTTATATGCCTCTATTCTGATGTATACATACTTACGATTTCATGGATTAAAGTGGGCTGGCAAACAACTTTGAGACTGATACTATCAAGTAAACAGTTTTCATTTTGCAATGCTATGAGGTAGGATTCCTAAACGTAGGAGTTTTGGGTAGTAATCCTATAAGAAAATATATTAGCTCATGGTACAAGTAATATTTGGCTTTTCTCTCCTTACTTGTATCCACTCTAACTTTTTCTTTACCAGCAGGCAGAGCGCCATCAGAAGTTCTTGCAGGCAATGACTGCTATGACCAGGTCTTTCAGACCATCCTTTTAAGATTCCTCATATTTGCTGGAAAATAGGAGGAGTGGGATCTGAAAGACAAATCATTGCTGGATCATAACACTTCAATGGGCTTGACAGAGAAAGCAATAGTAGACCAGTTGCAATAAGCTCTCTGCAGCCTCTAAAATGCTGACAGCTGCTATCATATGGAAAATTCCATTTGCTCTGCTGGTACCTATAAGGGCACTTTGCTGCATATGAGAGCTCCAAAAAGAGCCACTTTTTAAAGCTACTTTAATTACTCAAGCAGCTTATTCCCATTTGATAAATTAGCGAGTCCCACCAAAACCCGAGATAAAGGGATACTTTGTGCCACACCTCTTTCCTGTGACAGGAAGGACTGTCCCATTCCTCCTGACCAGGGATCTCTCACTGAGTCTTGTAAAGACCAGAGTAACTGAACAGCAAACCTCAGTGCACAGTTCCCAGTACTCCAAGCCATAATGAGCAAGTAAACATGTGCTGAAACACATAATGAAAGCTGAGAACATTTGAGAGGCTGCACCACACAATGTTTTCTCTTCAGAAATACACACTTGTATGGACACAACCCACACTCGCTTCTCAACTGCGCTACACCAAGATAAACTACAAGTACAAAAATATCCTTTCCTCCAAAATTTCTTGGAAAAATCCCCAGGATTTTTAAAAATCTACATAGTTTATAAAATTAATCATAATGAAATGTGCCGTGTGTATTCACAACATCCTTCACTTCATTATACAGAACAATTCAAAAACTTAATTTAGTGTATACTACAAAATTCCAATATATACTTCTTTTTTTGCCTTTCCAATCCATCTCCCTTTGAATACAACAAAACAGAATTGATACTTGCTGGAATCCCTTTCTGACTGAAATTACTTGTCCATTTCTGGAAAACTGAGCACTAGAATCATGGTTTTGACCTACAAAAACAGGTGGAAAAATGGTTAATCCTAGGCTGTAATTTCATCTATTATTTCCTGCACATAAAAAGGCAAGCAACAATTAAAAGGAAGTAATAGAAATTAAGCTTTGAATATTAAAAACAAAAAGGCCAACTGGTTTTCCTTCAGGCATATAAGTTCAAGGTAGCAGAAGGAATTAACTAGGGGAAAACTAAAACGTAAAAGTTAATCACATGGTAAGTAGAAAAAAATGCTTGATTGAACCTGCCACTCATCCTGCTTCCTTCTGTCCTGTACATAGGTGTGTGAAAAAAAGACTTAAAGAGCAATACTACATCCAATACTTTGTTGTTCATCTAGCTTTTGTTGTAAAAATGCTGGTTTGTTCCCTTTCACCCTCCACTCTTCAGGGATCAGTGAATATGCCAAGAAGCCACAGAAACAGTGATTATACTTGAAACTGTTAAGTCAAAGGAATCTTTAAAACAAAAAATAAAGCACATGCAAAACTTACACTGTATGTGCTCTAACCTACAGAAAAATGCATGCAAATATTTTTGGTGCTATGACCAGTCATATTCCTCTGCTTATGTGCACCACACAGAATAAAGAATTGCAAAGGGACATAGAGCAGAATGGGTTACACCAGAGCTGTGCTCATTCAAGTAGCTTTCCTTGTTTTACCAATGCAGGGATAAAGAAAGGGGGAGTAAGTGATCCTTCTATCATTATTAAAAGAAATGGCACCTTCAGATCACACATTTTCCCTCAAGAAAAACACGATGCAACAAATACACATGATCAAAACACTGTATTTTCAAAACACAACAGAATGATAGCCACAGTTTGATGTGCATACCATTTACTTTGAGAAAAGCTGGAAAAGCTAAACCTGTTCAGTTAAGCCAGTTCTCTCTGTAATAGTCACCATCCTTTGGAAAACAGTGTTGCATAGTTTAAAACCCAAATGCACCTTAAAGAATGCACTAATCACCAGCCACTCTGTAGACTGTAGTAATTAAGTGAACCAAGATCTTCTCCCAAGTTTTGGAATCAGCTCCTTACTCAGCTGCTACACATCAACAGCTGGCATGAATTACTGGGAACATTTGGCTAACTGGATAATAAGGAGGACAGCCTGTGGTTGGTCCAAACACTACTTCACTGATCTGCTTCAACATTAAAAAAAAAAAATCTCATTATATCCTTTTTTTTTAAAAAAAAGACTAACAACCCCACAATTTTATGCCCTTGTTATGTGCAAACAATGTAACTGTATAACTCTCAGATGTTGCAGGAGCCAGTGTAACCAAACCCCAGTTCCCTATAATTTAATAATGCCTGTTTGCAACACTGATTCATCCTCATCCATATCACATCTCCGCTGCTGTGGCAGAAGTTTACTGTTCTGAATATATTTGTCTACCTGCCAGCAATGCACAAGCACAGATCGCTGTAACAAAACGCCCAAACTCTGCTCCCATCCATCTCGCTGAAGAGAAACTATTTGTGAGAGCAAGTGCAGCTTTATTACAAGGTAAAGGCAAATATATTATTACAGACCCATGCAACCAAATGCCACCCACTGTGACTCTGTTACATTATTTGCTCATTGCCCATGCAGCTATTAAATTCACTCCAGAAACTCATGTTGAAACCCAGTTCTAATGGAACAACATGCTCAAAAAGTGGTTTTATGCACGGCCTCTGCTGGGTCCAACTTCAGAGGCATCTTTGCCACAGGAAACTGTGGAGAATGGTGGTCCTTCTCCTCTCAACAGGTAACAGGGAATCTAGAGAAAACACCTCAGATTACAGTTCCTGAGGAACCGCTCAAAGCAAGAACAAGTCTGATATAAAGCAATTACCCTGCTATTGCCAGGCATTAACAAAATCCCCAAGTATTCAGGTAAATTCTGCATGCATGTTACATAGTCAGGGCAATTCAGTTACAGCTGTCCTTGAAAAACACTGGATTATCCACCGCCTTTCCTTCCAAAAACAAACATTTGAAGTGCTGGTATTTTTCTCCTCTTTGATGAAAACAGTACTGTAACTTTTGAGGTAGCAGAGGATTAGTCCAATGTAATATCATGGCTAAAGCTAAAACCAAACAAAAAAGCTAAACCAATTTTAATTTATTTTTTTTAATCTTTGCTGAGACTATTCTCAGACATCTCATGAATTTTAACAAGCATCATGTTAGCATCAACATCTGGTAGCTTAGTAGTATGGTAACCCACACTTATCCTGGGAGCTACCAGATGCTGCTGAAGGACTTTTTAATTTAGAAGGGCTGGGTCCGTAAATTTATCTAATGTATTTCCCTAATTCCCATTTGTATGATGTTGAACTTGACTGGGATAACAAGACACGCAGAGCAGTATTAGAATTCACACATCAGCACCGTTACAGTGAGGGCCATCGCTTGTGCATCATTCTTTTGCAGAGAAAGCAATCTAAGCGAAGGTCAAGCCAGAAGGATAAATGTGGCTACTTTCTGGGTTTCAATCATGCCAGTCATAAGTAAATCACCTTTTGAAAGGTAGTTAATCCTTTCTGTAGAGACTAGAATTTAATAGCAGGCAATTGTGGCAGGTAAAAATTATAAATAGCTTTTAGATTCTTCCAGTCTTTTATACCCACACACAGCTACAGTGATTTCCAAGAGAATTTGTACTATGACAATACAAAAATGTGTAATGTTGGAGGGAAAGAGAGGAAAAGGAAGAATACATACTTTTTTAAAAGTACATTTTCAAAGAATGTGCTTTATAAATTAAAAAATCCACAAGAAAAAACTGTTGATGGGTAGCCTTTTCAAAAAATAAGCTCTTATTTAGAAGAGCTTGTGCAAGAAAAGTGATCCTCAATAGAATAGATAATTCAGTACTTTAAGATTCAGAAAATTCCCTCTTATCCACACAGACACTGACTCTACTAAACAGAGCAATGCAAGGGCCAACTTTGGGGCTTTGGGAATTACCACCACCAAATGTCCAATTACAAAGGTGAAAACTGCCATTATACTCCCTAAAAATTACTCAATAAAAACAGAAACAGTTTTGCCAGGACTCTTTACACAACTGCTCTACTACAGGAAAAACTGCACCAGCAGCACAAGAGAAAAGGCTCACAGGAGAGAATCTGAACTCCTCTCCAGAATCCTCCCCTGCCACAGGCAACCCTGACCTCAACAAGGCCCAACTGGTAACAAGGAAACAAGAGAGAAACTGCCAGCGATGTTTTGTGAGGAAACACAATGGAGGATTTCTGTAGAAGATCCTGACAACAGCCCAAAGTCAAAGGAAAAGCAAGAAGGCAGCATCTTAAGAAAAGGATGAAGGTGGTTTATGCTCTTTAAAGGAGATAAAATGAGACAAAAGCAGGAAATGCTGTCCTTCCCTTATCCTGAGAACTTCTTAATGAAAGGTCAAGTATAGCCATCAATCAAGATAAGGAAGAGGCAACCAAAGAGATGACCTTCTCTGAGGGGAAACAAGTATGTATCAGATAGCACTTTTACACTGATGCAGTCCTCCTTTGTCTATGTGAGACAAAAGCAAACACAATTTCATGCCAGTGTTAATAAAAAAAGTGAAATTAAGCACTTGAGCGGGAACAAAGTCAGACATGCAAGACCCTATTAAGGCAAAGGCTAGTAGCCAAGGAAAAGCTTGCTACCAAAATTGGCAGTGAGCGCAGTGGAATTCTGTCCCTCACCACTCCTGCACTTGGGCACCTGCCTTAGCAGACACATCTCCTGAGGGCAGGCAACCTCACTGCTTTGTTACTGATAAGCTGCAGGACTCATTCCATGCACTCTAAATTTCTGCTTTAAAGTTTGTTGCTTTTCTGAAAGAGAATCAGCCATTTCCAGTTATGCTCGACCTCACACTTACAAAATTAGTTTACAGTATTCCCCTCTGAGTTATGCTTATAATGTCATTTTTGGGTATGAAAACTCAGATTAAGTGGAATTGCATCTAAAGGAGATAAAAACCAAATATCCCTCAGAAGCAAATGTAGGTGTAAATGCTTCTCAAAAAGAAAGCTTATATGGTTACCCATTGCTTTCTCTGCTGGCAATAGTTCATTTCCATTTCTTGGACTAGTTTTAAAACATGGAATTGTTTCAATATCACTCTTTGGGAAAGAATAACAAATTTACCAGCTCTCGAGGTAGAAAGGCCTCCTCCTGGCGAGCCACAATCAGACAGACAGTTTCCCCCTGCTTTGTGCTCCTCAGCATAGCCACAAGCTCCTCCTGGGTTCTGCCCGTGATGTCCCGTCCATTCACCTGCCAGACCGAGAGGAACACAGGATGTCGTATCTGTGAGCATGAACTGCCTTTTATCATCTTCCCATCCCTAACACAGGTGTCATTCAGTGACTGAGAGCAAAGAACAATTAGCAACAGCTCCCACACTGTCTCCCCATCTGGCCCCGCCCCGATCACTTAACCTTTTCTTCCTCATTTTCACCACCTGTGAAAGCAGCTCTGTAGTACTTACCCACCTTGCAGGGGGTTTGTGAGGCTTAATTAGTTTGTAAAGCACTTTGAAGATGAAAAGTGCAGAAACAAGACCTAAGTATTAAAACTGTTTACCTTAAGAGCTTTTTGAGGTTACTAAGTAGAAATAACCCATTAGATAACGAGATTGTAACTCACAAGGTATCTGAAAATTTTAAACAGACTGAGTCGAGAAAAATTGTCTTAAGAATGAACACTTAACCTCGATATTAACTGGAGATTTTTGGATGAGGCTGAAGAGGCGAGACATGTTTTGTTCCTAAACTGATACATCTATCTGCTTTAAGAACTAGAGGTTATCAGGTTGCCCTTGTTCAAATATCCCACAGACCCTTGTGAAAAGAACCATTTTTCCAACTAGCAGTGTAAAATACTTGTTGACAAACACATAGAAGGTATGAGACTGACTTTTGTTAAACCAAGGGCAACACATCGTAGTTCTACACATCAATAGGATGTGCAAGGAAATAAAAGATTCATGACAAAATTAGCAATCGATATTCAGCAATGCAAATACAGTGGATGTTTTTCCTGACCTCCAGGATTCTGTCTCCTGACTGCAAACGACCATCTTTCACTGCAGCACCTTTTGGTAAAATATTCTTCACAAAGATTGGACCAGGACCATGT
The DNA here is from genome assembly GCA_026770055.1 of Myrmophylax atrothorax. NCBI lineage: Eukaryota > Metazoa > Chordata > Aves > Passeriformes > Thamnophilidae > Myrmophylax > Myrmophylax atrothorax. The sequence continues at coordinate 12,767,633 of JAOXXN010000102.1, forward strand.
ACTGAAGAGTCTCTGGTAACCACAGTGAAACCAAGTCCTTCTGGACCTAGAATGTCAGATAAAGAACTCCTAACATAAATTTCATCAAGCAAATGATGATCATTAACAGTAAGCAAACAATGTCAGCAACATATCACAGACACTCATTCAGGTCAGCTCTTCAAAAAAGCAAGCAAACAAAAGCTGTAAACATGAGCCAGTTTTCTGCATGGTCTAGAGAAGAAGTCTATCTTATGTCAAAACACATACTCAAATCTTCCTGCAACAGCTACAGATGGAAATACTTTTGGTAAGCACACAATAATACGAAACAAGCAAGAACTCTCTTTTTAAAGTGTTAACCTTTTCTTTAGATTTAATATTTGTCTTCACATTAATGTCAACAGCCTCTCATAGAATCAGAGCAATTGGAATTGTTTATTTATGAGCACAAATACAATCTAACTGGTTTTACCAAAACTTGGTAAAAGGGGACAATGTCACATAATTTCAATGCAACTGCTGACAATGTGCTGTTAGGACAGGACAAAGTGGTATTTCTAAGCTTCCATTAGAGGCTTTTTGCTGCTGGGAAGTAAACAACCTCAAGTTTTAACAGATAAATGTTATAACAAGTAATTAGGGAGTAAAGTCAGTATTAGCAGGAATTGCTTATAAGCCACCAAAATCACCAAGAATAGAAGGGTTCATAAAAACCTTTTTATAGTGAGCAGTACTACTACCCATGTGATAAGTTTTCAGAGATACCATCAAGTCAGTATCACCCCACTGTAATTTCTAAAAATATAAACTACGTTTCAAAATCAAATGCATTAGATCTAAAACGGGGAAAATTCTGAAGTAGGTTTTGTTAACACAAAGCTGAAGAGTTCAGAAGTAAAAATGAGTTATTTAAGTTAAGAAATAACAAAAATTAAGAAGTGAGTGCTTGATTATGCTCATTATGTTACAAGAATAAAGTTACAGACAGTTTTTAGAAGGGCCACTTCTAGGATCAAATTTAACTCACAGCCAAATCAGAGACAGAAATTAAACAGAAAATATAAATGCTAATTGGGATCTGCTTAAGCACATTTTATTACATGTGCATAAACCTGTTACTCCCTGCAAAGACAGACAGCTGCATGGAGCAGCAACTAAAGATATACACACAAAATTCTGCCTCCTGACAGCTGAATAAATCTGCCAGAGGAATAAAAAAGTTTTCAGGAAATAAAAAAGGGAAGATAAGTAAACTTGTGTTCAACTTCTCCAAAAACATGAAACAGAGCAGAGTATATTTTTAAACATATCTTTAAAGGAATATCCTAACTATGCTGTGGTCAATTAGCAGATATGAATAAATTAACAAAGGTCACCAGCAAAGAGTTCAAATCCTCATTATGTACTTTTGAAAAGGCTGAAGCACCTCTTAATATCACATGTTGTCAATGAAATAGCTTCCACAGAGTCAGTAACAGAGATACCCTAAAAATCAGTGAATCTGGACAGCAGACACCCGAGACTACTGAGAGGATTACTGTTAAAAGTCCTTTACCCCTTGGAAGTTTTAGAACTTCTCAATGGCAAACAACTTCCTTGTACCTTTAATGTCATTAGTTAAATTAAAAGTTAATGTTATCGTTATAGGGAGGATTAATCACATCATCTCCAAAGCCTTACCTTTTTTCAGGTCAATCTTTATTTTCTTTGCATGTTTTTTGTTGCCAAAGCCCATGAGGGGGGACAGGGAGGGCGAGGATGGTTTCCTGCTGGGGCGAGGCAGGCTGGGGCTCCGGGCTTGCTGCAGCGCTGCCTGCACAGTCGGCTCCGAGCCGCTCGCTCCAGAGACAGGCAGTGCTTTCAGAGCAGGTTTGGGATGAACAGGAGGGGGTAGTTTTGTTTTGGGGACTCCTTCTTCATTATCCAGGAAAAGAGGAGCAATAGCAGACTTCTCATACTGTTCTCGATTGTAGGGAGGAAGGACTTCCAAGACAACACTGGGAAATTTCATGGCCTGACGGAAGATGTCCTGAGCCCTTTAAAAGAATGGTATGAAAATTCACATTAAAAAAACTGGAAAATTAGGATGAAGTCTGAAGTTGTTTACAGAGAATAAGACAAAAATGTTCCTTACCTTCACATCTACAGGGTCCCTTTTCTAAAAAGTACAGATGAAATAAGATTTCTAAACTACAGTACTTCCTTACCTTTCAAGTAGGAACATCACATCTGTCAGAATTCCTAGGCTGCTAAGAAAACTTATCAGCCAGAATAAACTAATGAACACAGTTCTTCATGCAGAGCACCGGGAAGGGAAGCTCTGATGGCAAAAGCCCATCAGAAGGCTGCTGAAGTTACAGCTTGTTATTTCTTTCAAGTGCTTGTCTTACATATTTTCTTGTTGGCAGAGAGGCACGCCAAGTACTTATGACCAATGGATCTTGTGAATACATCTCCTCAGAGCAGGCTCAACAATCCATGTTTGTCTGAGTCCAGTCTAACTGCTCCTCAGATTCCTTCACAGTCCCCAGCACAACCGCTGGCTGATTCCACAGCAATAAAAAAGGATGAGGGTTTGGGATAGATGGGACACCTTCAGAAGAAATACTGTGACTGCAAACAGTGTAATAGAAAAGAATGATGGCATGGGATGCACAGACATTAAAAAAACCCAAAACCCTGGTGACCAAAAAGGTGCAACTATTTGTGTGTTTCCACATAAATGGATAAGTAAATAAGTAGGTATTACTCACATCTTTCAAGAAATAACCTCTTGCTAGGTGGAGATTGGACTTCACTTAATCTATGCCTTTACAGATGTGCTCAGTTCGGTCAATCAAGCCATGCTACAAACATCAGACCCTAAAGGAACAAAGGAGACTTCTCTCCTTCTATGCTTTGCTTTCCCATCTCCTGTGGAAGTAGACTGATCTTCTTCCACAGTGTGAGTACAAACAAAAGTAGTAGCTGAAGCACATTTAGAGAATGAAAAATCAAGAACTTCTGCTTAGATGAATCGGGTCAAGAGGGAAAGGAATGGCGACATTAATAGTTAAATAAATAATGGGGTTCTTCTAAGAACATTTTACTTATCTTCAACCTTTCTATAGCATGCTTGTCAGTCTAAATCACTATTTCACTGATGTCCTGGCTGTGGATTTACACTCAGTAACAGGAGTCAATGGTGAAAGTATTTCTGAAACAGTTTTTTACAGTGATACAGAAAGGGACCCACTACAAACATTAACGTCTTGAAAACACATCAGCTGCTTTTCCAGATCAACAGAGCCACACAGTACCTTCACCTTGCAGCTCTGGGTAGTGGACAAAGGGGCTGTCTCAAGAGGGTTTTCTGTGGCATGAAGACATTGAAGTCAGGGGTCATGGATATTGCTGCGGAAAGACCCATCTGGGCCACACTGAGTGTGTAAGCACTGAGAGTCAGAATAACCACATTCACTGACAGGAGACACTGCTGGAGAGAAGCCTCAAACTTGGGAAAGAAAGGTAGCAAGGTTGTAGGAAGCTCTTCTTTCAGCCTCATTCTCAAGGGTTATGTTTCAGAGCTGTAACAGCACCGTCCCCACTGTGTCTGCACGGGTTATGGGTTATCTTCCAAGGACAGACCTTACCCTAATAGCAGAAACCATGGCTTGCTTTCAGCTTAAGGATGTAAAACCTTAACTGGGTTTCTTTCACACCCCATCTTCATCCTTGCAAGTAGCCACTTGGACATACGTTAGTAATTTAATAACTCAGTTTCAAAATATTAATATTTAAAATATATGCAAGAGAAAATATAAGATCTCCTTCAAACAAAAAATAGTGGAAATAACTCAAGACATCCTATGGGAAAGGCTAAATGCAGTCTTCAGGGGCAAAATAACTGGCTGCACTTCAAAGAGAAAAAATAATGAATGGAGAAATTTACATTTCTTGAGCCCCCAAATGCATACTTTAAAGAAATGTCGTGTCACGTTGAAAACCATAAGACCATCCCTCTATCTCTCCATACCAAATTTATGATTTTTGAGATTAAGTTGAAAAAGATTGAT
>JAOXXN010000102.1:12794914-12806264 GCA_026770055.1 Myrmophylax atrothorax
CAGAGCCCGGGGCTGGCTGAAATCCCCTTCCCCAGCACGTCCAGCTGCTCTGGGCCACTTTGCACTGAAGAAAAGTGGCCCAGAGTATTTAGGAGCAACTGTATCCCATGTACAGCTGAACTGAAGTACTCATTATCTTTGGGAAAAGTGGGACAGGAACATCTTACACACATTTCCAAAATTACTGCTTATGCTTTAGCTCAGTGGTGAAACAGCTTCTGCCAAGAGAACATGACGGCAAGTTCTCAGCGGCGAGCATGGCACGCTCACCCCATGGAGATGGGGCAGAGCACCCCATGGGGTTAAGCACGGGAGGCAACTCTGCCCTCCTTCTTATCCCTGACCCAAAGCCAGCAGCCACCCTGCCTTCTGCACAGCCAACATATTGTTAGTACCAACCACAGCTCCCAGCGAGCACCAGAGTCAGCAGGAACCACAACCAGAGGAGCTTCACTTCTTCAGGGCCACAAGCTACACCAGCCAAGTTCTCACCTCTTCACTCCTCCTGAGCTCTTCTGGACATGTTGAACTTCTGCCTGTAAAGCACACCTTGGCAATGCCAACCTTCAAAATGTTCCCCCTAACCATACCTGCTCTAGGCACTCCCAGTTTGTTTCATCTTAATAATTCAAAAATCTAGATGAGGAGCATTCTCTGCATGGAAGAAACAATGCTCTCTTTCTTAAAGTCCTACACAAAGAGTAAATTATTTATTAAGAGCACCAAAGATTATTTTTAGGCCTAGAGATCAAAATTGCTACACTTAATTTTGGTAATGGAACTTCAAGAGTTCTCACACAAAAATGTCTCTATCACTGAGGGGGGGAAACCACCCCCCACTAGTTATAATAGTACTGGAGAGTTCATCTTCCTTGGCAGTTGTTTTGCATGGGTGAAGGGAAGGAAAAGGTGCAGCTGGAGTGCCTAACTACTTCTATTTGTGAAGGGCTGAGAGAAAAAGAAAGATGGAAAAATTGCCTCAGTTAAAAGTCTCCAGAAGTAGCTTTTCTGCACATAAATCTTAAGCCCAACATTTTTAAGAATTTCTAGGCTGAGATGTGAGCAATGGCTTTTCCAAAACGGTAGAAAGCCACTTTTAAAAGCATTGATAGTATGTTGATAAATATTTGGATTTAGCACCTCTACTGGCCAAGAATCAATTCTTAAAATAAAAAGAAATGTTCCAGTAAGGGTGAAAAAAATCTCAACAAAAAACCTCAAACCAAGCAATCCACACACGAACACCAACCAAAAAATTACTGAAAACATTAAGTAATATGGTACATGCTCACAACTTTTAGGAGCTGCCAATACTGGAATTATTATTGAAAAGATGGAGTAACTGGACAGCCATATGACCATTGGCACCTTTAAAACAGAGGGTACATTTATCAGCCCTCTCCCCATTCATCAGGCTGAATTTAATTGCCTGAGAGCTCTCTGCCTGCACTGCAAGCCAACTAAACACTGCAGAGCAATATTAGGAGGACTCTCTGCCTGAGTCAGTATTATTTGCATCTCAGAAAGATTATTCATCTGAACTAATGCATGCTTAGAGCATTTAAAATATTTTGGCTGACCTGAGGCATGCTTCTCTGCTATGATATTAATACTTTTATTTTATTTACCTTATGGTGTTTTTATCATATTTTAATGATACTTTAAGGGGAATTGCTAAATTTGCTGTCCAGAAATACATGGGTGGCCTTTTATTTATAGAGAATATTTAGTGGTGCTGTTAACAACACAGGGCATGAAGAAGCAGGTGTTTCCAAGCTAAAACTTGTGATTTTTTCTGCATAACTCATTTGGACACAAAAATACATGTACAAAGAAAGTACATAAACTTTGGACATTTTAGTTCCTATACAAATTATGTGTAAGCAATTATTCCCATGGCAACAAGTATCATTTAAAAAGTGCCCTATCATTAGCTCTACAAATGCACACTAATCCCTTCTCTTGGTTGGAAACTGCCATTGGGCAATTAATATTGCAAAAACAGGAAAGAAATTAATGTTCCTACAAGAAAATCTACCAAATTTTCTCAGACCAAAAGAACATAAGCATGACATTCTGCAGCAGTTTTAAGCCTCCCAATATTGTTAATTGACAAAACTTCTTGCAAGAGATTTTCAAACTACAAAGCTGTATTTTGACTCATTCCTTATTTGTGCAGAGAAACTGCTTGTACTCCTTTTTTGAAGTAAAGACAAAACATCTCTGAAATTATGCCACATCACCATTTCCCCCCCAAATAGCTGAATGTACAAGTCATACTTTAGCCTAGCACTCCTATTCCTTGCAACAAATCCTTTATTGAATTTACCTGTCTTTGCCATCCACATTAAAATTATGCATATCTTCCCCGCCACCAATGACAGTGGGAGTGAACAACAGTGGTTTCCAAAATTTAAAAATCACGCTCAAGGTTAAAAAAAAGGGTCTTCATTAAAGAGAGTATTTGATATTTTGCTGCTAATTCTCTTTATGAATGGAGCCTATAATGAGAAGCACTAAACATGCTAGATGTGTCAACAGGGATCCATAGATCCAAGAGTAACCAAGTTGTCACTGCTCATGGGCGGCTAAGCATCACTCACAGCCTGTGAGAGCCAGCATTAAGCTTTACCCTGGATCAGAAACCTCGACTCATTGCTTTGGAAATTAAACAGCAACATCAGTGAGATGCTATAATGGTATAAGAATGCTCCTTCTCTCACTTTAGAAGGCACTATCAGAGCTATATTTAAGTCAAGAAGGCAGACAGTTCAGTAACAAACACCAGATGAAACTCTGACGAACACAGAGCCGATGACACTGCCCTCACCTTCTCAGGCTTGCCCTTTGGTGACACTAATGAGCCATGGCCCGAGACAGTCCCTGCACCAGGAACCAGTGGATCTCACTCCCACCCAAAGCCCGCTCCAACCAGGTCCACATCTCCTCCCCGCAGGCAGAGCCGTGCCCTGGAACACAAGGCCTGGCAGGGACACAGCTCTGCTGCTCCTGCTCTGGGTCTGCCACTTACAGGGGATTATATTAAGTTTTCCTCAGTGTGCAATGTATCTTAGTAATTGCTAGTTCTGTTACTACTATTCCTCATATGGGATTATCATAGTGAAGCAACAGCACTGATTAATCAATTAGCATGGATTCATTAGAGAAGAGATGAAAGATAGAGCAATGTAATTGTGTTTACTGAACAATGGATGACAGTGTGCTTAAAGCCCAGGATTTCTAATAATACACAGTCACCTAGAGTGATATATACATAACATTATGAATATTTAGAACACCCTCACTGCAAAGCAAGGTAGACAACAATCAGGATGTGACTCTGCAAGTAATGCTGGGGCCTGAAGAAGGCAGAGAGGGGAGAGTGCACAAGATAGGTGGTACACTCAGATGAATATTTTAGCTTTGACTAAATCTTTGTGAACAGCTACGTGGTTTCCTATAATCCAGTATGAACAGGCACAACTGCATAATACAGTAGCCAACAGTAAAAACTATCACAAAAAAAAGGGTATCACAGAAACATTAACCAAGCCGTGTTAAGCAGAAGAACATGAAAAAACCTGACAGAGCCTGCTCTGTGAAACAAACAGAAGCACACGAGGGTAACTGAGAAGCTTTTTCTCCAGATATCCAAGGTGCACATCCCTTACTGTTTGTCCTTGTCAACAGCTGAACACTAACTTAGATCAGCAGTTAAAGAACATGAGCACAGCACCAAACTGCCAGACCCACCTCTCAATATATGATCAGTGCCCTTTAGGTACTAATGCAGTAGTCAAAGACCCTTCTTCTGTTTCATGGGGGTAGACAGACTAACCCAGTAATGTGTGTGGGTTTCAGGAGATGAGACAAGAAGTAAATCCTTAAAAATATGGTACAAATGAGATACTGAAATATAGCTCCTGCTGCACTCTGCCTGGAAGGGAAAAGACTAAGAAGGAAGGTAAAAGGTTACAGGAGAAATGCTTTGCTAAAAAGTTAAGGTAGAAAACATGCCCTCCATTCTCCATGAAGTCAGAAATCCTCACATAAATCAAATACCAGGGTCTCATGAGAGACCCAGTCTATAGCATGACAAGGACCTGAATGCTCTCAGGGACCCATTCATCCAGTATTTTCCCAGGATGTTTCCACAATGTCCCAGGGAACCACAGTTTGTGATTATTGTAGAGCTTCCTCAGCTTGGAAGGCAGCCCATGAATACAAGGTACTAAGAATCACATGGCCTCTTTAGATCAAAGGCACTTGCATTCCTGCTGGGAGTTAAGTATTCCTCCTTAACTTTGTGGGCTGCAAGTTTATTTACTTTTCAAAGAATCACACTTTCAGTATATGAAAAACTTATCACTTTGTTTCAGTCTAACAGTGTGACTAGTGACTAACAATCTGAGCATCACCCTTTAGACATCTTAATATTTAACCATTTCCTCCACACCTTTAGAGATGTTAACCTCTCAAAAGGAACTTTTTATATTTATACATACATATAAACACACACAGACACACACACATGAATATTAAAGTTGCAGCTGAGGTTCTTCCAAAACCATATCTGCTCAAAAAGAGCATGGAAGTCTCCCAGCATAGCTCAGTACAGGAAGGAATTATTTCTCTTAGCAATATTATTCTCTCCTTGGCTCTGGGCATTCTGCAAACTTAACTGCCCATCTTCATTCTCAACAAAACCTTCCCAACACTGCAGCAAGGGACTACCACAATGACCTGAACAAAATACAACACAAATTTGTCTTGCCAGGTCTCTATTTGGCAGGTAAGCCCCAGACTAGAGATACTCCCAAATTTCTCTCTTTAAACCCAACTCTGAGAAAGAATGTGTCAGAGCAAAACCAGGACATCAATCTTGAAGATGTTTCTAAGGGACCAAAGGAACATCTTAGCCTATGCAGTATCAAAAAAGTGAATAAGGGTTAAAATGCTGCCTGGATCTCTTCAAGGAATTGAGTTGTCTGCATCCAAGTGGGAGAAAACACACTGCCCTACATAAAGCCCTTGATCTTGATCCCAATTCTCAATGGAAATTAAGGCAACTGTGTAGCATTTTAATTCTGTTGACTGTACACAAACCCCTGTTTTAGGATCTAAAATTACAGGCACAGTGTTACCCTGAATTTATGAGTGGATTTTATTAATAAACCTGAGTTGACTCCTGTGAGCCAAGACATTACTATCACTGGCTTATCTTAAACCTAGCAGGCAATTGAAACCAAAGGCAGATCACCTGAGAGTATAATTGTTATTTCCAAGAAATCCTTATGAAGCCTAATGGTATTTTCAATCTCTCCTAGGGTTTTCAAAAGTCGTCAGAAAATAACCTTTCATGAAATGATCTGGTTCTATGTTAATTATTAACTACATCTTGAAATAACAGCACTGGTTAATAAATAACTTGACAATACTAAAAATTGCAGTGGAAGAAAACTGGATTTATCACATGGTTGGAAGGAAGTCGGGTGAACAAAATATCTTAAGCAAAGATATATCAGCATATTTGCTGGGAATAAAATAGAACAGCAATAATAAAACCTTACAGATGAATTGAGCTCAGGTCATTTTAATGAGAACAGTTTTACCTCTAATCAGATTATGAGGGGCCTCTCACAATAGTAATTTGGGTTTTTTTTAATCATTTGAAGAAAATAAGCAAACAGAATCACATGGAACTTCATTTTCCCATTATAAAGTTACGTTTATCAACAGAAACAGAAACCTTTTCTAAGGTTACAGGTGGGCTTCATTGCACTATAGTTGCTGACTGATGGCATCATCTCTGATTGCAAGAACAAAGGTCAGAGAACGCATTGCTGTTGCTTAGGTGAGCACAGCAGGTGACACGGACAAACAAGTAACCCTCCAGAAGACAGAAAGCAGCACCAATTACCAACTGCCCTCATTCCTGCATGTTCCTGGACAAATGTGCCTCTCTCAATCCAATGCCTGTTTCTTTGCTTTTGAGAAAAATACGGGGAAAGCCTATTGCGAGAAATATTGTTAATAAAAAAGTCTTCCAGCAGAAATTCCCAGTATTTATTTCTGTATTAAAATAAACATTATCAGCTATAGCAATAATTTCCTAGAAACAAAGTAAAATAGAAACGCGTTTAGTGTATCAGTGTTTGCCACAAAGTGGAAGGATACATCCAACCTGTCTCCTTGCACGCCTTTAGGTGGCTCTGGCATTTCCCAACCTCCACACAAGATGCTCGAGCTGGTTTTCAGACACACAAATACCACTTTGAGACAAAGCAGTTCCCTTGTTTCCAGTTTCTCAGAATTTAGAAATCAAAAGTATGGCACCAAAGGGCAGAGTTCATCAAGTGTAGCTACCTGGGAGGGCCAAGGTCAGTAATGCCAAAGTGAGGAACACCAACAGACACATGAAGGAGTGACAAAGTTCAGCACATCTGAGTTCTTTGTGATGCTTTTCAGCTAAGACATGGGAAGCCCAATTGATGCAAACCCACTAGTACTTCCTGAACTTACAATTCCTTTGATTTTAAGAAATGTGTTGACAGAAAATTTGAGTGGCCTGAAAAGTTAATGGAGTTTCAATCTGACTTATTTAAGCTTTAAAACTTTAGTACAGTATGCTTAGATACAAAGCACAGTGCAATTTTATTTACCAGTTAAACAGTTCAAATACTGCTACTTATGAAGAAATCCAATGTTAATTATTCAGGTCAGATTCTAATTAAAGATACTCCACAACCAGAAATGCCAGGAGATTGGCAGCATGTTGGGGGGTAAGGGGGTGGGGTGTGTTTTGTACATTTTTGTTGTTGTTTGTCTCACTACTTAAGGAAACAAGATCACCTATGCCAAGTTCATCAAAATTTACTATTTAGAAAAGCAAATTTATAAGCATTTTGTACAGTGAAGTTGTGTCTGCTACCACAAAAGCAAAGACTTTATAATTGCATCCTAATAACCCACAGCATTGCAAGCTGCAAGGCTTTGCTTACATCTTTCTTACACTGAGCACTACTGACTGCATGTTCAATGGCTCCACATCACTGTAGCAAGTTCTAGGTACTCAAAAAGCAAATACATGATCTTTTCTTCTGGAAAGAAAAGGTGGAAAGAAATAGCTTCAATGACTTACTTTGTGCTGGAAAGAACCAGGGAAACTTCCTAAAGAAAAGCCTCTCATACAGAGATAACTTTACCAAATTCAAAAGCAACCAAAGGAAGCATTCACTGCTTTCTTCTGAAAATGAGCTTAATAGTCCAGGACCTGATACATCCTGCAGGCAAGAGCAATACATCTGAGACAAAAGCTGCTCCCAGTAGAAAAAAAGATCATGGAGGGAATGGCATTTTTTCAAGCATCTGTGCATAATCTCATGCAGGGCTTTAAATTTCAACAAAAAAAGCACAGTGATTTAGGCTTAATATTTTAATGGGAACTACTGGATATATGAAACAAAACAGTGGAATAATGGGATAATAGTGATCTGTGTTGCTAAATGGATGTACTGCTGCATTTTAAGCTACTCAGAGCTTCTGCCATACACATTCACTCCTGTACAATGGTAATGGAGTGATCAAGCCTGCAGATCACAAATACAGGGGCCTGGGGAGCTGAACTCCAGCTCAAAAACTAGTCTGAACAGTTTCCTCAAGCATGAACTGCCTACAGCACAGTGTCATGAACACAAAAGGAGTCCAGGTTCTAAGATGACAGATCAGGCTTTCTATTTGCTATACTCTCTCCCAGCAAATAACCCTTTCTGTTCAAATGGTTATACATTCAACAGAGACAAGTTTAGTTAGCAAACCTTCACTGGAACTTAAAATGGGAACCCAACCAGAACAATTTCAGGGATAGTTACACTTGATCTGGATTGAAAACTTGTTTGTTTCTTTTGTGCAAGTATCCCCATGGCTGTATCCAATTCGAACACCCACAAGCACCATCAAGTCTGTAAAACACAAATGGAAGGACAGAAGGAGCTGAATGCAAACTGAAAGCTTGAACAGTCTGGGGTTTTTCTTCTCCTCAAGCCTGAACTGTCTTACATACTTGTAACAATTAAACAGGAACTGTTTACCATATGAGAGCAAATATTATTTCTGTTGTTATGGCTATTTGGATATCTGATAGCCTCAGGCAACTCAAAGGGGCCCCAACAACAGCTTGACTTAAAAGTCAAAGGGCAGACACCTTTGAAGTGAGAGATGACACAGAAACAGCAGCAGACCTTGAAGTCTGGTCTGATGAACACTTCAGAGTAAATCTCATTCATTCTCACAATCCTCTTGAAAGGCAAACCAGACACATTTGATCACCAATGGTGGTAAATGCCAGAAAAAACCCAACAGCAAAATGCTCTTCCCCTAACCCCTCATCTGGAGAAACAGCAAAGGCAATCAACAGTTTGGTTCAGAAAGGTTCACAGTTCTGGCAAGTGGCAGTGGGGAATGATTCTTCAAGTTGCTAATATCTGTGACCTACCTAATTAACTTTTATTTTAATTAATTTTTATTTTATTCCCTGGTAAACATGAGTGACAGAGAACCTCTCAAAGAAAATATTAGGAAAGTATCCTCTGATTCCTTAGCACCCAGGCTAAGAACAGGCAGAGTAGTTTTTGGATAGGAGTATGTGAAGACTTTCTGCTCATGAGCCTGTTCAAAACAGTAGAAAGGACAAAACTGGATTTCCAGCTCTGCATTTGGCTTGATTTTTAGAGCCCTGCACCACAATTCAGGACACAGATAAGGTATGGCTTGAAAATAAATGCTGGGTTCTAGGAGCAAGTAGTTTCAAGGTGGAAGGCTGCAGCTGTGGCTCCCAGACCTTCACTTGTTCTGCACTGGGGATGATCCTGCTGGGCCCAGCAAACAGAAACCAGCAGCTCCCTTTCTGCTGGGAATGACTGCACAGGTAGGACTGTGGCCTCGGGAAAGCATCTCACCCTGCCATCATACAGAAATCCTGATTTTTTGTGCCATTGCTGCTTCTCAGCAGTAAGGAGAGGTGGACAAAAGGCTTCCAAGGAGTGTAAAAGCCGTTCCACATCACATGTTTTCAAAGCTGGGCTAGGGAAAAAGACCTGTCACTCTCCTTTAAATCAGAGATTGACAGTAAGTGTGCACCCAAGAATTGTTAACAGTGGGAGCATGTTTACCACTGGCATTTTTTACTTTATTGCTTCAGACAATGATTTCAATTTGGTGTCAACAGACCTCTGAATTCCTTGACTACTTTTAGAATGTCAGAAAAAGTAACTCTGAAGACCTAGCACAAGCTATGTCTTCATTGGAAAATTTTTGGGAGTCTATAAACCAAAAAAAGTGAAGCTTTAAACCATACTTCAGATTATAAATTGGTTGGCATTTCTGACACCAGTAAAGACAATTACTTTTTTGGGCGCTTTTTTTAGTGAAAGGACAGACAACTCTTGTTTTTTTTGTTTTTCCAAGATAAAAATGAAATATACCAAGGACTGTTGCTGTTCTTCCTCCTGGATTCACTTCAGATTTATTTATAGCAGGGCTTTCTACCTTTGCCTGCAAATGTCACAACTGAGCTAGTGACTTTTATATAGTTTCTTGGTTTAATAACCAAGGTAGACACAGCACATGTCCTGCCTCTGCCCCTCTCTGAAAATAAACAAAACCTAATCAGGTCTAAAAACTAGTTTATATCTCACTGTTCATAGTAAATAGAAAGAGTTGGGCACAGATAACCCAATTTTCACCTGTTTCTGCTTACTGCATATACACTAACTCAATTTAGATTGATCTGCTAATGTTTGCAGACTTACTCAGTGGCACAAGGGTACTACATTCATTCAGCTTATTTTTAAAAAAGACAAACCAAGATGAAATGTTGTTCATACTGCTTTTTAATTTTATCTTAGCTCTTTGTTTATCTCTTCACTTCAAAGCACTTCCAATATGAGGCACAGTTTCAGTGTGACAACTTTGTAAAATTAAAATAGAAAAAATGTGCCAGCATCAATCTGCTTTACATTGGAAAGCACAACAGCCTTGAGACAGAAATGACGACTTATGAGAGCAAGCCATAATGAACCCAAAAGTGCTATCTGCAGTAGGAAAAATGTATTAGACTGGAGGCTGAACACTCTTGAAACAGTTTGTCTTCCCCAACAGGAGCCTCCTGTGCATTCCCCAGTTACAGCACACAGTGAAGTCTGACTCCAAAAGCAAGCGAAAATTATCCGTACGAACACCCACAATTCTGCTGGCTACCATTTCTAGTTTGAATTGCAGCTACTTGAAGTCCAAATCAAAAAAAAAGCACAGCAGAGATTAAAGCTGAGACTGCAAGAGACATTCCCTGCCATGGCCTGGCACTGGCTGGGCAGGAGGGCAGGAAGGCACCCTGGCAGCAGAACCCCCTGGGGTGACCCCAGCCCAGGGCACGGGCCTGAGGGTGGGAGAGGGACGGGGCAGCAGCCGCAGGGATGGGCTCCCAGGAGGGCACCCCTTCTGTGGCAGCCCCGGCCCTCGGCAGGCACAGGGCAGGGGAACCACCGCGTGCCCAGGGGGACCCCAAACCTGCCAGCTCAGAACAGCCCAGACATCAGGGCAGGACAAGCTCGTTAGTAAATGTGGTGCTAGTTAAGAGGGAGGTTAGAGAGGGTTAATGGTCTGATTCCGTGACCAGGGAAGATCCACAGCAGGTGCCCAGGCAGCCAGGCCCTTCTCAAACTTCAGCATTGCCGGAAAAGAAGTTGTACTCTCTGATGAGCTGTATTCTCAGGCTCCTTTGCACAGACATCCTTTCATTACCTGTAAACTGCAATATATTGATCTAGTTCCTGTTCTTTTCACAATAAGGTACCCGAGGAACAAATTCTCTTAAAATACATTTTTCACAAAGGGCACCGCATGAATATCTATGCTACATACGCATGGACAGTGTTAGTGGGCAGCATTACTTGATACGGCTTTCCAAAGACATGCTTTCCCTCTAAACGAGCTTCTAGCAGGCCCTCCTAGTAGGCAGAGACATTCCTCTGTCTTCTGCTTGAAAATAATTATTTTTTCCCTTTAAGAGAAGGTAAAAGATATGAACTTGGTTTCTAACTTGAATGTGTACCAATTTAACTTTATAAATGTTGATCAAAAGCCTAGATTATTTTAACTACTTCAAAAGCAAAAGAAACCGGTTATAAATCGCAAAAATCAAAACAAAGAGATTTTTCTCACTTGATTTTTGTAGTCCAAACTAAGCAGAGTTGTCACCCAGCTCTAAATGTGCATGTTTGGTTCTTACAGAACAAAATACCAGCAGCAGTAGAACAGAAAGTGAGACCTGAAATAATCTTACTTATTAAAT
>JAOXXN010000102.1:12806364-12826597 GCA_026770055.1 Myrmophylax atrothorax
AAGTATTTATGTGGTAGTCAACATCATAATCATATCAATATATAATAGTATGGAATGAATTCTAAACATCGAATGATTTCAATAAAATTTAAATCACGATAACCCTGGAATCTGCATGTTAGACCTGACCTTAACAGGTAACCAACATCAGACACTCTAAGTGTCTGATTACAATGAAAGTAATTCTAACATCAATAATTTGATGGTTTAGTCACTTGTATAGTATTATAAATACATATAATTGGCAGCAGGTTAATTTCCCAAAAGTGTCATAATCTTTTGGCATACTGCCAACATTATTTAAAAAAATAATAATTTTATTTATGAATGCATGCATCTGGTTCAAATGAACCAACTCTACCAGGTAATGTCAGTGTTTGTGTGACTGATGACATTAACACAATAGTATCATCAACATACCTCTCAAAACAGTCTTTTGAAAGCGACAACTACACACAAACTCAACATTGAAAGGTAAAAATGCAGAAAATCACAGCTGGGCAATAAGCAATCATCTGCTTCAGTGTTTTGTAAACTCAAGGATAGCTTTGTTATTATTAACATGGTAATCCCTAACCTAATAGTATTTCTTCTGTTGACAACTCCTTACTATGTTCTGAGGTGCTTCAAAGAGAAAAGCACATACCGGAGACTCTGTTTGGTGTATTAAGTAGCCTATCAATTTGACCCTTCCATCCTGGTTATTGATTTGTTTGCCTAGGAACAGCAATTCATTTCCCTTCTGCACGATGGGATGGAACATTCTCCCATGCTTAAACACAGGGAATCAAAGACAGACAGAACGGCCTGAAGACTGAAGTGGAATTGGCTTCTTTTACTCCAAGTTAATTCTGCTATTTAGAAGTTTACAGGGCAATTATTAAATAATAAAAACATTGAGTAAAAACTTTTCTAGCCCATTCTGATTCTCTGAACTCTTCCTGAACCTCTTTGGTAGGGACTTCACAAGGGCTTACAGTGTTCTGCATTTTTTCCCACAAGCAGCAAAACATTCTCATTTTAGATATTTTTCCCACGATACAGCAGATCGCTTGAGTCATCAACACCTGCAGGTTATCTTTTGTAGAATATTTTTCCCTCAGATAAATAATGTTACTGGATTCACTTCTCCCATCAGAAATCGGAGAACATCCGAGGTGGCACGTTCCATGCAGGAAGGAAATGTGCATACATTTATACATGAGCCACACTGATCTCGGAGCTGGTTGTTGTGCCATGGAATTGTCACCAACACTGCTAATTAAAAGCCCCACATCTCTGCAGAAGCACACAGCAACATCCGACATCCAGGCGGCTCTGGGGGATGCTTCACAGACCTGAGGAATACATTCCTATTCCTTGAAACCAAATACACAGTTAAGATTACACTCTTTGGCTGAAAAGAACACCACTACAGGAACTTCTGAGTAACAAACACATTTGTCAGTAAGAACTGCAATATTTCACAGCCTTGATTGATTTATTTTTAAGATGAAATACCCATATTTTGGCTATGTCTTTTAAAAACCAATTGAAGGGGAGGGATACTTTTCTTCCTGCTGATAAAGAGATTTTTTTTCTTCTTTGGGACTTAAAATCCATTTAATCTCTGGGTTTTTTCTTCCATGGCATCTCCTCCTTTTATCCTGCCTGCAATTTTTCATAGACCTGTTTTATAAAATTTTCCTTGGAATATGTCTCTTCTGCATCAGAAACAGAATTCATTTGGGCTTTTAAGCAAAGGGTCAAAAGATGAGGCAACGAAGGCTAACTGGCCCTTGCTCAGAGGCGCTGCTTACAGAACTAACTTTACCCCAAACCAATGTATTTCCATTTGATTCTCACTGTTGCTTGAAGGACAGAAAAATTTATGGAGATCATAAAAGAAAGGGAGGTGTGGGGGTGGAAGCAAACGCCTCATCTGAGGAACCTTCACCACCTTCCTTAGACTGACACAGGGCCAGCTGAAAAGAAGGGGTTTCCTCTTGTTTCTGTAAAGCTGACAGATGTACTATGGAATTAATTGTACTTGGTAATTCCAAAAAGCAGAAAGGAAAGGGAGGAGGCCAATTTGTCTCCACAGGTGTCAAACGTATAATCATCTCCGATGCACTGCTATTAGGGCAATGGAGCAAGCACGCCATGAGGAACAGCAGCTCTTTATTTAAGGTCCAAGTCCGTGTCACTCTAAGACAGCTGCTAAATAGACCGCAGCACGAGTGCCAACAGGGAGAGCAGTGCTGCTGAGTCCAGGACAGCCCGAGACACTCGCAGAGACACCACGAGGGGCTCCAGCGCAGCCCCGTGACAGGCACAGCTCAGATACAGCAAACACGGCTCCTCAGCGACCTTGGGTCTGACACAAAGAGGAGCTGCAGAACCCATACTGAAGCCTATACTTAGTCAAGGTTTAAACCAAGATGAATTAAAGGCAAAACTTATTCTTCTAGCACTTTAAAGCAGACAACTAATTTTTTCAGAAAGCCCAGGCCACTACTCAACTTGATTGTCAAGAAAAAAAATACCAAAAATCTTAGAGGAGCAACTGTTCCTATAAGGTCTGTCTTGGGAGACAATTTATTTTCTTTTCTTCCCCCTTAGGATACTGCTTGGAATGTATAATACTTTGAATTGGCAAATATGACTCTTTAGTATCTGAAATAGGCCATAAGAACAACTGTGCCATATCAAACCACAGGTCCATCTCTGAATCCCAGTGTGACTCACAAACTGCTAATTATTGTCCCTCAGTACTGACAAACAGTGACAACAATTTGCTCTTGCATCAAGACTTATTCTGGAGTCTAATCACTTCCTTTTAACTGAAGATTTGGCTATTTATTAAATTGTTTATTGCTTAGGTTTTATTTATTTAAAGTTATTTCAGAGAAGTTATAGTGTCATGTTATAACAAAAGGTCATATTAGACTTACAGGCCAGAAGAAACAATTGCCATAACTGACAAAAATCAAAGATGGGATGTTTGTTGAAATTCCTGAAGCTCACTGAATCAACCTTACCATTTCAGTCTATATTCACAGTGGTCTTATTATTATTCCCAAGTCCAGCGTCAAAAACTTCAACACCAAAAGCACTCAATGTACAGAAGCACTAAAATAATCATTTCCCCCCCCTTCCAGGTGTCAGTGTCAGAAATTGTCTCACAGGCATGGAGTAAATCAGGACCTGCTGCCATTCAAAAAACCCCAGCAGAATGTGCAAGTTTCAAAGAGCACTGTGTCATTATTACAACACAAAACCCTGTAAATCCATGCTAGTTGAGACGCCAACTACACAGGAGAAGAACAAATCTCCAGTCTCCAACAGATTGGGTAATTTAGTGTTGAATGGGCCTCCCATGATGAAATAACACAAAAAAAAATTGCACCTCCTTAGATATGAGTAACTGTCGATCATGTAAGAGAAGTAAAGGCACAGATCTTACTTTTGGAGAAACATAAATATTAACCAGAACAAGAGCAGAGCCTCATATGTCAGTGCATTGCCAGATGATAAATTAAAAAATCCAAAACTAGTTTTTTTCCCCTATGTCACAGCAGCATTTGGGTCTAAGTTATTGTCAAAGATCTCTGCCATTACTGCCAGTTGTCCATTAGACTTCCACATCTGTGAAAAACGTTATTTAGTAGTAGGCATTTCAGCAGGACACTGACTGAGAACCTATTTTATTTCAGCTAAATGTTTCTAGGGCTTGACAGTAAATGATATGCATGAGCCATGTTGACTGTCATCTTCCACTTTTAATTTGACTGTCAGACATAAGAGTAACTTGCTTATGTTTCAGTCCAATTTTGGCACCATGAGCCTGTTGCATAAGCTGCCTGCTGAAAGCTGTTCCAGATGGAATGACAGTATTCTGTAGGACCCCAAAGATGCAGCTGCAGACATGAGAATGCGTCAGCAGCACTGACAGCACGACCTTCTCCCCCCCTTTTTTTTGTCAACATTCTTATTTCCATTCTATAGTTTTCCTACATTCCTCTTAAGACAGGCCATGTAGGAAAAAGTGTGAGTTTGAAGTCCCTCAGCCACCTTCCTGCAATCACATACACCTGCCTACACAAGGTAGAGGATGAACTAGGAAGGTTTATAAACAATAAGGCATTTTCAAAATTCCAGCCAAGGCCCAAAACCCAGTCCCCTCCTAACAGGTTCCAGAATGATGGAGAGCTTTGATGATTTTCATTAGAGATACTTTCTCTCATGAATAGTCAGTAAAATGCCGGTACTCCTCTCATTAGAAACAGGCTTTAGAAAACACCTTGTTAACAATGAATAACAACCTCTAGTGATTGTACCATTTTTACTGATAATTTATATACTATATTAACATCAAAGAGCATTCATTATTAGCTCTTATTAAGGTAAATCACAAAAAGTCTACTTATCCTTCTCGAATAAAAATATGTAAATTACACCCACTGCTCATCTTAAACAATACAGGTAAAACAATACACCTTTCCTGACAAGTAGGCTGTGCAAGGAACACAAAGAGGGCTTTTCCCCACACACACATGTACCTCTCACACCACCAAAGGAGGAAATTACCACAGGGCACTTCTGTCCCTTTTCAGATGAACAATTCAGTACTGTTAAGTATTACAAACATTTAATTTACATTTCTTAGTTTTTTTCTCTACAATATAAAGTGATTTCTTTTTGACACAGAATGCCACAGCGCAAGGAAGAGAAAAAGAAAAAAAAAAAGCTGTGCAGGGTTGAAAGGCAACAGAAAGAATTGAGAAGGAAAGGCTTTTGTTATTTCGACAGCCCTCAGCTCGCTGCATAGTTGGGTCTGTAAGAGGTTCTTTAAGAGCAGCAGTTTTCCACGGTGTAAGAGTGCCACACAGCTCCGGTTCCTGCAGCGCCGCACACCAACAACTTCAAAACTAACTCACTGCAGATGTCCCTCTGATCATCTAATCAGACATCAAAAGCAATACACTGACAAGCTCCTGCACTGATTAAGGGTGTTCTATATATGTTTCACAGTGTAAACAGACACATAGTAGCTGCTTTAAAAATGGATTCACCCACATCAGAATTCCCTTTTAAAAAACTCAAACTGTTTGGAACTCCCCAGCTGAACGACAGAAAATCATTTTAAATCTCCCCAGATCTTCTGTTCAGCTCCACACAGCAGCATTTCAAGAGCAAGAGTTAAATTATTAATAGGAAAACTTTTACCAGAAAAAAATAAATGCCTTCCAGAATTTTAAAAACGTTGCTCTTCTGAATGACAGCCTGAGACCACACCACGTCAGGGAAGCAGTCTTGCTTTTACTCTACAACACACATGGCAATATCTAAGATACATTTCAATATCTGCTTTGATGTCTAATTATTATATGTCAACAAGCATGGATTCGAAGCATTACAAGCGCCCCATCCTTCCAGCACGGCTAGTTCCTGATAAATTACTGCGTTTCTCCCAACATCTCATTTTCTTCTCAGAGCCCACCTACCTCCTGCAATACTTAAAAGAGGGGTTTTAAGAAAGATGGGGCCAGACTTTTCAGTAGGACCTGTGACAGGGCAACAGGTAACCATTTTAAACCAAAAGAGGGTAGATGTAGACTAGATATAAGGAAGAAGTGTTTCACAATGTAGGTGGCGGAACAGGGGAACAGGCTGCCCAGGGGTGGGAGATTCCCCATCCCTGGAAATATCCATGGTCAGGCTGGACACCTTCAAACTGAAAGAGGGAAAATTTAGGCAGAGAAAATTTACTGTCAGGGTGGTAAGAGACTGGAACAGGCTGCCCAGAGAGACTGTGGATGCCCCACCCCTGGAGATGTTCATGGCCAGGTTGGATGAGGCTCTGAGCAACCTAATCTAGCGGAAGAAGTCCCTGCTTATTGCAGGAGGGCTGAAACTAGATGACCCTTAAAGATCCCTTCCAACCCAAACAGATCTATGATTCTGTTTCATGACTATGGGAGAATTTCACATTGGAATTCTAACACATGCAAAAGGACCAGAAAGCAAAACTACCTGACCTAGTCCAGTAAACATACAGACACAAGTTCTACCTTCTAGGATCAGACAGACAACACAATCCTCATGCAGTGCAGCCTCTTAAGTCTTAGCAGAAGCCTGCTGAATCAACCCAAGCTATAAACTCTATAGGATTATTCCACCACTGTGTCAAAACATGCCCTACTTTTAGATAGCATGATTAGATGAACCAATATTTCTGCTTTTTTTACAGTAAAATACCCACACAGTTTGAAAGTACTACTCATAACCTTTTTATTTCATAGCCAAACTCTGATTGTAGCATATCTTTATGTTTACATATGTATATAATACCATATGGAAAAGGAACAAATCACAGAACTGCATCCTTACAGATGTGGACATTATGCTAATCCACAGACCCTTATCAGGCAGGCTAATACAGCACAAGCACAATTAACAGCCAGAAGAGGTAGATGAGGTTTTGACCCTTTTTAACAAGGGCTTGAAACATAAAAATGTCCTGATTATATATGAACCTTATTCAAAATTGCAAATTACATGTCCACAATGCATAAAATACAGTCAATTTCAAGTCACATCTAGGCAAAAATTGAAATTGTATTGAGCCACTGGAGCAGCTCTTCAATTGATCCAGCATCTCATTGTATCTTTAAATATGGATAAATACAATTTAATCAGCCTGTCTCGTTGATTAACTCCAAGATAACCCAGGTATTTATCCAGAAAACACGCAACTATAAAAGAAAGTCATGCAGAACACAGCATACTCATAAGAATCAGCAAGTTAACAAGAGGGGGTGAAACCTTAGTCCCATCATAATTAATGCAGAATTCCCATTATCTCAAATAGGATGACAATCCTCCATCTACAACTCATGACATATCACATCCTACAATAGTAGGGAAGTCTGTCCCTGGCCAAAAAGAGAGACAAGCAGAAGGAACAGCTCCAGAAACAAAAGTTCAAGTGTTCTAATCATACATGAGCAATAACCACATGGATGAACTGGACTGAGTAAAGCAGCAAAATGCATTCTGCTCCCTAAAAAGTTCAAGAGCATCAAATCAGTAGAACCCCAAATTCAGACTTTCTGCCTTGCTGCATCTGATCTTTACCAGAGTGGATGTTGGGCACAGGGATCCAGCTGGGAACTTCTGAGCTGGTGAAGAGAACCTGAAACTGCAGCTCCTCTCAGCAAGCTGGGGACAAAAGTTGGGAGAGTGTTAAGTGTCCAAGAATGCTTTCCTCTTCTGAAAGGCTTCAACCATCTCAATCACCGGCAGAGGAGATCCCCAGCTGAAAACTACATGGCCATTGCTAAACCCACTTCCTGAGGCCAGGCCACTGGCAGCCAAAAAGCGGCAGGACCAGCCCTTGGCTATTGCCATAGCAAAGCTACGGCCACAGAATTTTTCTGAGAAGTAGAATCATGGAATCCTAGAGTGGCTTGGGTTGGAAGGACCTGAAAGATCATCTGGTTCCAACCCCACTGCCATGGGCAGGGACATCTCCCACTACACCAGGATGCTCAGGGACCCATCCAACCTGGCCTCGAACATCTTCAGGGATGGGGCATCCACAATCTCTCTGGGCAATCTGTTCCAGTGTCTCAACACCCTCACAGTAAAGAATTTCTTCTGCCTATCTAACCTAAATTTGCCCTCTTTCAGTTTGAACCCATTACTGCTTGTTGTATCACTGCAGTTCCTGATGAAGAGTCCCTCTCCGGCTTCCCTGCAGGCCCTCTTCAGATACTGGAAGGTACAATGGGGTCTCCATGCAGCCTTCTCTTCTCCAGGCTGAACAGCCCCAACCTTCTCAGTCTGTGTTCACAGGGCAGGTGCTTGGGGCCCTTCCTCTGGACCAGCCCCAACAGGTTCCTGCCCTCCTTGTGCTGGGGGCCCAGAGCTAGACAGCCCTGCAGGTGGGGTCTCAGGGGAGCAGGGCAGAGGGGTAGAGTGCCCTCCTTGGCCATGCTGACCTTGCAGCACACGATCCCTTGGCTTTGGGGCAGAGTGCCCTCCCTGCCCTTGCAGTGCAGGATCCCTCAGCTTTGGGGCAGAGTGCCCTCCCTGCCCGTGCTGCCCTCGCAGTGCAGGATCCCTCGGCTTTGGGGCAGAGTGCCCTCCCTGCCCGTGCTGCCCTTGCAGTGCAGGATCCCTCACCTTTGGGGCAGAGCGCACACCGCGGCTCACGCTGAGCCCTTCGGCAACCATCACCCCCCAGCCCTTCGCCCCAGGGCTGCTTTCCATCATTCCTCTGCCCAGCCTGCAGGTGTGCCTTAGTACACTTAACTAATTCTGAGGCCCTGAAGTCCTCTCTAGGGACCCAGGGCAGGAAGTTTCCACTTTTGAAAGCCTGGCCAGGGCTCTGTGGTTCTAACCAGGCAGAAGAGCTAAACAGCTGCCTTCATAAAATAAAAAATTCACTAACAAATACTTTTTCTTTAATAACTAATTCAGATGTTTGTTATCCCTATTTTACCCTGATTACAGTCTTAAATTTTTCAGTGGCAGCTATCACAATAACGAAAGAGGTTTGGATGAAAAAAGAAACTCAAATTTGGTACCATCTGTTAAATGACTTCCAGTCTGAGAGAACAGATGCTGGACTTCACTATCAGTTTGTGATTGATCTAGAAGTATTTTGTTAATTGGGACTAAAACTACAGCTAGGACATAATAAGTGTCAGGGAAAATATGAAAGAATAGCTCAAATTCTTTTCAGACTGCCTGGTCAATCAGAAAAGGTTTTGTTATTTTATTAATCATTATATGGCATTAAAAAAAATCTTTCTTTGAATAAACAGGACAACATCTGAAGAACAGAATACATGTTCTGCTTAATGCCATAAATACCATGAACTCAAATGGTTCATCAGATTCAACCATGTCACCTGAATGTGATAGCAATGTTCTTTTCTTGTATTACTGCACGTTTGCTGTTTTATTTCATGCACTACTTATTTTACACTTGAAGTGCACTTTAGAACTAGAGGCAAATCAGTGCTGCCTTCAGAGAATTGTAGGGCAGTCACGTCTCAAAAACCTGCTCAGCTACTGGTGTATCATAACAGAGTGTGTAGGACAGCACATGGTCCAACGTGGGTATTTCTGCTCAGAACTGAACTGCCAGTTCCACGAGTGCCAAACACCAAAGTGCCAGAAGTGCCAAAACAGTTAAGCTAATTACGAAAGTCAGTTTCAATTACAAAATAATTGCTACGATAATTGTGGCATAAATACAGAGGTTTAATTTTCAGTGCACGCACTAAAAAATGTTTCATCTGCAAACAGCTCTGGGTTTTCCAACTTGCATGTGACTGCAGCAAAGGAGTTTAATGTGAGAAAAACCACTGGTCTGTGGCAAAGGAAATGCAGTATTAATTTTAAATTTTCAGCAGCTATGTACAGAACAAATGAATTTTCTCTAAATACTACTTTAACACTGTGTGAAGGAGCACAGATATTCAAAATGCAGTGTTCAGTTGCTCGTGCCATGTTTTTTCATTTGTCAGATATCGATTTTTCTGCATGTTTTAAAACAATCTGTACCTAATTTAACCTGTGTTGTTTAAGCTTTCTGTGTTTCCCAGAACATTATGCCAAAGCATATTTCAGTATGACTGACGATCAGAGTTTTAGAAATGGTACTGCTGCAAAAATAAGAGCTGGTGTAATGTATTTTTCTGTAACAGATTTTCACTTTAACAAAAAACCCCAACCCTTCCACCCTTCTGGGCCTTTCCCCCCATGCCTTTACATGGTATAAATACAAAAAAAAGTCCTTCTCTATCCCTGCTACCTGCTCAGCTTTGACTGTCACTCCTATAGCTGACAGAGCGATGTATTTTAGGCACAGAGAACTCCTTTAGGCCTAGAGGATTCCTGTGTACTGATGCAAGTCAGTGAAGCATGGTGAGGTTTTAACCTCCAAGTATTACTGCAGTGCTCATGTAATAGCATAAAATGCACTTGGCATTGCTAAAATTGTATTAAAGAAACCAACCCAACAAAATGCTATCTTCTCTCTTTGATGGTCAAAACCAAAGCATTCAAAACATGTCCTGGACTGAAACAGATTTCACTTATTTTTCCATTTTTTTTCCCATTTTCATGGTTACAAAATGCTAGAGGTCAGCATTACATACTGACATACTCACTTTATAAATTTCTCAACTTTGCAAAGGGTGTATGATCTGCACTGTTAACCAAGTATTCTTCTTTGTACTTTCATTTATCAGACTAAGTATTTCATTAATATGGAAATGCTTGCAGCAAACATCATGAAAAACCTCTCAGCTCAAACAGGTCTGACTAATGATGCAGGACTTAGACAAAGTTCAGCCCCCTTTAACATCATAATGTACTTGGAGAGTCACTAGCACTATCAAAATTGCACCACTTAGCAAATAACACAATCCATTGTAAAAGAAAATGCATGCAAAAGATTTAGATGCACATGTATTTGGCCATGCAAATAAAAACAATGAACACCCACCTAAAATCCTGTGCTGGCCTTCAGAATTACAGTGTTAGACTGAGACCCACATAACATCATTGATATGCAAGTCAACTGACTTTGTGTTTACTTCCTTTATTCATGTGAATTTAACCGTAAATGTTGTCTCACCTACACCTTCAGCTGAAAGGTTCCCACCTCCAACTCGTCCCTGACCCCCAGGTCTCTCCTGCCACTCCCTAACCTGCCAATACAGCCATTTCTGGAACCTTGCTACGAACTAGTTGTAATCCAGGCTGAAATATCCCCCTTGCACCCAATGAAAAGTCTGGGAGTTTCCCAGTGATTTTTTGTTTTCAAACAGAGCAGTGATAGATTGTTTCACACAGCTGGGGATAGGGAGTGAACTGCAACACTGTATGGAGAAGCTAACAGGGAAAAGGCATAAATTTTGCAAGCAAATGAAAGCAGCACCATCATTTAAGCCATCATGTGGCCTAAAGTAGAGCAGAAGTAGACCCACTAGAGGCTTTCTAAGCAAACAACAAAAAATAGCTCTATTCTGCTTGATACACTTATGGGTCCCAGAGGTCACTTAGAGATCCTAAAGAATTTCATCTTTCTTGAAGTGATGTAAGAACACCTTCCCCCCACACAAACACAAAACTTCAGGTCATAAAACTGCAAAGGGATACATGTGGCCCAAGTGTAACCAAGAAAGCATCGCTCTTACAAGACTGAAGACTGCCTGCAAAAACAACTGATTAAGAGTTACTGCATCCTCACTAATTGCAGCTTTGCAATAATATTTAGTAGTAACTATATCGAAAACAAATTTATCCTCAAAAGGGAAGAGTTAGGTTGTAAAACAGAAAAGTGAGATAAAGAAGAGCCCATGCAGGACAGTAGCTGGGTACCAAAGACAACAGAAGTGACACAAGAAAACAAGGGAAGTGAAAAGTGGTGCAAGAACAAAGATCCAATGGTAAACTGGACAATACGGTCCTGAACAAATAAATCATTGCTAAAAGTTCAGTTCATATTCCAGGGCCTTATGTCACCATTCAACTTCATGTAAACCTCTTATTTCAAAAAGAAAAATAGAACCACAGTTAATTGATTGTCCCATTTGAAATAACTCCTTTTTCCAGAGGAAATTCTCTCTTTTACAGAAAACAAGTATGATGCATTTTGTTATGGATCCAAATACACATGGCAGCTTATAAAAGGACTATATACCAAGAGGTAAGAAAAGTTTTTAGTCTTAAGAAAAAGGTGAGTTACATGACACCTACTGCCACAACATGCTTGAGACTGTGGTCACTGGGATGAGAAGCACTTGGGAAATCAGCAGGTGCCCCCAAAGCTGGATCGCTGCTCCGTCGCACCAGAAGGGGTGTGCCTACGAGACAAAAGAGAATGCAATGGTTCAGTGATGCTAAACGAGCACAAGGGAAAGCTTCATGGAGTTTAAATATGGGGTGTGCAGCACTTAAATATAAACTTATCTGTGGTAATATCCATCTGTTAAATTACTAGATTTGACAGAGTTTTGCCATTTAGTATTTACAAAGCTAAAGAAATGATCACATTTTAAGCGCTGCTATACAGACTTGCCTCCATGAGCTCCTCAGTTCAGTTAAAGCTGCTGACAAACAGGAGGAAAAGGCACCTTCTCAAAAAAACAAATGAGTAATTGCATGTACCTGTGACCATCTGGACCATCAAGTTCTGCCAGGGAAATCATAGGTTTGGTCTACGGAATAACTGTGAACACAGAAGAACTAGACTACTATTATTAGTTCCTACAACTGGTAGTGGTTACTGAACCAGAACATGGTCCCAAGTCTTTCACTCCCCACTAAGGACAGCTCTATTGTGCTATTCTGCATTAATCCACCAAATTTGGATCTCACAATCTCATCTTCAGCTGTTCCTTACTTTCTCCTGGTGTATGTCCAAAGGCTGTACTGACCATCTGCTTGTCTTTCCCATACTAATTATACAAGCCCACATTTTAACCTGTATGGAAGGTCACTTTGAATATTATGGCATAACCACAGCCATAAATTTGATCTCCATCAGTTCACAAGAGGCAATAGTTCGTGACCACTACACTTCTGTGCTGCCTCAAGGTGAGGCATATAAATGACAGATGAGGCCCAAGAGGTAGCTGAAGGATAACTCCCTCCATTAACTTCATTCAGTGTCTAACACACCTTGGGCTGGCTCTGCAGACAGCCTGAATACGGGTATGAAGAGAAGACGGGGAGAAATTTCATTCACAGCAGATCTGCCTCCCACTGCTGACTGCCAGGACTGGCAGGGAACAGACACAGGCACTGGAAGCTGTTTGAGAAAAGCTACAGACTAAACATCTTCCACTTGCACCATCTTCAATCAGACTCGCCTACTACTCGTGTCTATTCACGTACTTTCCAGGAATAACCTCAAAGACCAGTCAGCAGCTTCTACCAACGCAGCCACCCACTTAGCAGAGCACGCTGTCAAACACCCTTTGCAAAACTTCCAGGTTGACCAAGAGGGAAAACATCTTTAGGAATACAAGAAAGGAATTTTTCACATTATCCAAAGTAAAATTACACAAAAATAACTTTTTTCCCCTCCAAGCCTTTCCAAAGTAATTAATCCATAGGCAATAAGAAAAAAAAAAAGAACAACATTGGTCTAAGACAGTAATTCTTCAAATGTTTCAAGTGAGTGAAATTAAGATTATAGCTGTCAGTTATAATACTAATTATAGTGGCTGGGGCTGATGACAGCCATAATTACTAGATCTATAAAAGGAGTTTGAACATGCAACAGTTTCCTCATTAAATGCTAACAAAGCTGGAGTGACTGTACCATGTTCACTTTCAGCACAACTTTGTCATTATAGTTGGAATAAATATCAGCACCTGATGCTGAGAAACAACCAGAGAACCTAATGCTCTTACCCCTCCTCAGAGGGAGCAACAGTTTTTATAGGCAGGTAATCCCTTCCATGTTCACTTCCGCAGGAAATCAGTAGGAAAAGCAAAAGTAACACTTAAATTTGTGTCCTGGTATTGAGGGAATGCTTAAAAACCAGGAGGTGAATATTGGCTTTTGAGCCAAGCGATTATCATCTCTGCACCAAGAGCTGTGCACGTTTTTACAAGAAGGTTCTGAAGAAAAGGTTTGATCACCAAACTTACTAATTTTGTGCAATTCCCCACTGTGTCAGTATGTCAAAATGAACTAGATCTCTCCACTCAAATAATCCTGTTCTCTTCATACAAAGATGAAGAGAAATTTATTTCCCACATAGGCACATTTGATATGAAGGCATATAAAAGCTAAAGTCAAAAAACATTGGATTTTTAAGTCACTCCCTTTCTTAAGAGAAATACTTACTCATTAAAATAAATTCTTCTGTGTATGACCAAAGTGTTTCCGGTGGCCTGTATCCAACTTTTTAGTCTCTCTTCAATACAACAGTTTGAAAACAGATGCTGAGACATTTTTGTGTGATTCAACATAATTCAGTCTCTGACTGCTTTTAACATAAACATGAACAGCACAGAGAAACCCTCTTGCTAAACTACCTGAAAACCCCTTTCATGGGTACTTCTACTTGTAAAACTTCCACAAGTCAATGTACACTCTTTGCATTATTCCAGCCCCTCTCCTCATTTCTATCCTCCTTTTTCAACAGTGAGAAATCCACAGTAACTCAAAGAGGGTACAAGAAATTTCCCTCAGTCAACTGAAGAGGCCAAAGATGGGAAGGGAGGGGGACAAGTGACCCCATAAAAAAATCACTTATATTGAGATCACTCCTCCTCCCAAAGCCAACACCCTGAAACCAGATTTCGGCTTTTTCCTGAGCTGTCTTCTGCAACCAGCTCCTCATGTATTTCTCATTCCTGTGGCTGAGAGAAAGATGAAGGGTCCCACCTCCATGATGCCAGCAGACAGGACCCCAGCTTGTTCCAGGGCCTCCTAGCAGCCCCAGCAGGTGAAAGAACACTCCTCCTGTCCCACACCACTTCAGCACTTCTGTCTGCTCTCTGTATTGACTGTTGCACGACACTGTTTGTACTACGTTCTCCATCCTCAGTTCTGAAGATCTGCTTTTACTTGCTTTCTGTCACTGTTTTCCAGAGAACCTGAAGAAAATGACATTACCCAATTTTAACCTTACAGCTGTTTAAACTTTTAAACTGAAGTCTGCAGGAGCAGCAGTATTATAGAGAATACTGTTTTCCAGTTTGGAAGATAGCCCTGCAGCTATCTGCTTTCTTTTTATTCTTGCAAGTTTTTGCTTATTGCCATGAGGCTATGAAATTTCTGGTGCTCATCTGGAATTGTGTCCTTACTTGCACAAAAACAACTGGACTTTTTGGCTATTGTCTACAATGCTTTCTCTTTTCTCCCAATATGTTGTAAATTTTAGGGTCCTACAGATTGTTTGCCTCTTGAAGAGAAAACCAGAGTATTTTCTTCATTTTTAAAATGTATTTACTGACATCTAACATAATTTCTTGTACAGAAATATCACACATCATAACGTCTCTGTGAAACAAGTCAGCTGTAATCTTTAGCTAAAATTATACAAAACATTCCCTCTGGCCCTTATTGTTTTACATGCACACACCACAAAAACACAAACTCAACATTTTATTAGGCAATAATAAATTGAACCAAAGTGCTTTCTCTAACAGAAGAAAACACATAGCAAACAGGAAGATTGGACTAAAGATTTGAGAAGTGGTACTTTTCTCCTTTGCAGGGAGACTCCTTTATCACCTTTCACGAGGGAGCCCCTGAGCTCAACACTCTCCTCCACCTCCCCTCATCTCCTCTGTGGCTCAGGCTGCTCCCTGCCATAGGCACAGCGTTCCAGCCTGCACTCTCCCCCAGGCTCCTTCCTTTTTCCAGCCTCTCCCTGCCTCCTCTGTACTGCACATTCAGGTCTCCTCAAAGCAAGCATGCTCCCTTGCACTCCAGAAGAGAGAAACCCACCCAATTCCACTGTCCGGGACTCAGCCTGACTCAGGAGCTGCACCACATCCACTATGCAAACATACCTTGAATTTGGTTGTCACCATCTTCCTTAGACATGAATAAAATATAACAAACAAACATCACTGATACTACTGATTACAGACAAGCTATAGACAATTATATGTGTTTTCTTAAGAGATTTTGTCATCCATTTTCTTCTGTCAGGAAACAGAATGTTGCCTTTTTCCTTACTGCTTTCCTTTACTCATGCTATGTTTCCATGTTATTCTACTCACACTCTTGCATTTGTGCTGAACATTTATAATAACCAGTGTAAGCTCAAACACAAAATTCATCTTTCTCTGAATGATGAGACACAGAAACTCCTTCCTGCATACCAAGTTGATCATAGAAACACATTTTTTACAAACACTACTACTTTGCCCAGAACAGCACTTTGTATTTTAAACTTTGGAACTCAGTTTAGAAGAGTAGTTACCCTCATCTTGCAGCTCTGCATCAGGAGTTTACAGACACATGCCTAAGTCTAAAATTTTTCTCATGAATGACAGCCTTTAATCTCAATCACTTCAGGGAATGCTTCCCCTTCTTTCAAAATGTGCACTCTGTACCTTGTATTATGGTACCACAGCACCTTCTAAGCACATGTAAATGTGTCAATCTTATTCACAATACATACTCTTTGACAAGGCTGGTGAGATAAAGTCCTGCAGTTTTCCTTCCTTAAAGTAAGTACTCTATCACTTAGTTTCGACTGTAGATCAATCTTTTCCTTTTGCTAGCATCACCTTCAAAAATTAGTATCTGCATAGGTTCACGGTTAACAGTGTATTTCCCCTGAACATTTATGTTTTGGAAATATTTTTATAAACTGAAAATATGGTTGAAACAAGCATATGGTAGAAACCACACTTAAGATTTAAATTGTTGCATTAGAAAAAAAAAAGAGAAGTTCTGCAATTTGCACACAATTCAAAACTTGCATCAACACAATGGAACAAGAATCATCTCCATACCAGATGTAATCCTATTGTCTTTGTTTTGCTTGGTTTTCCAATGTCACCAAAAAGCTGTGCACAGGCATTAACACTTACCGTGACCAGGACTGTGCTCTGCCTCACTGAAGGCCTTTGGCAGCTCAAACATCAGCACCTGAGGTTAGGAGGGGCCTGACCAACCAAAGCGAAGGGTTTCAGAACACTGTGCAAGCACAGGTAAATAATGCAAGGCCTGGAGTTCCAGATGTGGACACGGTCAGGGGAACTTCAGAGCTCCAGCTGTCCCTGCTGCGTCCCCCTAAGCTCTACAGGGTTTCTAGGCTGAGTTCTGGCATCACATTTGAGGCCTAAAGTTAGACAGCTGAGTACTGCTCAGGGTGATCAATACCACAAAAAAAATGATTCTTTTCCCTCCTTAATTTTGCTCACTTCCTCTAAAGTCTGTTTGCTCAGGAAAGCAGAGTTCACCTCCAGCATGAAATTCATTTATTCTTTGAGATTTAGGCTGTGGGTTGCTGTTCCTGGGACAAATTCAGAAAAATGCTGAAGCCAATGAGAGTTTATCACCCATGAGCATTTTTAGTATGCTGAGCTATGTACAGTGCAGGCAAGTTATGTACTAAAAATCAATTGCAGTGTTGCTTTGGATGCTAAAACTCTCAGGTGATTTTAGGGAAGCTGACAAACCGAGGAACATAGGAAACAAACGTGTATTGGACGTTGTTATGCTATTGCATCAGTGACTACTAACATATTAGGAGACTGGTTTTTTGGTTTTGCACGTAACAGGGAAGAATTATTTTAGAGGA
The DNA here is from genome assembly GCA_026770055.1 of Myrmophylax atrothorax. Taxonomy (NCBI): domain Eukaryota; kingdom Metazoa; phylum Chordata; class Aves; order Passeriformes; family Thamnophilidae; genus Myrmophylax; species Myrmophylax atrothorax. The sequence continues at coordinate 12,823,647 of JAOXXN010000102.1, forward strand.
GAACAAAAGATACACTTCTACAGAATACCATAAGTGAGTAAATTTACAGTAAATTGCTGTTATAGTTTCAAAATCTTCCATGGATTTTTTTCTCTCCCTTACCAACACAGAGGTCGGGGAGCTGAAGCCCAGCTCCCCACTACCTGCTCCTGAAACCGGCTAACAAGGGGCTGGCTGATAGCTTTGCATTCCAGCTTAATGGCTGGGGAGAGCACTGGGAGGTGGGGCAGGGAAAGATTCTTCCAGGTTTCTGTCACTCTTCTGCCCTTTGGCTGCTGTGGGTGCCAGCCACCTGGGCTGGTGGGAACACCTGGGGGGAGCTCCCTTGACTCAGCCCCCCAACTCCAAGCACCCTTTGCTGTTCTTCGGAGAGAGAGCAGTCGCTGCTCCCTGGACTTGCTACAGACTCCCTGAGGGCCGACATCACCTGCACAGGAGTTGCTACAACCCCCCAGCACTTTTGGACACAGGAGAGGGAGAGGGTCCTCACACTGCCTCGGGAAAGGTTTCAGCCTGTCCCTGTGGCCGCCACTCCCACAGGAGTTGTCAGAACCAGCACGTCTCCCTGGTCGCTCCTCGTCTTTGCAGCATCGCCTCCCGCTGTCTGTAAATCCAACTGCACCAAAGGGGCAGAGATAGGACTGGATTTGTTTGAAAGTTTTGGTTACAATGCTGCTGTTTGTTCTGTTCTGGTTTTGGTTATCTGTCTATCTGTCTATCTATCGTATATTGTATGGCCAGACTTCCCAAAAGCAGATTTGGGCAGGGCTCTCCCCACGTGGGTTGCCCTTCCAGCCTGTGCACAGAACTGGCCCCACCGTTTAAGTCCCGAGGTCCATTTGCCACAGCCGAGCGAGCTTGGACAGTGACAGGGAAGTGCTCGGGACTGTCACAGCCCCCGGTACTAACCAGGGCTGACCCTGCTGAGCATCCGAGATGTGACGGGATGGGATGGCAGGGAGGCATTGAACTGCCAGGGGACGGTCCCACTGAGACTCGAACTCAGACAGGTAGTGTGCTGAACGTTTTTCAACTTCCCAGGGGCTACTTTGTTTCTGCCACCTCACTGAGTGTGTCTTATTGCCCGGCCTGTGCACTGCCCATCTCAGCCTTTGCTCCCCGTGCCACTGCCAAACCCTGGTGGCATGGGAGGAAGTTGCTGAGCCAGCTGCCCACTGCCCATTGCCGCAGTGTGGGGAGCTCCTGCTGCAGAGCTTCGTGTTGCTAAGCAATGGAGATCTGACAGTGCATTTCTCCGCTGTGCCGGAGAGCGGGAGCAGCGACGCTCCCAAGCCCCGTTCAGAAAATGCATTTGTCAGACCACACGGACATGAGACAAGGAGCTGAGTCAGGCACAGGAGTCTGTTTTTCCAATACCTTTGACAAGCACAGTATAGCTTGGGAGAGAAATGTGATTTCTTCGTTGAGTTTGTGGTCCTGAAAATGAGAGGTGGAATATTTGTTGTAAGCACTACCAAGAAATGCTGTAACAGATTTTTTTTTTTGTTTTAATTTACACTTGGAAATATTCACTAGTTTGTTAGAAATTTTTGTCATCTGTATTGCAGTAGTTATTGGGTTGCTTGAGTTGCTCTGACACTGTCAACTGCTGTCACCTGATTAGTTGTAATTTACCTCTGAAGTTCACATAATTGAGTGGCACGAGTGTCTGGTTTCGTGGGCCATTTGTATTTTCTGTTTGTTTGGGTTTTGGTGTTTTTGTTTTGTTTTGGTTTTGGTTTTTTTTAAGCTGGCAAAATACATGCAAAAATTTGTAAACAGTATGGAGACAGACACTTTTACTGGGAAGAAAATAGATGATACACCCTAAAGTCTAGACTGAGGGATGACCTGAAAATCTGGCTGAAAACTTCTCGTGTCTTCTCACTGTAAAATCCTTATTAAGGCAGGAAATACAGCTTCTGCTCAACATCATTTTTCTGTTCATGAGTTCAGCCTCTGAATCCATGTGGAGGATAAATGAGCACAAAAAAGGAATATGAGGTATATATGTAAACAAAAATATTCTTGACTAAATGTTACCTTGATGAAAAAAACCTACCTAGTGAGCAGTAGTTCTTATCTTTTAATTGTACCTGCACAAGTAATCTACCCATCACTGCCTTTTTCTGTAGCAAATGAAACAGGAAAGAAAATCCTTTCATGCTAACTAGTAAAGAGAGGTAGTTTCATGATGCAAATTTCAGCCATATCTCTATAGATCAGGTTCTATTCAATTTTTAAAGTAAATGGAGCTGGCCTTAGGACAGGCCCATGCATCTGTGTCCTCTGCAAACTTAGTAATGACTGACTACAGTGAAACAATATTGAATATATGTGTACATTGAATTTGTATTTTTTTTGGCCAGTAACACAAAGATAAAATTTAGAGAAAGAACGTAACTCTTTGAGTTGCTGGCTTTATTTAGAGTTAGAACCGTGTTCTGATATCGCAAGAAAAGTTCCTTCGGGTTGGATGAAAGATCAAACAGGATCATTACTCATCCTTCAAAAATTGTTTACTGCAGGTAAGAAATTGTAAGAGCAGGAAAAGCTTATAGTAAGTCAGCTTGTCTCTGAGTACTCTACAGCCTTACAGAAGTTTGTGCTGTGTTAGTGCTTCTGTGCTCAGAGGCAGCAAGTTTTGTTTAATAACTTATAGTTTATTTTTCCTTGATTTTGTACAAACTGCTTTGGGGTCTGGGCAAACTTAAGAGCACCCAGCACATCCCCTTATGAGTGGTTCCACAGTTTGATTTGATGTGTGCGGGGAACTTTTTTCTTTTGAAGTCTGCTCACTGCCCTAGGTGAATAGTTTTGGTACAAGCATCTCTTATTCATCTTTTCCTTGCCATTCATGAGTTTGTAGAACTGCCTATGCCCCCAGTTGTGTGCCTGTTTGGTATGGAGAGTTTTGACCTGTTAACTCATTTCTTGTATGTTTTTTCATA
>JAOXXN010000102.1:12826697-12839327 GCA_026770055.1 Myrmophylax atrothorax
CTGAGCATCCGAGATCTGACGGGATGGGATGGCAGGGAGGCATTGAACTGCCAGGGGATGGTCCCCACTGAGACTCAAACTCAGGTCCTTGGGATTCAGAGTCCAGAGAGCTCTCCTTTACACCACGGGACTGCCCTTATCTATATCTCTAGACAGATATTTATAGTAAAGAGCTGCTATCCTCTTCTATACATTTTCTGATTAAAGTCTCCTAATTTCAAAGGTTGTGGTGGTTTGTGGGAAGAGGCCCCTTCCTAGTCCAGACAGACATTTTAATTTTCTTTTAAACTGAGACAATCACCTACACAGTTAAAGACATAATTTTAAATTCTGCTCCTGAATATAAAAATGCTGACTATAATGGGAAAAGAGCTGTCCATCAGTGTGTATCAAACTGCCAACTGCTGCCTGCTTCCACATTACATCTGCCTGGACAGACAGACAAATTATTTTCTTATCTGCAAATGCCTCCAAATATTTTTTTAAGAGCGTCTTCTGAGACACGCACAACAACATTTCTAGTCAGAGTTGAAAGAAAAGACCATAAATTCTATATGCATACACTCACAAATGTGAAATTGCACCCCAGCATAGACAGTTCTTGGCTCAAGGAGCTCTGAACAGACACAAAATGAGCAAACACCACGTAAACCGAGAAGCCAAAATTGCTTTTAAACTGGTCTTGTCATGAAACAGTTTAGGCACTAGAAACAAAACTAAAAGCAAGATATTAATTTATATTTAAATACATGGAAGATCATCAATATATGCCTACTTTTCTTCTTTTTATCAAAGAATTTTCACGTTAACAGGCATACAGACAGTTCTTCCACTCAGTGCTATTTGAGAGCACTGAGCAATCAGTGTGGGTAAATCTGGTCCCCCTCAGATTTATTGCTTACCACCACCAGAGCCATCATGTAATGGTTCTGCCATGTACTTCAAATGTAGCTGGCACGAGCTTGTATGTTCTACCTTGTGATGGGACTGTACAGCTTCTTTTATTTCTTAAATATGTAATGCTCTGATGGTGTGACTCCCATGTTTAAAGCTAATCCAAATTGCTCATAATGGCACCTATCAATACAGTTCCAAATCTACAGCTATCTGTTCTTCCCAAAGTGCACACTGCACGTTTTAAATTCCCATGGATACAAGATTAGATTAATGAACTAGGATGATGTAACAGTTAAGACAATTGATTTAAATCTACAACAGATTAAAATCCATTTCCAACAAGGGCTGTCTTTTACGTATCAACCCAGTGCAGGACAAAGTACTTCCCTATCACTCTAAATGAGATGTAATTTTTCTTACAAAGAAAAATTAAAGCAATGGCCTACAAGTAAAACTCACTAATGGCTTTAAACAGGCATTGTTTTGGGGTGGTATTCTTCAGTGCCAGATATTTCAAAATACTTATTTTCTCTGGTTGCATGTGCCATAACATATTATTTCAGATTTCAGTTGTGAAGAACAAGAAATGAATGAAAAACTGTCAAGGACAGTTTTTATGACCAGAATGCAATTTCTTTGGTCTGGTCATTGTCAGAAACAGGGCCTAATGAAACAACCATGAAGTTTTTACATTTACAGTTTTTTCTGTTTCAACGACAGTTACACAGGAATCACTTACATACATTATTTCAGTAATAAAGCTTATCTAAATGCCATTTTCAGGATCAAAATCCACATCCACATGGTAAAAAGTTAACTATTTCTCATCTTAAGGCACTAAGACACATATGCATCCACAGAAGATGTACAAATAATGCCAGGGCTTTCTCCCCACTTCAAAATCTTTCTCAAAAAAGTTTCCAGCTGAAGGATGGGACTTGAGTTTGGATCCTAAGCAGGTATTCTCTTCTTGCACTTAAGGTCACATAGAGAGTGACTTCAGGATCTTCTCTATCCCCTCAGTGTTCCCATGTCCAGCTCCCCCTCGGACAGACAGGGAGCACACAGACCTGCTGGAGCCCCGGGGGCACCACGACTGCTCCAAAGGGTCCTGGCGACAGGCACCACATGGAAGGGACTGGGCAGAGGGGAAGGAGCTGCAGCAGAATCCTCCGGGCACAGGGGTCAATCAGCTCACAACAGCGAGTTGGGATTCCCACCCCGCCTCCCAACTCAAACTCAAGCAAAATGTGCAACTCCTTCCCTTGCCGGACAGACTGATCAGGAGTTTTGTGCAAACACACTGGCTGCCACAAAAAAGCAGCAGCACTTTGCACTATGGGGCAGGTACTCTACTGGCACTCTAGTACAAGTGAAGCATCTTTATGAATCACACAACTATTTTGTCTCTACTGACTGAAGTACATCCTCCAATTTACACCTTCAGACACAAGATTAAAAAGTAGAGCCACTTCATACATTTTATGGTTTTTAATTTGGGGGGGTGGGGGGTGGGGGGAGAGAATTGTGTTACATTTAAATTTCCCTACACACACACACACTGGTTTTGGGGGATTTGTTTTGTTTCATTGATTTGTTTGTTTGAGGAGTTGGGTTTGGTTTGGTTTGTTTTTGGGGAGGGGGGGTGTTTGGGGTTTTGCTTTGGTTGCTTATTTTTTAAAATTTAATACCTTTCAAAAGTGGCATTTCACTGTCAAAAGAGACCAAACTCTGGAAATATTTAAAAACACCAAAAACACCAGTTGTCTTAGTCATCCACCTTGCTGGACACAGCAAAAAGTATTCATCTTATTTAACAGACTGGTTTTTTTAAGCAGCATATTACCTGTAGTTACAGAATTTAAATAAATCATTTTAGGGTAATACATCCTATAAGATTTTAAAACTAATAGATCTCAGACTCTTGCACCTCATTTTTATTCACAGATTGAAAGGTGAAAATAAGTCTTTCTTCTATTTCAATTCCCAGCCCATTTCTCAACTTCAAATAAAATACTTAATGACCTATACTCGTTGAATAAACTGACACAAAGAAAATATTCTGTGCACCTGCAAAAGAGGCCACGCTGCCAAAAGCTGGTTTAGCACTCGAGCTAACATCAGTTACAGGTGCTTATGCAGTCACTTTTCCATGGTTCAGTGATTTAATTTTCTTTAAAACTTTGGCAGCTAAACTGTACAGCTTGAATATCACTTTGGCAGCATTTTATTGCTAGTAGTAGAGTTTAGTAGAGTTAGTAGATTTTAAAAGAGGACCACAAATACAGCATTGGCATATTTTTGTAATATTTAAATATGTCCTGTGTTTTATATCTCTGATCTAAATTAAGAACCTTTTCTGTTTCTCCTTTCTTTAAAAAGAGATGTCCTACTGTTATCATCTGTTCTGGTCATGGGAAACTTGTTTTAGTCCCAAATTTCAAACTGATAAAATAGTGAAATCTTTTGAACCTGAAACTCTCTGTAAGGTTTCAAGGATTAAGAGCACCGAAGCAGCTATAGTGGTCCCACCTCACCCAGTATCCTATATCTAACAGTGGCAGCAAAGACTCAGGGAGAAAGCCTAACAGTGTTCTGTGCTACCAGCTTGCAAGAAATAACATTTATTTCCAAATCCATGTGTCACCTAGACCACCATATTTCGAGATGCTGCTGAGCCACCTCCTGTGAATTTATCTAATCCTATTATAACTCATTGATTTTTGGCATGTTACATCAAATTACACAGTTTAGTTGAATGCTTCATGGAAAAAATCAGTTTAGGGTTGTTTTGCTTTGTAATCTGTTGAACAACAGCTTTGTTTGATACTCTATTTTTTACATGGTGAGGAAATTGAATAACCATTCCCTATTGATCTGCCTTAATATTTAAAATGGTAAGATGATTATTTCTGTAGGAAAGTTAAAAAAGGACTCAGTCACAGAGGGTTGGTTACTTGTCCCTTTTCCTGGAAGGGTTAAGAAGAAATGATCAAATACTCCTCAGGATTTCTCTTTCCAGGGAATATACTGCATCCTTCTTTTACTTCTTGTCTACAGTAAACAGACCTCCCTCTACTGAAGCAATGATTTGTGAAGAATGAAAAACATAAATCAGCAGCCAGCAGGTGTATGGGGAAACTGCAACATATTGGGAAGGAGGTGCATCTTTTTGGAACTATGTTCAGGTGCAGGAAGTAAATACACAACTCTGTATTTCACTTGGCTGATACTCTAGATATCTGTTGTGATAAACAATCACAATCTGAAGTGGCACTTAAGAGGGACAAAAAAGGAACTGTCAGCTAAGGCTCTTGAAAGGGTAAATTAAATAGAAAGCAATGAGAAAGAACTACATGGCAATGGGCAAACATTGAATGATTTAACAACTATTTCAAAGTTCTTTAACTATTACTTTTATAAAGATGAGTTCATCTGTGTACGGGAGCATGGTCATACGGAAGAAAACAGCAAACAATCATTAGTGAATAAATCATGCAGAAAAAAAGCATTAAAATGGTATGTTTGGTTTCATAAGCAAAAAGCATGATCTACTCCCTCAAGACCTTTAGCTGTAGTTTTATCTCTTTTAACATGAACAATCTCAAACTATCCATCAGCCAAGGCTTCCCAGGCTCATTTCCACCTGAAACACACACTTTGCCATGTTGCCTCAGAGCTGACACACCAGAGCACTGCAGAGAATCATCACAGACATCCCCTCCCCTGCCTCACCCAGCACTAGGGGGGCTGAGCTGGCACTGCAGCCCCCCAGGCTCATACTGCACTCCAGCCCTTCCCAGCCTTCAGCTGCAGATATTCAGCTCACTAAGTGGCTTGGTCTGTTCCTTTCTAAGAGATACCCCTCTGAAACCAGCTGGGCAACATAACAATTTACAAGTACTGACAAAACCTGCAACATCAAAAAATTAGTGAAATAGATAAAAATCTGAGGACAAACACTGAAATCAAACAAAGTGTGTCAAAAAGCACTGCTGACTTTTTAAACAGAATTTATTCCATCATTTTAAGTCCCATTCATTACCTTCCCCCAAACCTTCCCTGAGGCAATAAAAGCCTAGAAATTAACATCTCAGCTAGAGAGCTACTGCAGAAAAGTGTGTAACTTGTGATGGAAAAATATTTTTCTCCCTACTTAACATACTTTCATGGGGATACCCCTCTTACTCCAAAGTAAGGCATATTAAACCAAATGCAAAGGGAACAGAGACAGGGGGAATAACTGATGAGAAATAATCTTTGGGGAAATCAGAGATAGAAGGGCTATTAAAAAAGAAAAGGGATTATTTGGTAACCAACTATGCACATAAATTTATTACCTACACTGGTATTAAATTCCTGGGTACAGAGCAAGGAAAGAAAGACTGGCTTGTTTTGTAAATGGGCAGCCTAAAGATGGAAAAACACACAGAAATTATATATATATATATCTATCTTCATAGAAAATATTACAGTATTCTTTTGCTGCAATACAAAGGTAAAGCAAAGCTCATTTCCATGAATCAAGGACAACTAGTGAGACCAAGTTTAAGTCATGAGGTCAAAATATACCAAGCTTTCACTCTGACTGAAATGAAGAGTTATCGTCAAACCTTTAGCTTGCATGAGAACAGAAACCATTTGTTTTAGAAATGCAAGGAGACTTGAATTGATCATCACCACTCTTATAAATCAGATTACACTGAATGCTGCAGAGGAGAAAAATCTATCAAGTCCTGAGTCATCCTCACAACACCTGTGGCAAACAGCACAGGAATGTTTGGTATCATTACCATGAGAACAGCTTTCCAGTGCAGTGAAAGAGAATACAGCCAGATTTCCGTAAGGAAATAAGCAGTATTCCCTCCAACCATGGAAGGCAGCTCGTGCCTTTCTTTTGAAACTCACCATTTTCAACATGTTAGGTTTTCTGGAATCATGCAGGAGAGAAATGTTATATGCATGTAGCACACTCCCATGTACTGACAAACACCAGGATGCTCAGCCAATAAACTGACATTGCAAGATTAACATGAAAAGAATAGCTTTCATGTAAGAAAAAGTGTCTTTCCTACTTACTCTGACACAGTTTGCATGCTGTGTGTACAAGGCATTAGCAACATTTTGTTCATCAAATTAATAGTTTCACATCATATGTTTCCATAAATTTAAAAACTCCACAATCATGTGGTTTCCTCTGTATTTAAAAACACAGTCTGTATATCCATTGTGTCTCAACACCAACTTGAAAGAGGACTAATCAAATATATGCTGTTTCAAATGCCCCCAAGCCTACTTACAATGCTTCCACTTCAAAGAGGATGAGAAAGAGAAGAGATTCTTTCCGAGCTCTGAAGTTACACAGGACTGGATGACATCCGCACCTTGGAGGTAACAATTTAAGCCCTGTCACAGCTATCAAGGGAGAAACTTCCAAAAACTCCTGGAAGAAACCCTCCCTTCAACTCCCTTGGACTTCAAACTAAGACACTGCCAACTGAAGCACCTCTGTTGACCAACTGAGCCACCCCAACACAAGAGGGCCATTCAAAGTAAGTAAGTGTTTGAAACAATCCCAGGAAGCACAGTTTAAGCCAGAGCAAGCCCCAAACCACTGGAATACATTAAGCTCATTGAATATACTCTCTACTGTCAGAGTGCATAGTAACCTTTCCCAACTGTTAGAAAGATATGGCAAGAACAGCAACAACTGCATCAAAATGGAAAATCAAAACTTTCTAGGCTAGTACTCTGATTATCCTGTACTAACTAAACCTTCTGAGGGTTGAAGCATTCCCAGCAATCTCTGTGCTTTCAGGAAAATAATGTCCATGGCAAAGACATTACATAAAATGTCCAGAACCAAAAGAACTGAGTGCTCAAAAGCTCAAGGGCCTCAATGTAGCTTGAACTCCAACTACCACTGCCATGTCAGCTTATTTTAGGAGAGAGATCATAACCAGTTATCCTAACCATTATTTATATCTGTACATATAAAAGAAGAAAATCTTCTCAAAGATTTGCTATAAAACAAAGGCATTCAAAATTTGAAACACCAGAGTAAGACCTTTCAACGGGAAAACCAAGACACTTGCCCCACTTAGCAGTGAGAACTTCCAAAGGGAGAAGGTAAATTCTGTAGTTTCCAACAGAATGTTTAACCTGCTATCAGTAGCTGTTATAAATTCAATAAGGTATAAATTCATTAAGAACCTAATTATATCTGCTTCCAGGTTCTAACACTCAGAAAACTTCTGGATTCTTCAAACCAATTCCCAGAGAAATGGAAAAAAGAGTAAATAAAACAACAAACAAAAAAATCATGGATATATCTACATACACCTCTCTTTTCTCCCTACCTTAGTATTCAAGAGCAACAGGTATCCCCTAACACTGTCTGTTTCCAGGCAAAATCCTGACTACTTAACACCAAGGAGATGAGAAAGAGAAAAGCAACAACTAAGTCTGTGTGCACTCAGCCATCATCTACCAAACGAGGCAAATGAAACGCTGAGCCAGTTGTGAAGGCATTTCCAGCTCAGAGTGACTTGTCCTTAAGATGGATCCTCCATAAATAAGTTACTGCTCTCCTTCCTGCCCATATGGACAGAAAAGGAAAAAACAAATTGACATAATGAAAATAACTCCCCCTTTCCTGTTCCATGACCTCCACGTGGGGAAAACCACTAGAAAACAACAGCTAACTATTAGGTGAAAAGGAAAACAGAAAGGCCACTGGCATGCTTATGGGGGCACAGCAAACTACAAGATGGTTTATGAGGGTCATAAACTCTTTCCCTGGAGTGCAGGTTCCCTGACACTCACATGGGCTGAGGTCACACTACAAAGCATTCAGCATACTGTGCTCTCACTGTTCATTGCAAGCTTTTGTCTATACACAATTTTATAACTAAGGGACATGGTAAAAAATGGCAATGAAGAACCCTAACAGTATTTGGGGTTAGAGATGTTGAAGTTCACCTCCATTCAGTTTCTCAAATGTAAATCAGCTATTTCAGCATTTAGTTGCCCACACCACTCTTTGGCAATTGTTGTCATGGTCACATCATTGGTGTACTCTGAGAAATTGTGCTCACAAGAAACTGTAACACAAGACAAGCTCTGCTGCCAGCTTAGCAACCGTGTCTCAATGTCCTCATCCGCACAAACACCAACAATCAGTAGATCAATTTATTCCCTGTTTCAAACAGCTGCCTGGACACATTAAATGGTCATGTGCTTCTCTAAATTTTGTAATGTATATTAACAGGTGCTTTATTACCATTTGTATTGTAGCATGAAAAGTTTTCTTTATGCAATCACAGATTCTGTCAAATTGGGATTTTTCTTTTATTTACTCTATTTATTTCATTGTCAACTGAACCGTGTACATCAGGATTTTCAGTACTGAAGGACACTGTCAGCAACAGCACCTGCTGATCCAGCTGTGTGGGAGCAGAGGGAGGCACTCGGATATGTTTGCACCTCACCTTACATTATGGACACTGCAGATACCCAGTTAATAAACACCTGAAGTCTTCCTGCATTTTCCTTAAAGTAAATATAAGAACACACAATTTAACCCATTTGAGAACCTATTTGAGAGTTAGCTTTGTAAGTACATAAGTGTTCGTTTTAGGGAAAACAAAGAACTGAAAATTTTCCTGACTGTTTTAAGGAGATATATACTATGTACTAAGACAGTAATTCAATATTAAGTAAAATAAACTTTTTTTCTCTCTAAAATTTTGCCAGTATGTGGAAGCAATGTAAAATATAAGGTTATTTCAGCTTTTGAGTAAAATATAATATTGCTTTTATTCTGGCTCAAGTTACAGGTAATACAGGAAAAATGAAGAGTAACCAACTACATCATAGAAAATCTATGACTTCAGACAGTCAAACTCATCAGTATTGTAGAGTATCAAATGTGAAAAAAACCTCAAAGTAGCAACCATACAACAGAAAAACAAAATTATTACCATCTTTGTCTAGCCACTGAAGCATTTAAGATTAGGTATAACATACAGTTAACTGAACCAGAGCAAATACACAGTTTATACAAAACAAAGTTTTAAGGCAGTACCTCAAGTGCCTTTTCTAAAACCAGTGCCAATTCTCTCATGTCTGACAACACGTTTAGTTTCATGTGCTTATTAAGCATCAAGCACTAAGTATTCTCCCAGCACAGCACTAACCAGACATTGTTCCAACATAAAGCCGAGGATTTGGTCTCATAAAATACAAAACATCCAACAGAAATTAGCAGGCAAAATTGTTCCACCATCTCACAATTCATGTAACAATGGATTCCCCACATTTCCTCCCTAAAGGCATTCTGGAAAAACACTCTGAAAGGTAAGCACATGACAGTTCTTGAAGCACAGCTCTACCATGGAAAGCAACACTTACTTGTTACATATATATTCAATCACATCCTTGCTCTCAAAATAACAACAGCTTTAGAAATTAATATTATTTATTTCTGCTAGCAAGTAGGAGTAAATTCAATAATTAGACAGGAAGCCAGACTACTGTGGTTCATGCATCAATGATATTGATGCAACCAAATTGTCCTTCTATTTCTTCATTTACTTTTCAATTTGCCTCTAATGGAAATAGAGACATAATTTAAGGTCCAGGGACTTGTACACGGAAGATAAAGGCAAAAATTAAGTCCAAAGAACTGTAAACCATAATGTAAAATCCAGCAGAGAAAACAATTACATTTCAGAGTACAAGCTGAGTTATAGGACTAACAGGTAGTAAATCTTTCATTTACCATGTAAAATAAACCAATCTGAAACAGAACTGATGAGACAAACACATGACATTTATGTTCTCTTTTTTTTAAGAAGCACCCATTTTAACTTCAAATATATGTCAATATTGCACTGAAAAGAAAATAGAACCCTGACTGACTGCTCTTTGCATGTTATAGTTCATCTCCTTTATGCTCTAAAGCAGAAGGATTTCATAAATGCTAAGAAATTTTCTATTTGGTGGCTTACTGGTGAACTTGAGCTTGAGCACTGGCTTTACATAAAACCCTGTGAAGGCTGAAGTACTGCCAGAAAAAAATCACACTTTTTTTTTTTAATAGTGCTCAGAGGTACTTGGAGAACAATCTCTACTTTCTGAAACATGCTAAAATATGCTAACACAGTGCTACTTAAAAATAGGCAATAAATGAACCTTTCAACCCCTGAACCTTGAGCTACAAACTTTTTCATACCTCATGCTTACCAAAACCACAGTCAAATACACACAAGTTATGTCACTACTAAGTCTTGTCTCAAGATTTTTAGTCAGAAGAAATGCCTGTGTGTTATTAAATGTAGAAAAATTTTTTTTATTCTAGAATATAAAAAAGAAAACCATTAACACGGAAATTTTAGTCTAAAACTTCTCATGCAGTTTGAATTTTGTTATTTTCTACACCAGGCACAGAATGAGCACAGACTCCTGTTAGAAGTTAGAGCCTCATCCAGTGAGCTTTAGAGGAAATTTTATTTTAGCTCATTCCTTTTGTTAATTAGCCTTTTAAAATATAACTGAAAATGAACAGACCAGTGAACATTCCATTTCTGCAGCTGTAGCCAGACTAGTCCATGCGAGCAGCACAACTAGAGACAGCATTTCTATCCTTACCCCAGCCCCTCACCCTCCAAGATTCTATTGCACCCTGTTGCCCACTGCCAGCAGCCCTCGGGAATAGGAGGTGAGCTGGGACATGGGCTGTGGTGGAATGCACAGAAAGCTCTCCTGGGCATTACTCATCTGCTTAATGCTGCTTTACAGGCAGACTGTAAGAGCATTCACCTTCAGTCTGGGTCTGAAATGTACAGAAATATCTGTACTTAGGTGACAGCTTAGCTTACTCTCTATCTTAGAAAGCATTTCAAACTGCTCTGTGTTCAACATACAAGACTCCAGGTCTTTATAATTGGAAACCAGTGTTTGAACTCCTGGCCTTCCAGGCACACTTAAACAACACAGGGGACCAGGGCTGCAGCAGTTCATGTAGCACTCTCTAATATAAGAGGGAATTAAGCAGAAGCCTTTCTTAATGACAGTCTGCTCACTTGAAAGTCAGAAAGGCAAACAGACCCAGCTGTATGACTTCTTCAAAGGCAAAGAGCTGAACTGTTTGCAACCAGCAACTCCTCCTTTCCACCTCCTACCCCTAAAACAGGGCACTAGCTCAGATAATCAGTAAAAGTATTTGCACACAGCAGTTTTCCACTCATTGAACAATTTTTTGTTCATCAACAAAAATGCTGGGGTTATTTTTAATGACTTTGTTATTTGAAAATACATTTCACAGGTTTCATCTTGTGCACTCTCACAATGGTACGATGAAGGATTGTCAGCAACTTACCCAGTCAAAGAAGGGATTAAAAAGAAAGCCCAGTTGTATGGGTGGGCACAACATACAGCAGGATACAGGGCTCAGGTGCAAAATTGCCAAGCTCAGTCTTCAGCATCAATTGTCCAAAAGCCCAACTTCCATCATTACAGAATCACAGAATATTCTGAGCTGGAAGAGTTCCACAGGGGTCATCAAGTCCAGCTCCTGGCCCTGCACAGGATATCCCCAACAATCACACCATGTGCCTGAGAGCATTGTCCAAAGACTTCTTGAGCTCTGTCAGGGTTGGTGCTGTGACCGCTGCCCTGGGGAGCCTGTTCAGTGCCCAACCACCCTCTGGGGGAAGAACATTTTCCTAATATCCAACCTAAGCCTCCCCTGACACAACTTCAGGTCATTCCCTCAGGTCCTGTCACTGGTCACCACAGAGAAGGGATCAGTGCCTGCCCCTGCTCTTCCCCTCACAAGGAATAAGGAACTGCAGTGAGGTCTCCCCTCAGTCTCCTCTTCTCCAGGCTGAGCAGACCAAGTGCCCTCAGCTGCTCCTCACACGCTTCCCCTCAAGGCCCTTCACTGAACTGCAATGCAAACAACGGGATGCTAAAAAAATTACCAACCTTTAACTATACAAAATCAGACTCCAGATTGAAAGAAAGAAGAAATAAAAAAATAACCATCCAAGACTTACATACCCAGTTTTAGGGCAGAAGGAGTCACTTCAATCTCACCAATTGGCTGAAATGCCGCCAGCTGAGTCGCCACATCCGCCTCAAAAGAGTCTGGGCTATTTCTGTCTGTCAGGTTGCCATTGGTGCCATCAGTCTTACGGTGAGTTTCTTGTTCATCATAAACAGCAATCAGCTATCAAAACAAAAGATAATACAGTTTGTATATGTAAAGTATTCCCAAACTTCACTCTTTAAAAACCCCCAACAATTTATCTGTCCTTCAGAGTACAAAAATAACGAACTTATTTCAGAACAGCTAACAACAAACATACAGATTGCAGAATGCACAAACTTTTATGTTTAGATAGATTGACTTCAATATGACTTAAGTATATGCTTCAGCACTGCCCTGTGCTGACATGCATTTCTTGGAGTTAGCATGCTACCATTAGTGAGCATTTTACATCACTCCAAAACACTTACAGATGAACATGCTTAAAAACACAGAACAGCTTTTAATTCTTGGGGGTAGAGGGTGTTATTATTCTAAAAAAAAAAGAAGCTAAATCTACAGACCTGTCTAGATTGAGCAGAATGTGGGACTGCCTTAAGCTTCTCATTCTTGCTTTCTTGTACGCTTTATGCTATCTATCCCTTTCCCATTTCTGTTGGATTGTTTTGGTTGCTAACAAT
>JAOXXN010000102.1:12839337-12859033 GCA_026770055.1 Myrmophylax atrothorax
ATGCTGCACAAAGGTAACACAACTACAGAAGCTGTCCTGAGTGAGCACATGCACATTTTATTTATAAGAACATAATAATTATATTCCAAGGACAGGATACATCCAGCACAATGACAGAGTGTGAAGTCGCCCTAGTTATCCAACCTGTGCCTCTGTAAGGATGAGTTTCATGGTCCAGCTATGCACACACACCTGCTCTTATCTACCCACCATGGATGTATCACTTCCTCCCATTCCCTCCTGCAAGCTTACACAGGTACACTCTGAAAACTGTTCCTCACTCACTGGCTCTGCCGCCACTTCAGGAACATGGGATGGTCAAGAGTAAGCAATGACAGACTGCAAAGTCTGCTGTCTAAGCCCACACTGAAGTGGACATGAAAATGACAAAAATCATCAGAATCATTACTTTTTGCCTCAGCTAAACTGGCCTTTCACAAGGATCTTCTTTTTAGCTCCAACTGACACAAAGTGATGAGACAACCTGTATGCAGCTTCATCAAGAAGTGACTCATGTGCACGTGGCTGGGTGTATATACAGTGTTACAGTGCCAGGAAAACAGTTAAATGTGTAACAGCTCTGGGAAACCAAAGCTAAAAGTTATTGGTTCCCTATGAAACTAAACCAAGTAGAAGGCATGCTGTTCTCAACCAGCAGGAAGGACACTTGGCACTCCAGAGCCCTCTCCAAAACCAGAGCAGCAGTTCAAGGGTTTTTCCTACCCCACCACATGACATGACATAAGTTCTCGTGCCATTTAAATGGCAAATGCTTTGCCTAACAATCACTGTAGAAGATACTTTCACCTTAAGGTGCTCATTTATTTTACTTTTTCTGAACTCCTTCCAATTATCCTAATAATTTTCCCAGCTTATCATGAAAAATACCACAACACACACAACTGGTTAGACAATGTCAAGATATACACAGAAAAAAGTTTAAAGGATTGATTTAGTACTTTTTATCTCTGTGTTATTTTAAGGTACGCATACACTTTCGATAAAGTATTAGAACATCAAATCTCCTCTGACGCTTCCAAGAAGTGTCAACAGTTATACCCAATGAAGAACAGTATACTGAAACACAAACATTTAACTTGTTTGCCCAAGGGAAGAAATGAATGTATGAGAGGGAAAAGAAAAATCTTGAGGTGTTTCTAAGGAAGAAACTGACATTTTCAGGTCTTCCACTCATTTGTAATTTGGTTGCTAGAAATGTGTCAGCTCATATTTACCAATGCACATTTCAGAGACACACAAACCCCCTTAAATAATTAGGTAGAAAACTTGCTCTCTTTTTCCACACGGAGCCTGTTTCCGTTCCATGGCCATACAACTCACTTTCACAGCACACAATTTGGTTTTTATTTGTCCAAAGCACATAAGAAAGATTAATTCCAGTAAAAAGAACAACTGTCTTTGGGCCTTATTCCTGCATAATAGGGAAACTACCCAAGTGTTCACACTGCATTCATCACCCAGCCATCATTATGCCCCAAGACTACATACAGCCAAAAAGGCTGACTTAGATCCAGACACCAACACATCACAGTGATTTTCTCCAGCACCAAGAAAAGAACAAAACAAAACAAGCCCATACCCTTTGATGTCTTTAATTTCCTTCTAAAATGACTATTCATGTTATTATGGAAGTCCATCCTGATTCAAGAAGTTCCACAACTATCATCCACCAAAAGGTTTGCTTTCTTAGCCTCACTTTTGCTGTGGAAATTTAATTTCTAAGAAAGATTGTTACTAATGAAGAGGAAATCAGAGATTGTGTAGGACCCTGGCACTGAAAGCACTTTAGGTAGTAGCGGGATACAAAATTCACTCCAGCATTCACAATGTGGAAGAGAATAAATGGAGCTCAGCTATGATTTGATGGGAACAAACAACTGAATTTCTCAACTCACCCAAGTTTCCCCGTGGTTTCACACCCTAGCATATGAAATGCTGTATTGCAGTGGAACACTCTCTGCTTACTGCCCCAGGGTGTTGCAGAGGTGGAAAGCAGAAATTGGTTAAAAAAAAAAAATACAAATCAGACAAAGTGATGGAAGACACCAACAAGAACTGTTAAATGGAAACGTGCAAGCACTACCCCAGCCTCAGAAGCCCCCAAAACATGGAGCAGTCAAACTCAGAAAGGCACACCAGGACAAACTGATGCCATAAGCACCCCACTTTATGTGCTTTCTGTGACTATTTCCCCCTGGTCACAGGCAGAGAGCAGAGCACCAGTCTGGCCCTGCACTCCTCCCTCGCAGGTCACGCACAGAATGGCTGCCGTTTCTAAGCACTACACCACTCCTTAGTTCCCCTTAGTTCAAATGAATCCTTAACAACAATGATAATATAAAATTATTCCAACAGGCAAGTCGGGTCACGGGCTCCTGACAGCTGTAGGATAGAGCAGCTTATGCCCCAGCCAGCCCACACCACACCACAGCCATATCTGGATCCCCACACGGCTGCTCCCGCTCCTCACCTTGGCGCATCCCGCCACTTCCCTGGGTTCAGCACTCACAGCTCCTTTCCAAGGGCCCCTCGGTGAGAGCAGGGACACAGGTGGGCACTGCCCTGAGGGTGCCCATGCTCTGCACAGGGCTGAGGGCATTAGTGGGGGCCTGCCCGACCTGTGCAGGGCCCAGGTTATTTTAAAATAAAGTTTTCCTTGCAAAAACAACGTCCTCATGTCCCTGGGGGCCCTAAAGCACCTGCCCCAGTGCTGGGTGATGCTGCACAAGGGCTAACAGGCCACAAGTCAAACACCTGCCTTGACACCCAGTCAGAAACACCTCGGTTCAGTTGAGTTGAGGGGCAGAAATCACAGGGCCCAAAAGTGGATAAAATAACCAGGACTCTTCTCTACCTAATTATATGGAAGGATGGCAAGTGGTTTAAAGCACCTGTCACTTCCACTCCCCGATCAAGAAGGTTCAGCAGAAACAAACACATGGGCTCCTGCTCCCAGCTCCGCAGCACAAGCATGAGAAGATGCCAGCTCTGCCACTACTCCCCTTCCCACCTGTACCCACACCAGCGCTCCATTTCCACAGTCCAGGCTGGAGCAGGGAGGGCACAGGAGCCAACAAGAGGCCAACCCCTGCGACAGCCCGGCCAAGGCCCCACCTGCCAGCAGGGAAGGCTCTCTCTGCTGTCACTCTGAGTGAGGCACTTCTGTGAGGAGCCCGCAGCTCTCCAGTCTGCACCCAGGCACTGTTTTGACAGATTAAAAAATATAAGGAAAATGTATTTCTTTGCAATATGGAACACACCAATAATTAAGTAACATGATCTAGAGTTTTTTACTGAGTGTGGAAAGGAGATGCTACAGTACTGCATGTGGAGGGAGCAAAGATGCAATGCTTTCCCTCTCCAATGAAATAAACAGCCACTTGTTTTCTAAAGGCTTATTTGGGAAATAACTCTTCAGGACTGCAGTTGCAGGAGCATCTTATCACTGGTAATTCTAACATAAGTACACCGCTAATCAATCAAAGTATTACAAATATCTGCTCCAGCCTTTTAAAGGGAATGAATACAATTAAGGTTATGTAAATTATCTACTAAAAAATAATTGTCATAATTGACTTCTCATTTCCAGTACAGAAAATTCTTTAATTGGAACAGACTGCCAAACCCTTCTGATTGAAAAGAACTGCAGGACACATTAAGAAACTCCCACAAACATATAATGAAAACAACAGCACTGTTTGCAACACTAGTTTATTCTTTACCAGTTCAGTATTTACAAATATTGAGAGTTCAGTAGGTCAGCTGATTTTTATTTTTTAAACACATCAAAATATTACTGTAGACATTTGTAAACTGTGTAAGTTATGCAGTTTTGTACACATGCTGTAGTCTGGTATCTCCATTTTTAGAGGTTATTTAAAGAACATGAATATTTACTGTGAAAGACGTATGTATTCCTGTACAGCTGAAATGGTTCTACCCTAGTATTATTGCAATCTCTATTAACATCCTACCAGTTACCTAGAAAATCAAAACCAATAAACTATCAAAATCTAGCACTTACCTGTCATTGTTGATTGCTAAACTCCTCCCTACCAATGCTGACGTAATCACACCAGGCAGCAGTAATGACCACTATTTTATTAGCATTTTTGTTGTTCGTAGGTGGCATCCTATTACAAAGCAATCCAGTAGAGCCAAATTTAAACTTTGTACACTGTCCTATGGCACAACTCTTTCAACAGTTTAACAATATTTTAATTGCAAAGCTAGCAGAAAAAGTAAAACAAGATTATGTAAAAATTATGTGACTATATTCCCAAACACAGAGAGCAACAGAGATGCATTCAATGAAGATCAACCCTCATAAACAAAAAGGTGGGTAAATACTAACAGCAGGCTGTGATGCCACCATGAGAAAGCGTGTTCCTTACCCCTGCTCCCATGTGGAATGTCACAATTTCCAGGGGGCTCTCAGTCCTTCCCAAACTCCCTGCACTCTGCTTCGTGAGCCCAAGGTGCAGCTGCCTCACTGCCCCTCACCTGCAGCAGCTGCAGCCCGTGCTGGGGTACAGGGCTCGCACCTGGACATGCAGGAGTGCAAGGCTCGCACCTGGACATGCTGGAGCCCAGGGCTCACACCTGTACACGCACCTGGACACGCTGCAGCCCGTGCTGGGGCACAGGGCTTGCACCTGGACATGCTGGAGCGCAGGGCTTGCACCTGGACACGGTGCAGCCCGCGCTGGGGCACAGAGCTCGCACCTGGACACGCATCTGAACATGCTGCAGCCCATGCTGGGGTGCAGGGCTCACACCTGGACATGCTGGGGCGCAGGGCTTGCACCTGGACACGCTGCAGCCCATGCTGGGGCGCAGGGCTCGCACCTGCACACACACCTGGACATGCTGGAGCCCTTGGTGGAGCGCAAGGCTCGCACCTGCACACGCCCCAGCCCCACGCGGGGCTCGCACCCGCACACGCCCCAGCCCCACGCGGGGCTCGCACCCGCACACGCCGCAGCTGTGCCCTTCGTGCACTCAGATGGGCACCGGACACACAAGAACCAGCAAAAAGAAGTCCTTTCAAATTAAAATTACAGCAGTTTTGGTTTAGCGCTTGCTGATTAAGCTCATTTAAACAGAAACAACTTTATAGAGTTTCAGAATTCCAACGAAAAACATCCTCACCTTTGAACAAATAGCAGAACGTTACAGATCTTGCTTTAAAGCACTTGTTTGTTAAGCCAAAACCAGCTGACTTTACATGGCACTATATACCATTTTAAACAAAAGGTTTCATAATTTTTTCTCCTCAAACTTCACTTTTGACAACTGTTAATAAGGTTAAAACCTGTATATTTTACTAGCTTTTCTGTACTGAATTAGAAAATCGACACCATTATTTCTTTTCTGACCTCAAACACCAGGCATGTACTCAAAGCATTAAGGAAGAAATGGCAAAATAAAAGCTTGCTTGCAATTAAATTAATCAGCTTTCAATTACTGTTAGGATAAAATCACTAAGAGAAGTTCTCAGGCAAAGGCAAGCATCAGTATGTGATTGAAAAGATACAATTTTCAACAGCTGGAATGATACATTCAGAAACAAAAACTAATGAATTGTATTAAATTTTTCATTCAAGTTGCATGGAAATTTTCCCTCTTGTTTTCACTTTTACTTTATCTACATTCTTCTCTCACTTATGGACAACTAAAGGTAGTAAAATTGTGGGTTTATTCCAGACATGTTTGTTTCCTGTTCAGATACTCCCTGTCCATGACTTCAAATGCTCACTTAGGAAACAAGATTGTGCTTATTTAACCATATCTTTATTTCTTAAGGCCAGTGCTCTTGTTTCGGCCCATTAGTAAAGACTTTGCACAGAAAGCACCTGCATTTTAACAAATTGCTGTCAGGAGGGGTGAATGAAAAGGCTCTGTGACTATTTCATTGATCTTCATGACATAAGGAGAATGGCTCAAGCAACAGCAGAAACTGATGTTCACCCCAGGATTGCATTATCTTGTTCTCTGCTCCCTCAATCTGGGGTCTGTAGGACTGATATTGTATTTATCCTACACACACACAACAAAGAGGCAGACAGACACACACTGTCTCCAGAGGGGACACGCTAATGCCAGAATATAGCAATGTTCAAAATAACATTTAAAAAAATCATATAATCATGTGTATGGCTTCTAGTTCACAGACTATTCCGAGTTGGAAGGGACCTACAAAGATCATCGAGTCCAACTCTTAAGTCAATGTCCCACATAGGGGATTGAACCCACAACCTTGGCATTACTACAACCAAGTTTTAACCAACTGAGCTAATCTCAGGGTCCATTTCTAAGATCAGAACATCACTTCTCCCCAGGTGCTTCACACGCAAACAGCCAGACACAGATGGAAAAAGGCTGCAGTTGACAGCAGCTTACATGTGACTAGTGCAAAAAGGGAAAAGGGATCAAGGGATCCTTTTCCTTTTTTTCCTCCCCCTCCTCTCTTTCAGCAACTTTCTCTTTTCAGTGATGTGTTTGGTAAGGACAGTTCTTTACTCCAGTCATGTAAGGCACTCAAGCACCAGCACCAACACCAGGCAAGGGCAAGGTTACCTCTTAGCCAACAGTTTGCACCAGGCCATCTTCAGTTCAAAATCTGACATCTACTTTGAGGCTGCTGTGGCCCAACTTTCCTCTTTCTCCAGCCACTAGTGGTAGACCCATGGTGGGGCAGTTCAGGGAACTAAAGCGGGGAGAAAAGCAACCCTCCATCTCCAGCTGCTTCAGCCCTATGAAGCACACAGCAAATTTCAGTCTGTAATCTTGCAGTATTGATGGCTCTCTGCCTTCCTTTAATGAAGCTGGGCCAATGTCTGTGCCTCCCTCCCAGGACAGCACACAGAGCGCTGTGCACGGATGTGTCACCCAGCACAAACACAATGGCAGCAACACTTCTGCAGATCTCCAAGGAGTTCACCTTCCTAACAGAAACTCTTCTACAGGCACTTTTAACTCATGTCCATGAGGGCACAAGCAGACTTTACAGCAAGGCAGAAAGATCGAGAGTAAAACATATGTTGAAACAAAAAGAAACTTCACAAAGCCGCTGTAAAAGTTGCTTCAGAACTCCACAAACTAATTAATGTAAAATCA
The DNA here is from genome assembly GCA_026770055.1 of Myrmophylax atrothorax. Classification (NCBI taxonomy): domain Eukaryota; kingdom Metazoa; phylum Chordata; class Aves; order Passeriformes; family Thamnophilidae; genus Myrmophylax; species Myrmophylax atrothorax. The sequence goes on from JAOXXN010000102.1 coordinate 12,846,478, forward strand.
GATTTTATGTATTACTTATGAAAGAATCTTGTTCAAATAGTTAAAAGATGAAAGACTGGTAACAGTGTAACATAGCTAGAACTAAGGTAATTAGGGTACCTCAAAAATGGATGAAAGTGTTATTTAATTTTTCAATTTAAAGCTTTCCTGGAGCTCTATAACCATTCCTCATAATTCTTTCAAGGTATTCTTCTGGTATATACCGATAAGTATTTGAAATGGTATTCTTGCATAATAATATGCCTTGGAATTCCTTCAACTTAAAATAAAGGCTGTCAAGGAAAAATACCAATATACACACCATATGGCAATCCTTCCTTCACACCTACATATGAAAACAAATTACAGATACATTACATGAAAGCTATGGTGATTAGCCCATCTTGTTTACCTACATGCCAAAACGACATACACCAAAGTATCTTCCCAGAGACCACCTGACACCCTTATTATTCAGATTTTTTGTTTGTTTGTCCTGGCCAAGAGCAGCCAAGAATAGAATCCTACTGCACCCAGTACAAACACTGGTAGCCTCTGCTCTCAAAAGTTTCCAAGAATACAAGGAAAATACTAAATAGGAAGCGAAGCAGCAGCCTAGAAGAGAGACCAGACCCAGCTCAAGACCCAGCTCTTTCAAGGAGAAGGGAAAGGAGTTTTTGAAAGGTCATGGGAGGAAAAAACCCCTACCTGATTGATGAGCCCCTTGTATAATTCTTCTTCCTGTCCAACCTATTCCTCCCTGGGCACACGTGACTGTACTTCAAACAATGCAGCTGATTGGGTACTTAACATTGATATTTGTGGCAAAGTTCGATGAGCCCTTCAAGCATGACTGAGATGTAATTTTTTAAGCCACTTAGTAACTACTTGAGAGCTGTTATGGAGATCCACGGTACAATACAGACATTCCTTGAGGGTTGACTCCGGGTAGCTTCCCTGGCAGATATAAATGCTAGTGCTAAAATGTCAAGGATTTATAATTATGATGGCGGATGCATAAAACACATAAAACAAGCCTTATTAGGGTTGATTGAAGTAAATATACCAAAGGACATTTCTCCTTTCTTCTGTAAAAGATTCATGTTCAATGCTATTTGTAGCCTGTCACACTCATTATGTTTTCATGTGAAATAGCTTCTGAGTTTTGCTAGATAACAAATGCCCTTTGCTTTTTTCCTTCCTCTATCCAAGTGAAAAAAAAAAAAAAACAAATAGAAGAAGGACTGTGGAATGCAAGACTGATTATTTCCTTTCTCCTTAACTTGAAACTGAGTACTTTCACCTATATGGACTTTACAGAAGATGAGCTAATTTTGGAGAGTCCATTTAAAATGGCACTATGAAAATGTAGACAATTAATATGAAAGACTGCATTACTTACTAGAACTGTGCTTGTCAAATGCACTTATTGTAATCAGTCATTGAAAAGGAAAAATTTACTGTGCCATGAAATAAGACAGTCTATACTTAGGAATGAAAGTGACATCTTAGTTACTATATTGTGGGTAAGCAGCAGTAAGTGTTTGCTCTCATAATATGAATTACAGCAATTTCACAATGTGACTTATCTCACTTTAGAACACCACCTCAGTGCTCAATTAACAGCTTAGGTACACATCACAAAACCCACCTCACAGAACACGCACCCCTGTCGAACAGAGGACCCTCAGCACCACTGGATACTCCAAGCCACAGGTGGTGAAGTGAGGCAGACGGGTGGAAAGCAAAGGAAGAGAACTCCAACTGCTCCCAATTCCTGCTGCAGCCCAGGCACTCCCCACTGCTGCTTTCTGCAGACTTGTCCAGCATCCACCTCTTCTTCCCACTTTCTCACACTCCTCTGGACGCTTTCAAAGTCCCGGGAAAGCTGATGGATTGTAAAAATCCAGACTGTGGGGCCATCCTGATTTAAGGCACAAACAAATGTTTAACTGGGCTGCTGCTGAGCAATTCATTACAAGAAGAAACTGAGCAGCTCTTGGACTTACAAGCTTCTTCATTGCTGGGGTATTTTAACAGGCTTTTTAAGGATCCCAAAGCAGGGACAAACATGTGTGAGATGGTAGTAGGGATGTGTTTTCATACTGTCTAGTACCCACAGCACCTCGGTCCTCCTTTCCAGCAGTTTTCCTTCCCACACCCTGTGTATATACTCTTCAGCACATCTACATGCATTCTTGTGAACTCTCTCAAATCCCCACGAATTGCCTGATCACAATGATGCCATTTAGGGTGGCCAAAACATTGCATAGCTGTGTAGAAAAGGGGCAGAAGCTGGTTATGAAGCTTCTGACCCTCCTTAGCTATAAATGCTTACAGAAAACACTGTTCTTCAGTACACTGCCAGATGCATCTGCAGTACCAACAATTTTGACTTGTTCTCACTTTTCTAGTGTCTCAGCTGCACATAATGAATACAAAATCTAAGGAAGCAGAGTTCTCCGAGGTAGCTTGTTAACCTTCAGACTATAGGGACAAGTGAAAATCCTCAGAAATTTACACCAAAGTAAACTGTGGTGAAGAGACATTACATCATTTCAATAAAGACCAGAGGGTATAACTGAACTTCTTAGGAATTTACATGGCACTTAATACTCTAGGCAATCATTTATGATGTTAAAAAACAATTTGTATTAAGCACTTCAATCTTTATATATGTTCCAGATTCCAGTCAATAAGTAGGGCCCACAGAACAACTAGGTTGGAAGAGTCCTCTGCAAGCCATTGGTTCACTCTTTCACGCAAAGGAGGGCCATGAAGGCACTTGGCTCAAAGTTGGCTCAGGTTGCTCAGAGGCCAACCCAGTCATGTGCAACAATTAAGGAAGAGGATTTCACCAGTCTCTGGGCATCTGTTCCAGTGTTTGATCAGTCTTGTAGTGCAAAAAAAGGGTTTCTCATATCTTAATAGAATCTTCCTCATGACCACTTAATGTTCAGTTACTCTTGTTTTCTCACTGTGGGCTTAGAAGAAGGTGGGGTGTAGTCTCCTCTACACTCTCCCAGTAAGTGGCTGTAAACAGATCCTCCTTATTCTATGAAGATCATTCACTCTTTCTGCCCAGATCACATGTTCAATCCCTACCTTGCTGCTGGCCCTGTGCTGAGCTTGCTCCCAATATATCAGTGTCTTTCTTGCACCAAAACTAGACACAACAGTCCAGCTGTGGCCTCACAAGTGCCAAACAGATGGAATTGCTTCCCTTGGCTACTGCCTTGAGTGTGCATTTAGCCTTCTTAGATGTAAAGCTCTGACAAACCCAGATCACCTTCTACCAAGTCTGATTTTTATTCTCTCTCACTGATCTGACAGAATGCATCATATCCAAAAATAAGTTTTTGCCTTGGTCCCAATTACTAAATGACAGCATACAAATTAGCTGTTTATTTGGGTTTAAACAGCTTTGATCTTTTTTGAGGACATTATAGGATGGGGCAATGGAACTTTGGATGCACAAAAAAAAAGCAGGACAAAAAAATACTTGAATTGTAAAACCCATCAGAAAGTGTAAAACCATCTGTACAGCACAGCACACACAACAACTTCCATTAGTACAGACAGGCTTGATAAATCTTGGGATGCTGCCACACGTCATGCAGTTCTCACACTGTGTTTCTGTCTGTGCAGAAAAACATTTCAGTATTTACAACTGCCAAGAGTCCAATTCCTACTGATGCCTCGCTTAGTGAGACTGCATTATTTGCCCTGTCTCTGACAGTTTATATGTCAGGCTCTAGAAAGGCAAAAGTAAGCTTACAAAACTGGTTGTCACCTTGATGAGGAAAGGTCTGTCCCTAATGATAAACTAATGCTATCAGTCTCTCCTAGTTGGTTATTAATTCTGTCAATAAACAGCATTCCCAGGCAGTTTCTAGTGCGTTATAATAAAGTCTGCACAGCCCTTTGAAAAAATAAAAAAGGAATACTTTTTGCCTTTCATGCAGTTACCTCCTTTTCAGAAGACTCACACCCTGTGGGCTTCAGCAGGAAAGCCAGCTGACCTTGACCTCGAGCAACCACGTTCCTAAAGAAAGCTCCTAAACATCATCATCCTTTTATGCATAAAATTTGAGACAGAGGAACATGAGGGGAGAGGAGAGAAGTTTAACAGAAATGCAACAGACATGCCACCAAAATCCTCAGAATGCATTTAGTAACTGGCCAGTTCACACTTGTTTCATCACAGGCTCTAATAGAAGGCTGCAATCACTGCACCCACTGAAGAACTGTGGTTTCTCAGTTTTTAAAGGCAAACCAGTTTAAGAAGTCTACAACCAATAAAGAAGAAACCTACAAAGTTATACTGTCTCAAAAGATCAGTAACACACAAAATTGTGAAATATTCAGAACCTTCAGAAGCAGCTCAGTGGTTCCAAACACTGCAGCGCCAGAAATACACATTCCAAAATGAACTACCAGAACAGAAGGACTAGAGAAAATTTATTTGGACTTGACATCGTGGTGCACCATTAGTGTGAAAACAATAAAACTAGAAGTAACATTTCTAGAGATAGTCACAGCTCTGGCAATAACAAAAACCCCTTCAGTGACAATTACTCATTTCAGCAATCAGTTCACAACAGACATCCTACTGCTGCCTTGCTCATTATACTCCTTAAAAGAATGATCTACATATTATAAATTTCAGTCATTTTTTTACCCTAACATTAGCTGCCCACAGTATAATTTCATAGATAAGTTTCTTAATTTCTTAGTAAACAAATTAAATGTTGACATCATGTTCAATATCCACAGTAAAATTAAACGTACTTTTGAGGTTTTCTGAGACTTAAAATTCAGAATTCAAGTGAGAAAAGCAGTGTTTGCAAAGTCAGCAGCAGCACTGTGTGTATACACATGTTATGCATACCTGGGACATGAATGTGTTTACAAGCAGACAAGATCTCACATAGATACCCCTTCTACTACACTGCTACTTGTTATTCAAGTATGAACACATCCTACTCAAACAGAGTGGACAAGAAAAAAATAACGATCATTTGAAAAATTAGATTACTAGTAATGTTCTTGTCCTTCCACAACAGTATAGGATCCAAAAAGTAACATTTCCTGTAAGTGATATTATAATTGCTCATTAGATGGATTTTCACACAAACCTCATTTCTAAGGCTGGATTTCAATACCCCATTAAGTACAGCATCCAACGTTCACTTGATGCAAAGTTTTGTGTAACATTTAGCTATAAAAATGTGAACTGCAAGTCTGACCTCTGAGCAATGATTAAAATTATCTTAACATTTCTTAAGGAGAAATGTTAATTTCTGTAAGAAAAACATTGAAAAGAAAGGGAACTTTTCGTTGTACTGAATATACTGCAAAACACTGAGCATTGTTTCTTACCTACACTAATTAAACTAATCTTTTTAATTAAATAATACAAAACACTCAAGAATATATTTAATCAAGATGGTGAATTCAATTAACAGATTTCTATTAATCCGAAATACTCTTTTAATGTGATCTGAAGCTTTCTTTTTGGGGAAAAAATAATATTCATGCTTAGGGCTTAGTTTAATTTTGCTTACAGTGGTTTGAATATTCTGTAAAACAGTGATATGTCTTGGGAATAAACTACTTCAAACCATTCAGATCATTACTCAGAAATTTCAAACGTGATTTTTCAGAGAGAAGCTTGTTCATCCATTTTCCACTCTTCATTACAAATTATAAGGGATCTATTCATAAAGCAAAGCATCTTTATATAAAAAACTCTCAAAGTGAATGATATACCAGGCTCCTCTTTCAAAAGTAAGCTAAATGACTCAATAAACAACACAATCAGAGAAGAGTAAAATACTTCCAGCTAATAGAAAATTCTCCTGAATTTTTTCCCTTGTCATGCGTGTTCAAAATATTGAATACCACGGAGTCAACAAAGCTGAAGGCACACAACCAGCTCGGTATTTCAGCCTCCCCCGGAAAAATAATCATGGCTATTCCCTGACCTACCCAGGCTGAGGTCTCACCAGGCTCTGCAAAGAAGAATTCATGTTTTCCCAGCTTTACTACTATTACTTGAATGGATTCACAGTAGTGTCAAATTTGCTTTCCTCACTGCCACATCACCTTGTTACCTGACATTATGTGAAGGGTCTGAAATGCATGAAAGGTTGAGTTGGTAGAAAAAGCTAACAATATTGATTCTGTTCTTTGCCTACTTTTATGGGATTTTTTTAAGCATTTTTCTTCCAGTGTGAGGGAAAAACCCCAATGCCCTATTATGAGAGTGCCATTCTTGCTCCTCTGCATCAGTTCTGCACGTGTACAGCTTTCTGTTCCTCTGTGGCAATGCCACACTGAGCACTCAGTCCCCTCCAGGGAAGCAGCACTTTCATAATGGTGTGCTGCTCTTTGAGGCTTCCAAAGCTTTAGAGAACCCAAGGGGGAAAAGAAATCCACAAAGAAAAATTCCAGACAAGTTAACAAATATATTCACTCTGCCTTGGATCTTTATCCTCCAGGCAAATTCTTTTCTTTCCAAGAGACAGAGTGTTTCTCCACAGTAAGCTGAAATCAAGTCTTAGGGGTTCCTACCCAGTGTAATTTAAACAGGTTTTTATTAGTAACTCAGCAGACACCCACACTGCAGAACTTGACACGGGTCTTCAGGCAGGTCCCCCCAAATAACTTTATTCCTAATTTAAAGATCTGGGCACCCAAACTTCTTTTATAAAAACCCAACGAAACCCAACCAAAAAACCAACCAACCAGCCAAAAAAAAACCCCAAACCAAACCAAAACATACTCACAAGCATACAAAAAAAAAAAAAAAGAAAAACCAAACCAACACAAACCAAACCCACTGTAGCAATGGAGCCACAGCTGGCAAACCCCAGGATGCCCACTATCCACTCTGACACAAACTGGAGAGAGATGTTTAAGAGGCAAAAAAGTGCCATTCCTTTTCCTTTCTCTCACAGTTTTTACTTTAATCTAGACATTTTATCTGGGTACCACATGGTCTGAGCTGCAGACCAGAGCCCCAAGGCCAGGCACTGCTTGGCTGCTCGCACTGGGAGCTCTGTGGTCCAACACCACCACCTTGCCAGCACGGCATTTCCACCTGCCCCTCCCAGCACATCAGGGCCCAGAAGTGCACCCTCCACACCTGCCCCGCACAGAGATTCAGGGATTTCAGAAAAACAGAAAGCAACAGAGGTTCATCTACTCTTCACAGACATCAAGCAACAGAGGGAAATGTGCCAATACCTATTGCATGGGATACATACTCTGAACAGAAGTTCTAACCATATTTGTGGTAAAAATTTGGTTTTGCTCTTGGCTTTTTCCCACACATGCTCTTTGGGTTACCTGGGAATAACATACGGTTTTTAATCAAAATGAAGTTTGCAGAGCTGTGCTTCCAAGTCTGCTGCATCCTACTCTCCTATCAGTAGCCAGCTAAAAATTACTTAGTCCTTGGCCACTTACCTTCAGGGCTTTAGGACAGGGAAGAGGCAAAAAGGACAGCTCTACCCTCTACCCTGGGCTCCAGTTCAAAGTCATGCCAGTAACTACCAGAAAGGTTTTGTTTGCCTCTTCTCTCATTCTGTGCTTCCAGACTCCATCAGGAAACTCTACAGCTTCCCTTGACTCATTTGAGGCCTCAAGTCTTTGGACACATCCCCCCCCTCCACCATGACTGTAAATGTGTATTAATCATTCCTGACCTAAACAACAGCACAACTTGGCAGCGTGGAGAGGGGCAGGCGCTGCCTCGGCCGTAAGGTAATGCAAATTAAACTGAGAAAAGTGTCAGGATTCCACAGTCAATTCCTACCCTCCAGAAACTGCTCACAAGTAGCATGTTCCTATGTAACATTTTAAGGAAACTACTGAAGGGGGGAAAGCCCAGAGCTCATCACACAGACCTCCAGCTCCCTGAGCAGATGAACTGATGAGCTCCCAACAGTCCCAAATGCCAATGCTTTGCAAAGAGCATATTCTCATTTCAGTTTATCTCAGCAATTCAGTTCAACAAGAAGTACATTCAAAAGGAAAAATCATCTGAACACTGAAAAGAAGGGAAGCTCACCAGTCTTTCTTCCTTACAGGCTCCGAAAAACAACTAAACACATGAGCTGAGCACCATCAGCTCCAAGCCCAGGAGGAACTTCTCCTGGTCTCATCTCCTTTATCAGCTCCATAGTCTATCATGCATCATCTGCAAACTGCTTCTGCTCAATGTCAGTGTTAAATGCAAACCTCTTCCCAATACACATCCACAATATTTCTCATTTTTTCCCTAACTAAAATTCATTTTAGTTCTCTGCAGCTTTAATTGAACTTCAATTACTAAAACTAGCTTGACACAAGCCATGAAGAAGAAATTAATAGTCTACTAAATAAGAACTGTCACTCAGCATTTCCTAAGCTAAATGTAAAAATTAAGACTGAATAAATGTATGCTAAGTATCATTGCATAAATATGCATATAATGCATTTTCCTTTTTTAAAAAAGTGTTTAGTTTAATGTAAAGACATTTAATTGCATATCAACATTTTAGTGGTGATCAACCACTGAAAATCAATGACTTTTAAATAAATGCAGAAATATATTTCATTCAAATCCAATTACATTTTTGTTTACTTTTCAATCACTTAGACTTGATGCAGTTCACTCCATGGTTAGGAAACAGGATCTCAGGACATAACCCCACTAGCTAGTAAGGCATTTTTCCCTCTGCAATCAACACAGTTGTTAATGTTGACAGTGAAATCAACTGGCAACCCAAATTTCTCATCCAAAACTGCATCACTGAGGGTTTACTCGCACTCAGCCTCTTTACAGATTTTTTTTATGCCATTAAAATATTCCAATCCTATTAGAATGCAAATATAAAGGGGTAGAGAGAGCATGCATAACCATTAACATTCAAAGATTTCTTGGTCCCCATTATCAGATATTAATTCTCACATTAACTGATGTTTTGTTTAAAAAAAAATAGAAAAGAAAAATGAATCCATTAGCAACTGCATTAAAAGCGAACAAAAGAGACAACACAACTGCTGGTGTGATTATGCACCTAACCCTTTCTGAAAGTTTCATATCCAGGAGCACCAAACACGGCGCTGCTTCAACTTTCATTTTACACCAGGGATGTAAGTACATTTTACTGAAAACCAACCTTGACAGGGTTTCCCCTCATAGTGGTATTTTTAGCAAGCTTTGAAAAACACACACTCATTTTTAGCAAGTCTCTAGATGGTTTCCTTTAAGGTCATTTAAAGCCACAGTTTGGTACTTCTGGGGGGAAGAATTACAAACGCAGTTGCTCACTCGAGGAGCATGTTCCAGGTCTGACAGCACCGAGGTGGCAGCGCCCCCCAGGAGCCCTCTGGCAGATGGAAGGGCCCGGCTCAAACAGGCACGTGGGACATCAGCATCTGCCAGAGCAGGTGTGCCCTGGACTATGAACCTTCGCTTCACGTGCTTCTCCCTCCCGCACGTGATGGCACATGGTCCTGCTGGTGGGAACAGCCAAAGCATCTGGGGAGTTCACACAGGGGGAGTGCCCAGGCAAACAGCCACACCTCAGCTACAGGCACACAGAGCACCTTCCCATCCTGGCAGTGACTTTACTACTACATGAACATTGGCAAATGGAAGGCAGAGCCTGCGTGATACATTTGAGCACAACTTGCATTCCCTGTTTGGAAATCTGTGAGTACAAGACTCAAATCAGTACTATGTAAACAGAAATCATGTAAATTCACAGCACCTCTCTCCTGTACTCATATTCCCACTCATGCCTGCAGGAGTCTACCATTAGTTTTCCTCATCTTGGACATGTGTTGACCAACTTAATTAGTCTATAAATCTCCCCAAACCAAGGTCACCCAAAACATCAGCAGAAATGCCCTAAGATGTACTTGCACATCCAACCACATCAGGGCCTCACCAACATTCAGTAAGTTACTCAACTAGTATTTCCCCAGGCATTATTAAAAACCACAAGTTAAAACACCTGAGTCACTAACGGCAGGTGATTTATCTATATTGTGAGTACTTCTTCCACATCCTGTGAACATGAAGCCTACCAACTAGTTATAGCCCCTCTGAAAAGTCTGGCACTTCCACTATTCCCTCACAGATGTTCACATTACCAATTAATCATCACCACAGGGAAGCTGAGCACAGAGGCTAAGGGTTCAATATACTCACTTCAATCTTACTTTGGAATCCTTTCAGTATTTTCCAAAACAAAAACAAAATGTAAGTGAAAGAAATCAAAGAATTCCCATCCACACTAAAATATATTATGCAGCACAAAGAATTGCCCTATAATCATGAGGTAAAATGATTTTAAGGTACCACAAACCCTGAGTTCCAGCTCCACTACCGTTATACAGATTCAAAAGCCTTTAAAAAGGTAAACTAATCATCTGTGAAATTTAGAGCATATACAAATACTGCTGAAACATACTGAAAAGGAAAAGGAACAAAACACTAGAAGCTCTGCTAGTAAATAGGAATTGCTTGTATTGTATTAATTATTAAAAAGAAGAAAAATCATTGAATTAATGTACTACAAGCAGTGTAAGACAATATGAAGAACTTCCCCATGTTCTCAGTGGATGACATTTTAGGGTCATTAAACATTTTCTATTTCCACAAATAAAAAAACTGCAGAACAGCTACATTCCAATTCCTTAAGTACAGCACCTAAATCCTACATACCCAGAAAACTACACTGGTTCCACTGAGCTAATTTGCTGCTAACAGCACACTCTATGTATGCACTAACAATGGAAAGTCTCAAAAAGGGCCAATACAAGAAGTGCACTGTGTGTACACACACGTCTGTGTACATACATATTTAACAAGGACTTGTGAAGTACAGCAGAATTATCATTCCTACTACACCAACAGATGTAAAGGCAGAGTGAAGCTGATTTATACAAGATTGTGCAGGATATCCATAACAAACCTGGAGTTAAACCTACTTAAGTCCCATGAAATTATCTTTTTCCCTTACTATCATTTTTTGTCAATAGCTTCAGTGCTTTACAAAATCTTGGTATTAATTTTCCATACAGAAGAACTGATGTGCTGTGTCAAATCACTTACTCCTGACTGCCCCCAAACCCAATGAACCACCTCAGAGCTGATGGTCCCGGTCCAACCCACGGGGCCAACCTGAGCGCCCTCACTGCAAAGAGCAGGAAGGAGCTTTAACCTGTTCTTTTTAAAAGGAAACAATTTCAGCATCATGATCTGGGTCATTTCAAGCACACAAGCAGATTCCCTATAAACAGAGAGGTACTTGAAATTGGAATTCTTTATTCAGGGCTTGAGGTGAACCTTCAGTTTTCAAGAACCCTGAGCTCTCACCGAATACACAGAAGTGTCTGTTGTAAGAAATAACATCATTAGAAACTGCCACCATGTAATGACTTGCACTTTCACTGCTTGCCAAAATGCTTTATTGGGAGCATATATAGTCTGCCTGCAGAGACATGCAAACATTGTTAAGCAGAATCCATGTGCTCTCGATAAAGCATGTTTTCCAACTTCGGATTTCTTTGTGTGGGAACAGAACTCCCGTAGGAAGAAATGGGAAGTTTAGAACTGCTGAGTCACTCTGCAGAAGCTGTTGCTCCTAACATCAGGATGTACTTTGAAATAAAGACACTCAGCTGCCAGGCTCATACGTAGATGGTGCTGTTATAAAAAACCCCTTAATTGTCTATGTGGCTGACAAGCACACACTAGTCTGAATGTTTCCCTAAACTATACATTTCCCAAAATTCATGCATTTTATGACACATCAACACGACATCCTTTCCCAAATCTCATATTTAAGTGCACACTTCCAACGGGAGAATAAATTTCAACAGCCTATAAAGCAGTTGGGTCTTTCACAAGCCATCATCACTGTTTCTATACAGAGCAGAGCAGACAGCAGTATTTCGGAGCAGACAAAAACATTCAGAAACCAAAGAAAATGCATCATTTGGGAGGCAAACGCTAACAAAACCAATTACTTGATACACTCTATGGAAGCCTATAGTTTCAAGGTCTTCTAGAAACATACAATTTTCTTTCTTGGAAGAGAAGGATTTCAAGACACAAAAGTATTAACTGGTAAGTGGAAAAAACCATATTAAGACATATAATTTCAATACAGTTCAGGCACAAGTGTTGCAAAGCTACCTTTGAAGGAGTTAGGAGATGAACACCTACAGCATGTTCTAGCTTTCAATAACAGACTAACAGATCTCACAGGATTTTTAAATATTCAGGACTCAGTTAATAGCAGCTTTGAAAACTGTAGAGATGTATGAATGAAAAAGCAGAAAGTTAAAACATTCCAAATAAGTAATTGAAAGACTTGAACATTCCCATTAAAAGTCAGCACATATGAAATGAGCCCCACAACTTAAACAAAATAAACAACAAAAAAAATAACCTGAACTTGAAAAATGAGGGGTTGAGGGAAGAATAGAAGCAGTTTCTCACAGTTTGATCACAAAGAAGAAATTAAATTATAAGTGACACCATTCTAATGAACCAGAACTGATTACAATCTTT
>JAOXXN010000102.1:12866338-12882557 GCA_026770055.1 Myrmophylax atrothorax
TTCCCTGTCACTGTCCAAGCTCGCTCGGCCGTGGCAGATGGACCTCAGGACTGAAACGGTGGGGCCAGTTCTGCGCATGCTGAGACTCACCTAAACATCCACTGCGCAGGCTGGAAGGGCACAGCCACGTGGGGAGAGCCCTGCCCAAATCTGCGTTAGTGAAGCCTGGCCATACATAGAGACAAGAAGCAAGTATGGCCTCAGTTCTAAGAAAAACAAACAAACAAAAATAAAAAACAAACAAACAAAAAACAAAAACAAAAACACAAACAAAAACCCCACAAACAACAACAACAACAAAAAAACCCACAAAACCCCACAACAAACCAAACAGAAACCCCAAACCTAGCAACCCAAGACAAATAAAACAACAAAAGCCCAGCAGCTTGTAGGATTTATCCTATTTATCCTATAGCACTGAGAATGAGTCTCTGCCCTTTACTGCCAATAATGATTAGATGAACCAAAGGCATCACAAGGCTCTTGAAAGCCCACACAAGAATGGAAGCCACAGACAATCCTAAACTGTCTTCCCTGACTCTCCCTTTCCCCACTCAGGTGAGGGGCGAGGCAAGAGATGAGAAGAGGCTCCCACCCTCTGCCTGACCCAGCCCAGCCCAGCCCAGCGAGCCCCAGTGCTCACCAACGCCCCAGTGGGGCCAGGGAGCCCACGGAGCCTGCCAGGCCGCCCTGTGCACTGGAATCACAACCAGCCACTCAAGGCAGCCCTGAAAGAACTAACACAGCCCATCAGATTCTTAACTTACAGCTTTTAGGAAATTAATCTTTAAAATCTAAACAGTTAAGCAAAGACTAATCTCCACACCAACTCCTACAAAATACAGTCTCCCACTGGCATTCACCCCAGGAATGACATCATCTCAACTTTGTTTGAATCACAAATTTGCACACAAGTGTAAGTTTCAGTGAGAAAGGAGCTGGTGCACGAGAACCTGGTTTGCAGAGCCAGCAGCAAATCTCCAGGAAAGTTAACCCATACTCCGGTTTTCATTTTATCCCTTAAGGTCAAGCACAATTATTTGAAAGCAAACATGCAAAGAAGATCTTGGTATAGAAGCTGTCCAGACAGCAGAAACAGTGACAGATCTATGACAAGCAAGGTGCACCCAGTATTTCAAGTACAGAGTATCTTAATAGTTCTTTGCACAGAACAAAAATCTGCTCTGAAACAAAGAATAATTATACCAACAAAAGAAAAACTGCAGACACACTCAAAATACGCATTTGATCAAACACCAAAACTGTATCTTCAAATGAAAAAAACCTGTTCAGCAAATAAAAATATATTAAATATTTTAACTTTTAAGTCATTAAGCCACCAGATGAAAATTTGTGATAGGGGATGATACAAAAAAATCATGCAAAAAATTTTACATTATCTGGGTGGGAAAACTGTGAGTTAATGGAGAAATTTAATTTTCGCTATTTAAAAGGGGACACAAACATTCTGCTTTGACATCTGTTCATAGGTTCTACTGCAGCAGAAAACCAGAAAACCACCAGAATTTTAGCTGTCAAAACAAATCCTCAAATTAAAGAAAGGAGGAGGAAGCAAGTGCTGAACAATTACACACTTTCAGCATCACAAGTCTAGCATTTAGTCAGAAAAAAAGCATGCAAGAAGCACGGATGCAGTTTTAACACTCAGCCAAGTGCTAGAAGGATTTACTAAGTTGGAAAGGCACTCAGACACCACACACGCAGCTTTACAACAACTTGGTGAGATCTACGAGAAAACCTGGAGCCAGACTCGAGTGTTACTTTCACTGCCACAACATCTAAACACATGCTCAGCTTCAAGCTCAGAACACAATCCCCCCGATGTGGAGACAACTCGCAGCGCTGAGCACTTGTTACACGGCTTTGGGACAGGGGCAGCTCAACTCTCCCCTTCTGATTCATAACACTAAACCAACACAATGATGTTGAAGAGTGATTAAAGCACAGCCAAGAGACACTCCCACTGCAAGAAGGTACAGAACTCCTTTAAAAAATGTTCAGGACATTACTAAGTTCAAAATACAGTTTTCTTTATCACCAAAAGCAGTTATTTCTTCTTCACAGAATTTAACATTTAGATTTCTAATGTCCTTTCTCAGTATCAGGTTTACTTTCTGTTTTGTAACCACCCTTCTAGTTGAAGTATTCAGTAAATTGCAATTTCATGACACTGATTCTTTTATTTTAAAATAAACTCAAACAAAATAAAAAATAAAAACCACCTCCCCCAAACCCAAACACTTTATGTAATTACTTTCCTGACCAAGGTGTAACTCGGTTTTAACAAGTTTCTTTAAGGGGAGAAAAGAGGCAAAAGACAGTGGTGAAAATGCCACAGCACCGTAAGTTATTTGGGACATAAGGTGCTTTAACTACCCTTTAATGTCCCAGTGAATACCGAACCAGGAAAGCAGATTACAAATGCATTTCACTCCAAGCTTTTGACATCACAGGACCCAACACCATCACACTGCCTTTGAAGACAGTCACTAGAGACCAATTTGAAAAGAACCCCACTGACTACAGCTTTAAACAGATTTTTAAACTGCAACAGGTGGTGTTCATGTCATACGAGCTCTGACCCGACTTCCAGAGAAGACAAGGACACCTCTGCAGCAGCCATTAGTACCACTGAAGAGTTCAGAGATCAGAGAATCCACACACAAACAAGCAACAATTTTGGAACCTGAGCCTGCATTCCAACCTACAACAAAAATGGAAGCAGAATCAAACCCTGTTCAAACCTTTCTTTTGATATGTTTAAACAATATTTTAAAAAGGAAACTGTCACAAATGTAACTGAAGTGAATAAAAGATACCTGAAACACTACTTTCCTAAGTTTTCTAGTGAAGCAGCATGTCAGAACTGCAGGAGGTATCCAAGGAATACAGTGCCGAGTCACATCATTAGCAGCAACTCCATAAGGGCACACAACTAATCAGACCATCTTGAAATACACTTTGCCTTCTGTAGAGAAAGGAAATGGTCATCGAAGGAACAGACTCTTGTACCAGGCTCTGTCTTTTAGAAAGAAACTATTTTCTGTTCATATGAATGACAAATTTCTTTTCATGTACACACATAGTTTCATACTTTTGCTACAGAACTGAAAATGCAATACTGTCATGTCAATAACCCCCAGCAATACCTACAATCAGAAGTTACTTCTGCACGTGTAAACAGGTGCAAGGCAGTGCATATTTTTCCATATTTTATGAAATATATTCCATGACATTAAGGTGGATAAATCAGCTGCTCTTCTCCTTCACAAATTGAATTCGATACCAGAACGCTGGCACAAATTAGGTTGTGATCCAATCCAAAATGTTTCATATTAAAAATGGAAAATTCCCAAGAGTGTTCATGGTTTCGGTGTAACTGAAACACAGCAAGCAGACAGGGTAGAATGCTTTCCCGTTTAAGTGATCAAATTAAAAAAAACAAATTCTGAAAATAATACCCTCAAAAGTGAAACAGCGATTCCTTTTTGCTCCACCACACAACACGTCTCTGCCTATAAGAAGGGGAAAATTCACAATTAAGAAGCTCCACTTCTTGACCTTGAACACAGAAAGACCAGCCATTAAAAACAAGGCTTATTTAACTTGAAATCATGTCACATTCATAAAGGTCTGAAGTATTGGACTTAACAATCACTTTTTTCCCATTTTCCACATAACCATCAATTTAGAGAACCTCAATCAGGTTCTAGGGCTAGTTCTGCAGCTTGTGACCTGCTGTTCTTCCCCCTCCTCTTCACTGCAGGATTTTAAGGGCAAGTTTCAGTCTACATCTCCATCACTTGTTTGGGTTATTCCTCTGCTGGTGACGCCAGGAGTAACGCAGGACGGACTCCATGCAGCAGACAAGGAGCTACTTTCAGAAATCATCCTTGGCAGCTCCTGTGAGGGCCCAGCTCTGCCAGCAGTGGAAGGGGCCTTTCAGCACACCCAACCCCGAGGGCAGGTCGCTGGCACCAGCACAGCCTTGCTGGTGGGAGCACGAAAACCACCGCGTGGAGACACTGGCAGAAGTTTCTTAGTAGCGACAAGTTCAGGACTTGAACCGAGAAAGCAAGGAGTTGACATGCTGGGCTTTGCTTTAAAGAGCATCTTTGTCTTTCAGCAATGTATTTTCAAATTAAGTGCCAGCTCCAACAGGCTGCCAAATGGACAGGATGGTGCTGGGTGCCCCAGGAAGCTCCAGTTCAGCTCCTACAGCCCTCCTGGCAGGGAGAGCATCATGGCCGAGCACTGACACCCAACCTCTTCCAAGGTGTGAGCCTTGGAGCCCTCCTCAAGACAATCAGGGGCCTGCACTGAAACAGATACAGCATAACAATTGTTTCTGAAGCGAGGGAAATTTGGTGTAAGTACTTTCTTCCTTATGTAAATGCAATACAGCATCCTGCTCCCTCATCCATGGTAATTTCCTTCCAGCCCTTCGCCTGAATATCATACCAAGTATTTTAATGCACTTATTTACAACTCTTCTCAAGTTAAGTTACAGAAAAGGAATAATTCTCCATCAAGCCAAATTACCCAGAGATCAAGATTTTGATGCTAGATGTAAATACACTTTTTATCCAAAACAGAATAGCAAAAAATGTTTGTTTTCACATCTAATAACACTGCAATCCTTAACACAATGTGGTAATTGACTCAACATAAGGCAGCCTATGAAACTAAGATTCATATCTGCCTTGAGGAAAAAGACGTGTATTTCAAAAAACAATTAAAACTATTTGTGCCATCTCCAACACTGTAAAGTCAAACTATCCATAACCTACAGTGAAATTTGGCAGAAAAATAACTTAGCTCCAAAAATCTGCTGTATTTGCTGATTTCATTGTAGAGACCTTTCACACAGCCTATGCAACATCTATGTTTACAGACCCTCAGTGCTCATATTATTAAACATCAATACAATCTGTGTTTATATCATCTCCACACTAATCAGATCGATTACTTCTGATATATTGCCCTGTCACACCACTGTAATACTAATCAAACAAATGGAGCTGCAGGGAGATGAAGCTGATATATAGGTATTTAATATTGCTTTTACTTTTTTTTTTTAATGCCCATGGGTACCACTGCCACAGGAAACAACAGAACTGCCAGCAAATCACAAGCACTTCCCAAGCAGCACTGCACAGTTTTGTTAGGAGCCATCCAATAAGACTATAACTCAGCATAGTACAACAAAAACAACCTTGAATGAGAAATGAGGCTCCTGGTCTCGCTTCAGTTCTGAGGCAATTAGAGCACTCTATTTGAGAACACCCCAAGAGTGCCCCAGGGTAACAGCAGGACACCGACTCACAGCCGTTTGCCTGGTCAATCCTTACAGAACTTTCTCAAAAGACACACAGAGATAACCTTGCAATTAAATACGTCTTTGTAAACATTACAGCTTTGCAAATTTTTATTACAGCAAGACTCTTTCACAGTTAATCACTGTCCACTGTCGTACTCCTCTACAAAGAAATTTAACTTTCAGAAGTCATTATCTTTTGAATTCTCTTTCATCTCTAGAAGCAACTAACATTATTTCTAGAGCTCTATTAATCTCATTTACAGCTTGTAAACTAAGATATAAACTATATCTATCGTTGAGGCATACTTTATATATTACAGAGCCATTAAAAGCATTCCAGTTCATTTTTAGGTCTATTATTTAATCAAGCTGTATTCCATCTCACCACATGGTATGAAAAATTAGCCTACGAAACTTTCTCTTCATTGTTGCACAACGGACTAATAAAGACATCAGGAAACATAAATGTGTAATTGTTTTTGAATGCTCTCAGATCCAGCTTTATTTTTTTCTGTGTGGAAATACTAACTTTTTTCTTTCAATACATTGTTCTATTCAAAGGTGTTGGTGTGGTTTGGTTCTTTTTCTTTTGAACAAAAGGAGCTTTTTATAATAAAATCAACATCCACCAGAGCTCCTCTGCATGCAGATCAGTCTCTTCAAGCAGACAGATGCGTTGCCCAGAACGCCAGGAGCGGCTGCTCCGCAGCGCTGGCCCACATGTCAGAGCCCTCTGAGCCCGTGACCAGCACAGCACCTCCTGAGCAGAACGGGCAGCCAACTCCAGCACACACGAAGCTAATTCAGGAATGGGCTATGGTGGCGACACAGAAAAGAGCAGAAGAGGTTGCTGACCAGCACAATTTATTTGGCCAACAGCTCATTCCAGTTCCCGGGAAAGAAGGGAGCAAACCCTATGCTGAATGACTTGTGTCCTGTATGTATTACAACAGTGGCTTCTTTAACTGAAAATGTAGCAAGAGGAGAAAGGAAAGACATTCTGGAATATGCCTTAAAAAACCCTACCATACCATCTACAGACAAGAATCATAAATATCCAACATGTTTGCTGTACTATATACTTGATACCATTCAAGAAAATAAAAGATGACTATTTTTATAAGCATACATACAGTGCTGTTACAAATGTACTATTACTAATTTCAAAGCACTTGACTTACTCCATCTGAATAATCGTCTCAGAAAAAACAGGTGTAAACAAAAATGAAACTTGAATAATTCAGTTTGGTTTTACTCTTACTTAAGTTTCATACAATATGATAATTAAAATCCAGAACATTATTCAGAAGCTATAAAAGCTAACCTTGACTTTTGAAAAATACATCATCAGAAACTTTTATTTTAAAAAAGCTAGACTGTATTCTTAATTTTTTTTCCATAGATGCTTCCAAGTTGCCGGAGCAGTAAACAAACTATATCCAGACACTATTCATTTGGGCCAGAGGAGTTAAAAACACTCTGGAATACTCCCAGACCTCGAAAGAGCAGCAGCATAGAGAAATTGTTCAGATGAAGTCAATATGTAAGTCTGAATTCATAAATCCTTTCAGCAAAGAGGTGATGAAAGCCAGTTGCACCCCATCAAATACAAGTTTCTTAAAATGAGAAGGGTCACAGGTTTGCTGTGAACTCCAGGGCCAAACGTGGACAGACGTACTGCCAAAAAGCCTGTCGAGGAAGAAAGAACAATAAAAATGCTGGGCTGCTGAGGCAGCCACATGCTTCACACAGAGAATTAGAAAGAAATAAATACAAATGCAGGAAAATTCTGCTACTCTGGATTGTATTCTAGCAGTGTGTTTCTGCCTTTTACCTTCCCTTTATTTTTGATACTGATCACTCAAGCACAATGAGACATTTGCTGCTCAAGAGCTGATCTACTCCTGCTGCTTATTCCTCACCTAATACCTCAGCCTGCCACGGGACCATAATTAGGGCCATAGAGCTGATTAGGTTCAGTCATTAGGACAAGAACTGAGCACAGCCTGACATTTTCCATTAGGCTCAGGGGGAGACACGGGGAGGGTTTTCTCACATGAGTCTTCTCAGCTTTGCTTTGCCACATACAAAGCCTTCCACTGTCCACCACACTTCACTTTGAATCTTGCCTCAGTCACACTCCAAAACATGGATTAACACAAATTTGGTTTAAACAGGGCCTGAAGTTTCAGGTTCACAAGGAAATCAAGCAAGTTTTTTCTAGCTCCATTGTGCAAGTTGAACACCACTCTAATTACGCTGTCAAACTGAGGATTGTGAACTCTGAATAAACAGAGAGACCTGTTTTCATGCAAATTTTGCTAGTAATAAAAAGATAGGAAGAAAAATATGTCAGCAGAATTGTTCTGGTAAGCAAAATGTTTTTCAAATGCTTTCATGCATTGTCAGCAGCACTTAAGCAGAAACAGCTACCAGGGCAAAGTCTCGCAGCAGCAGCTGAAAGTTTTCAAGTCAGACATTCTACTTGAGACCAACACGATGGAAAGCAAAAGGCAATAGCTAGAAACACAACCACAGTGGTCTCGGTGTCAGATTTATACAGAAGCAACACTTGTGCACGAATGGCTTTATTCCCATGAAACCATACAAAGCACGGCTGGAGGAGAGCACTTACAAAACAACCCAGAGTGCACACTTGCCTTCATCCCCACAAATCACCTCCACTTCCACTGCCCAGTTCTGCACGACACAGGAAAGGGCAAAAGTATTTCCAAAGCCAGTTCTCACTATACTCACACAGCATTACCAATAAGGACTGGAAATAGAGGAAAGTAAGTGCACTCTTAGAAGATAAGGGCAGGACTGCCACAGAAAAAGTCTCAGATTTCTTCTAAATAATTCTTTCATGATCACAGCAGAAGTTGAGGATGGCAGAGCATCACAACATCCGAAGAATACGCAAAATAAAACTGAAATTATTTGTTCTTCATTTTTTACCTTCTAATATAATGTGGGGGGTCTAGAACAGTCAGTATTACAGAAGATAATGCAATAAAAATCTAATGACAACTCCATTTTTACCCCAAATTAATAACAACTTATCCTAATTTAACAAAGAACTTTTCAAAATATTAGGCTACAGATCGCCAAATGAGACTCAGTGAGCCTGTAGGTCTCAGGGCTCCCGGCTGCTCTATAAAACAGCAGCAAAGAAAGCATTTACCTACTGCACAGGGGTGCTGTGACAATTAATGAATGTTTGTAAAGTGCACTGAAGCTGAAAATTACTAGATACCATGCTAAATATTAATTACCACAACTACAACACGGAACTGGAATTGTCATAGTGCTCTCATCGTGAACTCTGCTCATTGAACAAGCTGGAAAAAGTTCTCAGCACCGAGCTGAGGTGAGGAACACACCTGCCGAACACGCTGAGCACGGAGCGCTCCCAGCGGCGCCGGCACGGACGCTCCCGA
This sequence comes from Myrmophylax atrothorax, assembly GCA_026770055.1. Lineage (NCBI taxonomy): Eukaryota > Metazoa > Chordata > Aves > Passeriformes > Thamnophilidae > Myrmophylax > Myrmophylax atrothorax. The sequence continues at coordinate 12,875,120 of JAOXXN010000102.1, forward strand.
GCGCACCCACACCCGGCACGGCCGCCCCACTGCTGGGCAGAGCTGGGGCACACAAACCGCTGCCTCCAGCCTCCCATCTGTGCCCTGCCTCGGGCCACTGCACCGCTGGGAAGGGCCTGAAGGCAGTTTGCAAGTGTGCCAGTGGTTACAGACCCCAGGTTACAGAGCCCAGGAACTGCTCACAAGCCCCTCCAGAGATATTTTGGGAACAAAGACAACTTTTTATAGACATCAGAGTTCTAAATCCAGTAGAAACTGTCTCATGCCATAGTTTTATAGCTTCATCTTCTTCCTTTGTGACACATAGCTCTTTAAAAGGGACTAAAACAAACACAATTTAAAAAGAATGAAGGAAATAAAAAAAGTGAAGGAAATAAACTGAAGAAAATCAGCAAGTGATGCAATCCACATCAATTCTATGAATTCACAAAGATTCTATCAAAGTATTTTGCACTGCCACCTGTTTGGAGTATTTTGAACCAAACAAATTCAAAGGGAACACAAGGAATGCCCCTCTTCCAGGCTGGTAGTTGCCACATACACTGCACAGGGAATGCAGATGATGATACTTGATAAATCTGAAAATTCTAATCAATACCACATCCATCTCATTATGTCTTCCTCACTGAAGGAAATGGTACAATCTGTTTTCTCTCAGCCAACCACAGGCACTGTATAATCAATAACTTGCAGTGATATGAGGTCAACTCATGCAGCAAAGATACTTGAAGTATGGTTCAAAAACCCGCTTAACCATTCTTGTTAAGTAAGTGAACAACCTATTTTGCTTCTAGCTCAGTCAGTGGGCACTTTTTTCAAAAAAAAAAGGAAGAAGATAATAAAACATTAATAGAATGTGTCAGCAGAAGGATGACACAAGCAGCATATCAATACAGAGAGACATTGCAGCACATGTGCTTTAAAGTAATTGCAGGATGCTGGCTCTGCTCCCTAAGTAATTATTGCATCAGTTATCTTATACCCTATAGAGTTATGCAAATTTATTTATTTATTTTAAAAGATAACTTGCCCATGGGAAAGTAATTGTTGCGCAGCTACACATCAGCTGTGAATTTCTGAAAAATAACAATGATTTTTACTTCACTGCTTGTAAAACATGCATTTTGCTCATTTTGCTGTCTCCCAGAAATATGGCACGCAACACTCAGGCAACTACTCAAAGGAGACACGGGCACAGAAGATCGAACTACACTGATGTCCTGCAGCTACATTAAACGTTTTAAAATCTCCTCTAAGTCTCTCCCTCACAGGAAGAACAGCACCCATCATTTTTACACCATTCTGAATTCCCTGTAATAAAGCAGAACAGAAGCATTCAGAACAAAGTTTCAGCTGGAAGTTATACAGAAGAGAAAGGAAGAGCTAGCAGTTTGGTGGTAAAGGGAGGTTAAATAGCCCACACCCTTCCTTTCTACAGAGAGAATAATTCCTTTCCAGCTGGGATTTTCTACTCCACATGAGGTGAAATGCATTCAAACAGTTACACAATCACCACATCTTTTCCTATTAAGGCAAAGAAAACACTGTGCAGTTTAACTGCTGCAAGCAGACAGACTTGTCAGTCCCTCTGCAAACCAAAATCCTTGCTCACATCAGTATGTGTCCAATTAAATGTGCACTGGGCCTGGCCTTTGTATGCAGCTGGCAGAGATCCCTCTCCAATTCATCTGGTACTGGCAACCAAGAAGCCCAAGACAGCCACGCTCCGGAGCTCAGGATCCGGAGCCACACGATGCACGGCAGCCTCCAGGCGGGTTCCTCATCTGCCATCTTTTAAACATTAGTAGGGAACACTGTTCAACACAGACACCCAGATCATCAGAAGTGCATTATAAGCCTATCAGGATTTCATCAACAAGAACCTAGTGCTATACCTGGATACCCACCAGATGGTCTTTCCAGCCTTTTGATAAGCCAGTGACCCTTCCTTCTGGAGTGTGAGGCACATACTGCAGGGAGAAACCTCCTTCCTTCCCTAAAGCAACTTGGTTGATCCATTCCCACAGATCTCAGTTCGCTTACAAAAGATGCATTTAACAAAGTTATGAAACCACAACTGAGATTTTTTTGTATGCATTTGAACAATATGCTGTGGTACTAAAAATGGGATCTAACACTGCTAACATTCATATACCCAAAACTAGAACCCAATACTCATAAGGGGCAACATTTGGTATTTTAAAACCTGTCTGTAATTGGATAGTTTTTATTTCTCCTTTTAGGATGTTTCATCAAAGATAGGAAGTTTTTTTAGATTCCCACCCAGTTCCTCCCTCCCACTGAAAACTACTGTAAGAGACAGAATGGAGTTGCCAGCTCTCAAAACACATCAGTGCATATCTCACCATAATTGATCTTATCTTGAAACTGCAGCTGTGGGACACATTTAGGAGATAAGAATTTCACCTTTGACTTGAAGGAAGTTTGTTACTTTTTGCAATCTAGAGAAATGCTTCCAATCATGCAGGTACATCCCATCAACCAGCAAAATTACAAAGCAAATGAAGACACTGCTTTCTTCTTTTCCTAATATCATTTAAAGGCACATCCATTTCATGGCCAAGGGAGAGATTAATTGCTGAAAACAGAAAACTTTGTTAAGAGCAGGTGAGAGAACATTTTAAAAGAACGGACATTACGGCAGAGGGACAGCAGGACACAGATGCCTGTGTTCACACACACATACATTAGAAAAACATTAACAGATTTCTTCATCTCCAAAAGAAATAAACAGCACAAATAATCACAGCAACAATGAAGCTTGACAGTAGGAGTATACAAAATAAAAACTATTAATAAAGTATCATTAACTCTTCCTCCGAGCATCTTCCCAGCTCTAGACAGCACATTGTCCCTACATTAATATAGAAGTACTCATGCAGCAGTAAATCACTTTGCTGATTATCTATTTTTATCTGCTCTCTATTATTTCTCTTCCACAATGGAAACAAATAGCCAATGAACAAATACCAATTTCCCTCTTTTCTAGTCTTAGTATTTAAAGAAAAACAAGCTTAAGTATCTTGTTAAAATGATACAATGAATTTCCTTCATCAGCAGACATCAAAAGACCCACGGTCCACTTAACACATCACCCTACCCCCATGTCCCTTCCAACATCTCAATCTTCTTGTTTTTTCAGCCAATGCAGTGACCAGCTGTGCTACTCTAAGGATCTTGGAAAGCTACTTGACATCATATCATAAGTTTTGCTCCATGAAGACAACTTGCAAAAAAACAAACGTCAGGATACACAGACAGAATATGCACAACAATATCAAATGCCAGGCTTAGTGTTCCTCCTTTACCAGCCAAGTGTCATTTAGGATACTGCTAAAGAAGTAAGGAAATACAGCTTTACAACATCCTGGGTCTCCTTGTTTGTTGTGGCCAAACCACACACCTCTTCAGAGGCTGCTGTTGAGAACAGAGCAGCAGCTGGGGCTCCCTCTGGTTTAGTGCAGAAATGTAAACAGCAAACACTACTATGGTGTGGATGACAAGTAAGGGAACAGAGTCTCATGGGCATAATAAACCTGCCTCTAGAAATTTTGGAAGACTATCATAGACAAGATTTAAGATCCCTTTCCAACATTCAATGTAGCTGACGTAAGTTGAGGCAGTTAACAGATTATTTTCATTGGTTTTGTTTTAATCTACCTTGTCTTCTAAGCACAAAGAGAAGCCTGTTCATCATGACTGCAAGGCCCAACAAAGGAGCCCAAGGCTAACACCCAAACACACTGAAGCCCACTACAACCTATTAAACAATCATCCCATCCAAACCTCCTTACTGGAGGGATGTAACTCCGCATACTGTGATGACAAACTCTGGAACTCCAATTATCTGCACTGGGGTGTAAACATTCTCCTTTCAAAACAATATACCAAAAAATCCAATCTGAATTTTCTAATATTTGCTGTTTTTAATTTGAGAGAACATAATTTTGTAGTGTTATGAGACACCATTTCCTCTCCTTCTTTACAATCAACTAAATTACAATTTTTGGTGCAATGAAAATTACAGGAGGAGAAGGTTCACAGCCTGCACTCTTACACACAGATGTGAACAGGGCAGGAACAACAGAGGAGAGTCAGCACCCACCAATTACTGCCTTCTACTCAAATTAGAGTGCACATTTATTCTAAAGGAAAAAAGACTATAAACAGTTTTCTTTTCTTAAAACACTAATTCCTTTATACATTTCTTTGATAATAACTTCCTTACAATATCTTACCCATTGCAGAAAGGCATCACAGAACCACCTGCAATAAGGAGGAACAAGAGGTCGTAAGATGAGTCTTAATGGCTGTGTCAAGCTTTTGTAAAACTCAGGGGCCGAAGTCAGTTACCTGCAAACACACCTGGCAAGTCCTCAGAGCTCAAAAGACAGCAGTGCCTGAAGAATACACTGATCTCCACACTGCTTCTTCCTCTCCTTATAAAAATATAAAAACATATTTAGGTGCTTAAATAGGGACCCAGGTGTTTAACTCAGCTAGCCATGTTTGAAGGGCCTGTCCAATATTACCAAGGAAGATGCACTTTTCTGAGTACTTGAAAGGCAAAGATAGATGCACATGCACAAAGTTAAATACCTCAAAATATTAAAGAAAAAAAAAATAAAGGATTGGCTATGCCAGAGCTTCAGCTGTCTGTGTTACAAGACCATATAGGGACCCACATCATCTGCTTCATACACTGTAATTTAAATGCTAAGGTTAAGATCTCTGCCTAACTCTGACAAACTCTTCCAGCCACCCTTTCAGAGTACCTAATCTACAAGGCTTCTAAAGAAAGCAGTTAAGAAAAAATACTTCCCATGGATGCAAACACTTGTTCCAATGAGATACAACTGTAAGTGCATTTTGAAGCAGTTACAAACCTTAAATGACAGCAGATGGTGGCCATCCATTTCAGAGGCCTCAGCTTCCATCTAAAGTTCAAGACTTACACACTGACCTTGCTGCCCTGGTTCTTTACCCACATACTTGGTCAGTCAGCAGAGCTACAAGTGAAAATCTCATCTGTGACTTTGTAGTGACAGAATTGGTACACCTGAGCACAGTCCAACACCCATCTCTGATGCACAGAGCAACAACCTCCAGCCTCAAACAGTGCTCAGATTTCTGACACCTCCAACCCAGACAACTCAAATTTTATTTGGGGTTTGGATTAAGCTATCCACTACAAAGGATCTTTCAAAACACACTTGTAGATACATGTTAAAATCTACAGCTGAGCTTCTTGAACAGCTTTTATTCGCACAACAGAAAACGCAGCACCAGCTGCAACTTCCCACGTATGTAAAGCATTGCAGTGGAGCTCCGATCCAAAGCAGGCAAGAGACACGCTCTGAAGTTGCACAGCGCTGCAATATTTGCACACAGTAAACATCCCATAGACAGAAATCATGTATCATCTATAACACACTAACGTCGGACTATAGCGCTACAGAACTCAGTCAGATTTCTTCGGAAGTTTAATCATTTCCCAGTCTATTCATGACTGTAAACACTTAAAAAAAACCTAACAGGCTAACTTGACAGTGGGATACCCAATCTGTGCAGATGAAAACAACCATAGTTCCACTGAAGGATGAAAACATGCCATTAATATTATGTGCATTATGACATAAACCAATCCCTACCTATCTAATATTACAAACACTGTAATCCAAAACTAGGGAGAAAGAATTGTTTGATTAGTATCAGGATATAAACAAGGATTCCAGAGTGCTGGCTTTTCTCCAGTGCCCTATGCAACTCCAAGCCTCACTTCCTCAACAGCATTTTTTGCCTGTAAAATATGAGCAATGTGTTGCCACAGTGCTGCAGTGTCACGAAAAAATCATGACTGCTGTACTCCTGTGAACCCTATCCCAAAATTAGGAAATACAGCAACAAGAACAGGTAATCCAGATAAGAATTTCTATCTTTCTGAGCAAAAACCTGCCAATTTCATACTCCAGATGAGCATCTACACAAGGATATCAATGCTGATGGTCTATTGCCAGCAGAGCTACTGAAGGCTGGAGACTGAGCTACCTCATTCAAGATGGTCACTTAGGGGTGATGAGCATCACCTGGAAAAGATACATCTTTGCACTGCCATTCCGTGGAGGGCTGTCTGTTTTCTACAGATAGAAATTCAGCCTCTGGGTGTGTGAAGATAGCATCTTTTGCAATATTCAAACCTCGCAAATTTGGAATGCGGAAAGCATTTTTCTATGCCTTTCTATTCCTGTGTAGTCCACATGCCTGTCCCCTTCAGAGTCAAAATGACAGCCAGAGAGAAGGAAAAATTAAAATAAAGAAAAATACAAATATTTTTGAGAGCTTAAGCAGTATGTAAAAATAGCTAATTGATTCCACTGATGTTTGAAAACTTCACAAATTGTGGTGCTCACCATGATGATTATCTGCATATGTTAGCAGCTAAGGACCTGAGCAATCCAGTTAGAGTATCCAACACAGTAATTTATTGCAATTAACTACTTCAAAGGTGACCTTTATTAAACTATCTTACCAATACACAGGATTCTTACTTGAACAATAAACAAAACATTTAGTGCTTCACACTATTTTCCCATCTTTCACGCACTGGCAGCACAAAGCAACAGCACAGTTATGCTGGGAGGAGAAAATAATGGGGAAAGCACAATTTAAAATACCCAAGTACTACTAAAAATTGGCTACTAGCTATGACACCCCTCTGCTTGTGTGGGACACAACCATGGAAGCCACCCCAACCCTAGTGCAGGGATCTTCAACAGAGTTGCTCCATCCCCACATCACTGACACCTTGTGCAGAGCATCTTCATGGTACCGGAGTGTCTTCATGGTACCTCGGCTGGCAACTTTAGTAACACCTCAGTTCCCCAGAGAAGCAAATTTCAACTGACAATTTGTGCCTTTCAAGTAGGGTGCCTGTTGGCTACAGCACACTCACTCACTCACCAGGCCTTGGTCAAACAGTGCCTCTCCCCTTCCTGAGCACTCATGGGTGTAACATGTGCTTACTCATCATGCTCTTCAACAGACAAACCCAGCCCAAAAGGAAACACAGAAACAGGAGAACTTGGAAGTCCCCAGCACTGCACCTACGGACAGAAGATCTTATAGCTCCATCTAGCTCTGTACGGCGGAAATCACTGGGACACCTGAGAAAGCACAACCCAAAGTCCAGGAACCTCAGCCCTCACACACACACTGATGTGGAGTAACCCTGGTTGTACACACGCTGGGTTTGTGGCCATTTTTAAAGGTAAATTATTTAAGCACTTCTGTGCATGTGTGTCTGTTCTTCACTGTAACCATTCCTTTCTCAGCTACAGAGTTCACTGAGCGGAATGAGTGCGCTGCCAACAGATGAAACCAAAGGGCTGTCGAATGGCAAGTTTTGGACCCAACCAGA
>JAOXXN010000102.1:12882615-12899137 GCA_026770055.1 Myrmophylax atrothorax
GCCACTGTTTCACTGCCAGAGGTTGTCACCAGAGAAAAGTGATCAGGTATTCTGCAGAAATCCCAGTGACATAAAACCAGAGAGGAGCAGCAACCACCAGTGGCCAAGCACAGGCTCTGTCCTACAGCCCAGGAGACACCTCTCAAAGCAGCTGCCAACAACAGCAAGAGGTTCCCACAGGTGCTCCTCTGAGGGGCACTTGCAGCAGGGACATCCAGTTTCAATGGACAGCTGAAACAAGAGGGTATATACTCATTTATAACAGGACAACACATTAGTAAGGCAAACACAAAGTCATTATTCCCCTCCCTCTGTGAAAAAAGGTTAACTTTGACAGCTAAACATTCACAGCCTCTGTGCCTTATCTAAAGTACTATCATTTCGAGTCTTTGAGTGCAAAGATGTAACACTTGAACATGTAAATAAGAATATATACAAATTACACTGGTTTTCCTCAATTTATGGTGATGTTTTTTAATTAACAGCATAAATTCAACTGTTTAAGTTTTCACATTAAAGATTCCTCAAGTCATCACAGCGCATACTCGTATCAGATGTTCCTGTCACGGGGAAAACCACACCCCTTACAAACCCAGAACTCAAATTCAAGACCAGGATAAAAATAAGATTAGCTCAGATAAAAGAAAGAAAAGAACTCTTCTAATTTTCAGTGAGACCCACTGCAGGTAACTGGGTTTTGCCAACTACACATCAAAACAATACAACAGCTTCAGTGATAAACCATAAAATAAATTTTCTTTGTATGTAGAATTTCAATTATTCATATTGTTGAATTATATGTAAAATACAGTTCAATTATATATAGAATTTCAATTCTTTTCAAAAGCAGCAGGCACTGCACTTTTTAGCCAATCTTCATGAGATCTCCCATTTCATAACAGGCATTAAATCTTAACGGAAAAAAGAAGAAACATAACTATCAGAAAGAAGAAAACAACATCTTTAATTACAAGTTTTGTGATTCTTTTAGATTGCCAGAAAGAGTTTCTGTAGCATCTTATAACTACTATTTCTTTAGGTTCTCCATCAGTAGCACATTCCAATATTCCTCTCCTTCCTGTTTATGCAACAGATTGTTGAAGGATCACAAAGCAGCATCAGACAGTAACATGCTGTCAAGCATATTTAGGAAGTTCAGTCACCTTCAAAAAAAGGCAAATCTCCAGTAGTATTTTGAATTTTACATAAAGTACCTCAGATATAGAGGGTATTTACTCATAACCAGAATAACACTCATACATTACAATACCAGGTATCTCTATCCCCATTCATGGAAAAGTTTCATCACAGATTAAACATATGACAAATGTGCTTGAATGACACAAAATGTTAAGAGAATACTCTGAAAATTAGTAATCTTCAGGTGGAAAGGAAAAAAAAAGTCTTTTTAGTTTAGACTCTCTTTTACAGAATACTTATGATTTGGACTATTCTCACACTTTGGAGATGCTGTGACTGAAAGAAAAACAGTCTTGCTAAGCCAAATAATAGAAATGCAAATCTTCACAAATTCTGAGAATGAACTGACAGCACTGAATTCAATTCCACCGTAAAGTTCAGATCAAATGCCTGGATGAGAATTCTTCAACATCCAAGGACATGATGCCATAGACTGAGCCAAACAACAGCAGCTTGGCCATCCCAAGGCCCCTGCCTGTGCTACAGGAGGCAACACTGGAACACTCTACTGTCCCAGAGAGATCCCATAACCACCTACATGTGGTCAGTTCATCTCATCCTTCAGAGATTCTTGCCACAGATGAGAACAACTTATTCTGTGCCACCATTCCAAGCAAAATTGAGAAAAACTAAAGACTACTGAAAAATGTAATCTGCTTTATACCCAAACCAGCAACCTGGCTCCTACAATACAATCCTGCTACAGTGTTGTCCTCAGTCACAGGACAAGGAAACAGGGAAACCTGATCTCACATCACTGTTTGCATTCTTTGGAACAAAAACAGAAAAGGAAGGAACCCCAAATCTGCTATTCAAAAAATTCTGATCTCCGACCACGTACCCAGAGCCAATTACAGAAAATCTCTCCCATAACACCCTTACAGCCCAGTTCACCCAGTTCCACACAGTCAGCTGTAAAAATCTACATCAAATACTCTGATTACATTTAATTTTACACAGTCAGCAATATTGCAAACACAAATGCAACTCATCTTCTGCATTTAGTTCCTGAAGGAACTGAAGTCACCTCAAGATGACCATATGCTCTCACCTTGCAGTGTGAAACAAGTCCTTCCATACTTTATCTCCTTTTTTTTCCCCAGGAACTCTAGAAAGAGAGCTGGAGAGCAGCCTTTCAGCACTCTTCACTTGCAGGATTCCACCAAGGCTAAGCTATTGCATGTCACCAGACAGAGTTGGAGGTACTAGAAAAAAAGATGCCCAAGTGCTTTAAGGAATACATGTTTCTGCTTAGCACTGGAAGTGTTAAACATCATACATTGATTAAAATGTCAATATTTATTCCATGTGATATCTGTTATCTTGAAACAGTTGGGGGTTTGGGGGTTGGGGGTTTTTTATCTGTTAACAGAGGAAAACAAACACACGGCTTGCAGTAATATCAGGTATCAGCACGGACCTGCTGTACAGCAAAACTGAACAGGACCCAGCAGAAGATAAATAAGGAAAGACATACAAACAATCATTGTTTTCTTAATCCCCAAGGAAAGTTCTTTGAAGGACAGAGTCACTACCAAAAGCAATCCTTCATTTGCCAAAGCCTTCTCACACTCTGTGTGGGTTTACACTGCGAGAACCAACACAGAAGCTGCAGTGAGCAAGCCATGTAAGAACCTTCCCAGGCAGAAGAGATTCACAATTGGCTAACTGCACACCACTCAAAAAGCACCACAACAGTTAATCTTCCTCTTCCACAGAATCAGAATTTGCAGAAAAAAGAAAAAACTGATGCAACTACATCATTCAATACTCCATCAGCACTTCTAATTTGCAAGCTACACCTATATTCAAGTTCTAAAAGAAATGGTTTTCCCTGCTACATTTCTCTTAATTTCAGGTTCTGTTCCACAGTCCTGTACACTGCAAGAGCACAAGTTATCGCCTCCATAATATCCGTCCATTTCTTCCATGTACCCAGCAACTTCTTATCCAATAGCCCATGGCATTTTGGGGCCGAGTTCCCCCTCCCAGTGCGGGCTGCTGGTTTGTATTTCACAGTTCTCTTCACCCTGAGACCACCCTGCCCCTCTTCTTCACCTGTGTGCACCCTAAAAACCCTGAAGAGGTGGGAACACTGTTCAAACACAGCCAAGATGGAATAGATTTGTTATTCCTGAATTTAAAAACAAAACAACAACAACATAAAAACCCCCAACAATACACCACCACAATAAACAAAGCATGTTCACTGAAAACCTTTAATAAGGCTAAAGATCTCAAAAGAATCTATACAGCTTTACTCTGTTGAGGGTTTTTTACGTAAGTTAAGGATAAATATTTGACTAAAACAACTGTTGAGGTTTAATGTACATTTTACCAAAATTAGTAACTTTTACTTAAGAATGAACTAGGCACTGACACCACCATAAATCCTGATTCAGGCTGGGCTCTGCTAGTCTTCATATTAATCTCCTCAAAATTCCTGACTTTTAAGAACAAACAACATCCGCATTACAGGCTTACAACAAGGTTAAGCTTGAGAAGTTCTATTAATACCCTCCCTAAGGCTACCAGGAAATTCCTTGAAGCAAGTGATTTTTTTGCTGTGCTGTGGATTATGCTATAGGGTAGTTTGCTGTGGCTCCCATAAAATGATGAGTTTATCTTCTGTCTGCATCAGCAGCCTGTCTCTTTGCGGGGCTCATCGGCTGAGATGCTCATCAGGAGTCACAGAATAAGTTAACAGAAAAACCTGGAATTCTGCCATATTCACTCTCTATATCCCCCACATAAATTAAGTTTTAACTGACTGTCAAGCATCTGATTTATTTGTGAGAAATAACAGTTTTATCTGTATAAATTCCAAATTCTGAAGAGCTAAAGCCCTTAGAAAAAAAGTGGTGATCTGTTGTAATGGATCCATGATAACTGTGTCTACACACAGTTAATGCACTAACACATTTCCTGAGTCTGAAAGGATAGGAGCAAAATCAGGTTCACCTTTCTTAACCATTACCTTTTGCATTTATTTCTTTAGTGCTCCCTCTGTATCACAACTATAACTTTTGGAATTTTAATCAAAAAAGTTGCTATAGAGATGCAGCTCTAAATGAATCTGAAAACTTATGTACCAGTTTACTGCTAAATAAAACTAAACATGCCTTTCTTTTCAGTTGCTCAGGTCACTGCCTGCATCTTGCAGAGTTACTGAAAAGCAGTTCCAAAACAATTTATTTCAGTAGGGTTATTAGTGAAGTTCAGAGCAACCAAGCCTTTAATAAAACAACTGAGCACAGCTTAACAGAGCATGTCAGTTTGGCTGAACTATAGAGACACCTTAGTGAGCACTCCATAGTTATTTTAAGAGGTCCCATTTCATGAACCCACTACTAGTACTTGTTTTTGCCTTGTTCTGCCATCCAAAGAGGAACTCTGTATCTGTTTCAACCAAAGGAGTGGTTGTTGAAGTGCCGTGAAGGAGGGAAATTGGTGACCACCAACAGAGCACCACTTACTCCTAAGTGCTGAGTGGGAGCTGAGCAGCTCCCTGGATGCAGGGATGGAGCTTCCAGTCACCCACACAGGACCGTAAGTGCTTTGGTGAGGGGAGGTCAGTGTTGCTGTTGGGGTGAGGGCAGTGGGGTGGCGTTTCTTGAACTAAACACTGTTTGTGCATTTCCCTGCCTAATCGGTTTGGTCCATTTTACATTGAAGAGCCAGGGTTTGTGAGATGGCCCATGGGATAAAAACCCTGCAGGACTCTTGGTCACTAAAGCAATACAATGTACATCAGCCTTTCCCCTCCCCAGGAATAAATGGTTGGCGCTCACGAGAAACTTGGCCGTGGTTCTTTGTTCTGAAAAGCAGTGCTGGTATTAGAACTGTGTTCCCAACAGAACGAACTCGCTGCTGGAGACCACTGGCATTAATTACCCAGTTGTGTAGACTTCCTAATAGATGTTCAATTTATCCACTGAGACCCATTTCAAGAACATTTTTGCACTAGAGCTATTCATGCATACAGGAGATGTTACAAACCTGCTTTAGATACACTGAAGTTATACCAAGGCTATCCAGGAGACCCAATATTTTGCAATTGTTTTACTGTTTGGAATCTATCTTTTCCACTTAGAAGTCAGTAACTGTAATAAAAGGGGAAATTTTCCATGCTGAAACAGTAGTCTAAACACTTCAAATAAGTTCTGCTCTTTCCTCTTGCCAGCGTTAACCAATGCATGTTTGAAATATATTACAATTGCCCCAAAGAATTCACTACCTGCAGGTAACGACTGATAGATTTATAATCCAACCAAAAACCAAAGAATCATCAGGAGCTGCACACATCTGCTACTTAGTAACGTTAACAGTGAATCAAGAAGTATCAACATCCACAAGGCATAGAGCAAACTGCAAAACAAATATATAGATATATATGTATGTGAATATATATATAAAAATACGTATTTTTTTCTATTAAAAGGAACATGCTGCTAGTATTTTTTTCTACATGTTTTTTGTGGGGTTTGGTTTTTCTTAATTATTTTTTCAAAGTTAGGGTTTTATTCCTGGAATAGCAACAGGGAGAATATTTCTTTACCTTTTAAGTGGTGGTTACTTCATCAAAATTTCTCTTCTTAGTTATTTTGAACTTCTATTCAATTTAAGACATATTCAAGTAGCTGTCATTCATTCTTCATTAAACACTGCTTTTCCTAGGTATCTTCCACAGTTAAGTTGTTGCATAACTGGTCTGAACCAAACTGATAAAATTCCCGGTATGTCTGTTCTCTGGGGACGCAGCTACACAGGACACACTACAAGAAAGTATCTCCAACACCCTTTTAAGCTAAATATACATTCTACAGTTAATAACAACAAAAGGATTATTGCCCTTTTTCTTTCAGTAAGATTAATGTCATCATAAGCAAATGTCAGAAAAACTTCAGATATTTCTGCTTTCAGTCTTTGAAAGCTTCTACACCAGAACACTGATTTTAAGGCACGTGTGAGGAGGCCCAACAGACAGGCTGCTCTCCTCAAACCAACATTCCAGAGAGACTCACAAAGAGCAGGTGTGGTGAGGAGAATACAGGCTTGGAATCATGACACCTCCCTTGGCCTCATCTTTCACTTTACTTCCCAACCTTTTATACCTGGACTGGTGGTATCAGTCTCTGACCAGCCACCAACAGCAACACGATGCATCTGAATTCCTTGCTGGGGCATAATTTTCAATACTGAAGAGCATCATTTTGCTTAACAACTCTGCGTTAACATTCCTTGGCAAATCTAACAAATTGAAACCTTGTTAAGTGACTGCTGAAGTCACCTCACCTCAGGAGGAAAAGCACAGTACAACTGCTGGGAAAGGAACCTGCAAACATTGCAGCAATATGATTTTAAAAAACAATTATATTTTAGCACGTAGAACCCTTCAGCTCATGCTTTCTTAACATGTCCTTAATTCTGGGGGGTTTTTAAAGTAATACTTGTGAGATTTATTTGCTTCATTTAGATTAATTCAGGATGTTCATACTGCAATTAAGTTATATGCACAACTTATTTAAGTTAGCACTTAAAAATTAGAACTTCTATACAATTAAAAGTTAGGATTCTCTAGGGGACAGTCTGTCTGCAAAACTACTACTTGGCCCTGCTATATTAAGGCAGAAGTCAAAGGCAAATTGACTTTGCCTTCTGGGAAATGTAATGATCCCCAGAATTTCTCTGCTTAGAGTTAAGTCAATTGCCATTCCTTAATTCCTTTTTCCTGAAATGAGGTTCTGCTCTGGTCTCACCTTTCTCTCTTCTGCTCATACCATCCTTTCATGACAAGTTCATTCTCAAGATTTCATTTTTTAAAACAATATGTGAGGGTGAGAGTGCTACAAAGATTTGCCAGGTTCAAACAATTTCATATTTAAAGCAACTTTTTATGGCTCTTTAGTTGCTCTCTCACGAACTGTGTGTAGCACCTTCTGCAGTAAAGCTCTTTTGCTTTTACTGTTTAAGAACTGCAGTCATAAAAATTAGTGACCCAGTTTTAGTGAAGCTTTGCCCAGTTGAGTATTATGTAAACTCTGTAGTTACAGTCATGTCAGCTAAAAGCAGCACCAATGGCAAAGGAGAGTCCCTGCTCCGAGCTTCCAAAGCGTGGCCTGACAGAAGGCACAGCAGTCTGTGCTCCCACGCAGGGCAGTGTTGAGGGCTGTGGTTTCCTTCATTGTTGCCTGCTTACTATTTTCATAACCATTCCATTTTATCACTGGTTAAAAATTAAGCAATCTAGTTGAGGTTCACTGCCTACTAAGCTGTGTTTCTGTCAGGCTGCCAAAGGATATGTCCCATGTAATGGGAGGCAGAAAGCACATTGGGCACTTGAATGGGAACTTTCAATTCATTTCACACATAAACTTTTCATTACAAGTCAACCCAATGAAAAACTGTCTCAAAACTAAAGTTAGTGCCACATATTAAGATTGCAGGTTCTATCCCAGCTTTTCAAGGCAACATCATTAAAAGTCAACCAAATAGTTTCATAATTTATCTATGTCAGTGGCTTTATGGCACAAGTAACAGGGATCACTTGGCAGCAAAGCCTCTATGGAAATGTACTCACTCTTCATGACCCCAGATCACAAAAGTGATCTTCATCCTAATGGCAGCTTATCTTTCTGACTTGGCAAGGGAAGTTTGGTGTTAGAAACTGAGATGTAGGAAGACAGTTGAACGGTGTTGGAGGTGGTGTCTCACTAGCACCACAGCATTACTTCTTATTAAGTATGAAATAAGACTGTACTTTTTAAGCTTCTTCTTCTAATTCATTTTGCACCCAAATGAGCCTCCAGTTTTTCCCTGAGTAGATATGAATTACACACAGGACACTCTACAAGCTGCAGGGTGATTGTATCAGGCTAAAAGCATAATTACAGATCAATTAGAAAAATTGTAATGATGCTCAAGAACTTGCCTCCACAGCAGTGCAGCAGCTCAGGCTTTCAGTGTCAGCTGACTGACCTGCTCTCCAGCCCAGGAACCAGGAGTTACTGTGCAGAGTCCCAGGGGCAGCTGCTGCCCCAGCTGTCCCTGAGCCAGCCTTGTCTGCAGTCACACACAAGTAAGAGTGCAAAATGCCACAATATCCACACACATAGCACTGTTCTGAGCCACGAATCCAGAAAGCAAAACCCTCAATGAGAGTATCACTTCTCCCCTTAGCCAACTACAGCTCCCACTGAACCAATAATATTAGAATAAGTACTTCTTGATACCCAAATATGCAAGAGTTCTTATTAAAGAATTATTACTATGTGCATTATTCTTATCAGAGAGTTTTAAGAACCTTTATTAGACCTTTAATTACTCTTACAATTTTTTTAAAATCTGAAATTTACAATATCCAACACTGTTCCTTTTAGACCTACTGAAATTATTACTTTTTTTTCCAAGTATTTGCGTGTCTCAGCTAAAAAAGGAATTTCCCTCTCCTAACCTAAACCTGATGCAGCCTTCAGTAAAAAGCAGCTTCAAGCTTCACTGCTGCTGGAGATCCTCAAGATTCTATCGAGCATTAGAATTCAATTCTATCCATTTAGAAGAATCACTTCAGTTTACTTTTAAAGCAATAAAACAGCCAGCACTAGATCTACTTTTAATTCCATACATATAAATCAGAGACACACAGGCACACAAGCTTTCAAGCCTCTTCCTTCTCTGCTAACTTTGTCAACATATTTAAAAATTAAGTAGCTACCAAGAGGTTCTGACTCCTGCTATGCAACTCCTGAGACTAAGTTTAAAAGACCACAAGAAAAATAAATTGTCTATTATTTACATTTCTGAATTATGACCATTATAGCATGGAGTCTTTCCTACAGCCCTCACAAAATATCATAAAAGTTTTTGAACAATCATTTCTAAGTTTCTTTTCTGGTCTTCACAAAGAGTTTTTCACCTCTGGAAATACAGCATCTTAAACTATATTATTTCACTAACTTAAACTCTGTATGCCTTACTATGCTTTATGCATTATTCCTAACAACTTCAGAATGCAAGGAAGTTAATTTCTAAAATTACTGTATTTTATTATTAATGTTGCAACACTAAAATCAAAGTAATTTAAATGGAAATACAATTCTCTGTGCGGCTTTCTAATTCTATGAAGGTCCTGCAGCTGATAAAGTAAATCCAAGGCTGATCCTTTTACTTTAGCTGGCCTGGCAGCCTTTGAAAGGCAGGAGAAGACTGGCTGGCCGAAGCCAGGTGGTGCCAGACAGGTAACCTGGGGCGAGCTCCAAGCTCATCTGTGGAACCTGGTTCATATCCATGCAGTATCTTCAGAAATATATTTGTATCAAAGCGTTGAAATTCAGTTAGGCTCCTAAAAACAAACAAAAATTCCCCCAAAAACATTAATGAGGAGTAATATCACCTCTACTCCTCCTCCTAAGAACTCCTGCAAACACCATGGGAAAATCCATGAGTCCAGCTACGTTACCAAAACCAGCCAGCACTACCACTGCCCAGCACATACTAATTGCATGTGCATGCTGAGGCTGCTGCTACGATTGGTGGCATCCTGCAGCAACAACAGGAATGTTAGACCTGCTTAAGTTTTCCAAAGTAAAAGTTAAGGTGTCATCAGATCTTAGAATTACCCATATTGAAAATATCTAACTCCAAGTACGAGTCTTCCAGGTAGAAGCATTAGAGTGAAATCTAATGAGCAAGAGCTAAAAGAAGGTAATGAATTCAGGAGTGTCAGGAATTTCAGGCTCAAGTGTTCTCTCACTGAAACAAATACGGCTTATCTCATGCTTAACACTGTGCAAAGCATGTCTGCTGGATAAAGACCAAAGTTCACAATTTCAGGAAGTCTGAAGAATGAGTTTAGAAGCTGCCAACAAACACACCAGGTTGACTTACCTTACTCGAAGAGCTTCCTTCAGAGTTCAGCTATGGGCTCCTCGTTATAGTTGTCTGTGCTGTAGCATAATCATTGAGTTAACCCAAAAAATCGTGTCATTGCTTCAGGAAGATGTTTAAGGCACATTCAGAAACTCACGTAAGTTTAATAGGAAAGACTTTTAGACCTTTCTTTTGAAAGCACAGCTGATGTATTTTTGAAATTAAGGTTTACTTTCTCCTTACCAAGCCTGACAAATACATATCAAGTCTTCACCCAATGGGTTAAAAACTGATTTATCTACGTAACAGATGGGTGAAACACTGAAGAAATCATTGCACATAAGGAAGATGAAAGACCTAGAGGAGGGATCTCCCCAAAATGTCCACTATTTAATTTTGTTTACTCCCTTACCAGCACTGCAATCCAATTGACTCCTGGGCAGAGCTGCTCATCTTTGGAAGTCAATTTTTATCACTCACCGAGTCTTAAACTCGCGCTTTTCACTGAAGCATTTAATTCAATGCAAGTGTTAACTGATCTGGAGAGAGAGGGGCAGCAGGGGAAGGAAAAGTATCACTGGTAAAGCACCTTGTAACTTATCAGTAGTCACAGAAACAGCTTGTAACACAAGCAAGCTCACTGGTGTTCTGAAAACGCATTTCCTTGGCATTCGCCCTACACTCCAAACACACACACACAAGGAAGGTACACACAACTGGATCCTGATGGAGTGCAAAGCTTCCATGCCTACCTAAAGGTATATATTGTTTTCCCTTGTTCAGTTTTCCCCCTTTGTCCTCAGGGCATTATCATTTGATATGACATAATGTGGCATAAAGCACATATCCAAACTCCACGATATTTTAATGCTACAGAGGGAAGTGCAGGACATTCTACTTCAACTTTTGAAGAAAATCAGTAATCGGCTTTAAAAACCTACCAGTCTTGTTATACACTGTCCTCTGACAGAAAAACCTCACACTGCTGCCATGAGTAGATGACACACTATCTGGCCTTCCAATTTGGGAACACTCTCAGTCAATACTGCTTCAAGAAGCTTTTGTTACAGATAGCAGATACAAATAGAAATCACGATCAGGAAGGATCCTGAACTGGAAAACGTACAGACTGATGAGAGTACCCAAATATTCCTTGTTAATATTACTTTATTGGATTTCATACTTTGATAAAGAAGATTAAACATTCACAAGAAAAAAAAATCAGCAATGAGAAGAACAATTAGAGGTACTTGCAGGCTACTGCTGTGACAGGAGCTGCTGATGTAAAGTACATCACATCCTTGCTAACTCAGACATCCCACGGGACATCAACCTACCAAGTCTTAATCACTGCACTCCTTGGAAACCAGAGTGTGCAGCAATTGGAAACTAGACACAAAAAAGCCTCAAACGCTGAAAGAGTCAGTCTGACACCTCCTCCTTTTTGCCTTTTCTTTCCTTCTCCCCAGATTTTTTTAGATAAAAGCGTCCTTTTGATACCTGCATTTGCAAACTGCTGGGTCAGAGTCTAAGGAGCCAGGAGTTGGTAAATTCCCGTGAATCCTCCGTATGCTCTGATCCAGCCGAGCACAAGTTAGTCCTGCTCTGGAAGCACACAGGCACCCAAGAGAGGACTGGCTTGATAGGAAACACCACATATGCTGCAGAGTGTTAGGAAGAAACTTGGCAGAGCCCTCAACAGCTGGAAACAAACACAACCCCCCAGCTCCTTACAGACTGTCACATACACATACCTATAATCCGATGCTCACTGAAGTAACCAGGAAAGGCAAACACGCTGCAATTGTAGAGAACAACTACAAAGGCAATTATAAACATGTAAAAATAATTGTATTAATAAGGGAGGAATCAATAAACTGAATAGTCTCTCTAAAATGGTACAACCAAAAAAATCCCAAAACAGGACCCAAAGGCATCAGACAGAAAACAAAACTAAAAATTCCTATCATCAGAGACATTC
Source organism: Myrmophylax atrothorax (assembly GCA_026770055.1). NCBI lineage: Eukaryota > Metazoa > Chordata > Aves > Passeriformes > Thamnophilidae > Myrmophylax > Myrmophylax atrothorax. The sequence goes on from JAOXXN010000102.1 coordinate 12,894,665, forward strand.
TACAAACCATACCACAAAAAAACCCAGTGTCTGGTATTTGCTATATTTGAACTTTTACAATCCCTCCCCCACGCCAAACTTTGCGAGTGACTGAATTTCAATTGATTTCCCTTCATATTGTGATCACAGAACCACGGAAGCCACTGGGCAAGACCAGCAGGTATCTGGAAATTGGCACCTCCATTACAGATGTTTTTATTGCAGAACCCAAAGCCTGTTCACAGTGAACAAGGAGAGCACAGTGACTGCTAACACACAAAAGAACATACTTTAGAGATGGACACCTTTTTCTTTTAAACCAATTTTATAAACTAAATCCCCACAGAAAAACAGAGTCCTTTCATCTACTAAAGCAGACACCTCTAAGATCTATCTTAATAGACACTTGTGTTTCAATAACTGATCTTAAAGAGAAGCCACGGAACAGTGCACTGGAAGTACAGACTAGGACAGACTCCAAAAGGCTGTAAAGATGTATTAAACCTAATCCTTTGGGGAGAAAATAAATGCTACATTGCCTACAGTGAACTGTCACCTTAGATTTTTCTCTTAAGATGTGAGAACATTACAGCGAAATTAACTAAACAAAAATATTTGTGAATATTCAAACATTTCAAGTGATGTTAAGGGAGCACCTTAGACACACTACAGAAAAAAATATATTCATAGACAGTATGAAGCTACAAATAAGCTTTAAAAACTAATATGTACCATTTGTCAAGCTGACAGCTTAAAGTAGCTCGCTAGTGACAACTGATGCATACTGCATAAAAAGCCAGAATATTAAAAACCAGCAAAGAGCCAAACAATAAATTACAACGTATATGTTCCCCAATGCTTTTCCCCTGTTATCAAAGCATACTATGAGCTCTGCTTATGCCCCACCCCTTACAACATCATTTTAGAGATAACACCTGTACAAGCTTAGGACTAACCAAATGATTAACTACCACCAGTGGGAAGAAGAGTTTTCTAAGAAACAAAAAAAGCAAAAAACAAACAAAAGAAACCAAACCAACCAAACCAAACCAAAAAACCCCCACAAAACAAAACACACGCACACACAAAAAACTAAGAAACTGCTATAATGGTATTTAATTTCCTAAGCCAACAGTATTTTCCTACTCTGTGAAAGGATGGCTTGCCTCTGACAAACTGGGCACAGCATTCTATACCCCAGCTATGATATTGATCATCCTGGGGGTCGATAACAGTTTATTGGTAAAATGACACTTTCGAGCTAAGGTTACATATTTAATTTATAGTCTATAAACATTAATTGCAAAAAAACTCAGTAGAAGCAAGTACTTTGTATCAATGGAATTAAAAGGAATTAAGGGGGAAAGAGTATGGATTCTCAATCCAGAAGGCAAGAACTTGACTGAATTCTTTTGTGTTGGATGCTTAAAGACGACTTAGAGAAAGGAAAGGTCACAAAGTCTTAGCAGAAATTCCAGGTTATATTTACATGAACAGACAACCACAACATGCTTCCAAGTATTCCTTAGTTCCTGTGCTACAGCTTTTCCTGCAAGTTGAAGATAGATGTGAAATGGGCTCCAAGGAAAAATGTGCCACTTACTAAGGCCAATTCCAATTAGGAGACTCAGCTATAGAATGAACCTGTTCTTAAGCTGATTATAGGCTTATTTGGTCCACATGGCATAAATCTACCAACCTTTAAAAAGAATTACTAATATTCTCAGCAATGATGTCAGAGTTAACTAATAGGAAGAAGCAAGTTCCTTTAGGAGAATGGTGACTCCAGGGCTAAAAAGCTTCCTGGCCTAAGGTTCCATGTGTTCTTATGTGCCACAGTGCTTAACTTGGCTTTCACTGGGGAAAGCCACGTCCCCTGGGCAGAGTCCCAAAGAGCCTCTGCAACTCAGTGCCAGAGTACAGATTTCTACTTTTACTGTAAATGAAAGATCACTGCATTTCTAAACTCTGTTGCCAGTGGGCTAGAGGTGAGACCTCTAACTTGGGAATTCTGGGAGACACAGGGGAACAACACACCAGTCTTGTTTGTTTTTAAATACGTCTTTCACTTGGCTAATACACTCCTTTCCTCCACACTATTCTGCATTTTCCATGAAGTGCCAGTACTGAGACCTGCCAGGTCTACTTGAATCAAAATGAAAAATGTCTGTTGTCTAAACTGGGAAGTTCCTATCAAAACCCTTCCAAGTTCCTGACAATGAAATATTTAGTAATTATTTAAATGACTCTATACTGACTTGTCAGTATTTTTATGCCAACATTCAACAATACATATTACACCATAATTAAATTTGGATTCAATAATCTTTGTACTTTTCAGCATTAGGGTGGGTTGTACTTTAAATGTTAACCTGTATCAGCTGTGGTGAGGGCCCACCCAACCACCCTCCCCCTTCCTCCTCAGTGCAGACTCAACTCAAGGACAGAATTCTCCTACATGCAGAACATTAACACCGTGAAACTGCTTTTATTTAAAGAGCAAGTAAGCAGGACCCTGAATTCCTTTTGTCTCAGGCAAAAACATCACTGCACAGAAAAACTGCATTACTGATAAGTTACAGTCTTTTCCACAACTGCTGGTTAGTGCTCACTTTACTGGGAAAGTGTGAAAATGTACAAACCCAGTACGCCCTTCCTTCACAACTAAAGGCCTACTTAATTCTTCACAGAAAGTACTAAGTAAGTACATGTCATGTAGCCTTAACTTTTGTTTCCTTAAAGCAAAGCCTCACTCCTTCTCCTGTCCTCCCTCTCCCCTTCCACACACCCCCACGTCTTTTTTGTTTAGAAACTACACAGAACAGGAAGAGATTCGTATGAAGTGTCAGCAAGTTTTTGTCCTCCCCAAACTAGCAAATCACTATCTCCTTCTTTGTAAAAACAGTAGCCTTGTTCACAAGAATCCAGGTATTTACTGGGACCATTCCAAAATCCTTCCTTGGGCCGGTCCTACCAACAGGTTGTGTAGTGATCAGCTCCAGTTACAAACTCCTCAGGATGGTATCTGTGCAAACACAATGAAATCGAACGTTCTCACTGAAAGACTAGAGCCATCATGTTTAGTTTGTTTTCATAAATTCAGAGGGCTCAAAAGCAGAGTAGTACCTCTACCATAAATTCTGTAAAAAATTAGAAAAAGATTATATAGGTCATTCTTAAGTAAAAAATATCCAAGCAACATCCTGAATCTGATCTGGTAAGTCATATGAAATTGATGAGTCACTTATAATCCGCCAAATAAAAGTCATGTGCAGCAAAGTCTATTTTGAACAAGTTCATGATATTCTCCAGCTAATACATATACCCATTTACCCATTTTGACCAGAGGGAATTCCTACAGGTTCCTGTAAGCAACTGTTTGCCAAGCATTCTGTTAGGAAAAAATTCAAAGGCAGACAATTAGTCATAACATTTTACAGTGTGGAAAAACATTAATGTTAGTCAGAGCTGTCTTTTATTCCAACCCAACAAGCAGAAAAAGTTCTGATCTCCATGTTAACTCTACATACAAAATGTAAACACCATAGAACAGGGGTTTGTAACACTCATTAGCACACAAGCAATGTTTAGTAACCTCATTTCCTGCACACCAATGAATACTCACTAGATTTCCCACACTCCATGTGCTTATTCCAGCTACACAAAGAAGCCCAAAAAATATTCCAGGACAGCATTACCATTACATTGCTTGCATTAGTTCTAGATACAGTAACTTCTCCGTAACGGTAACCATGGATCATTGCTTTGTTCACATTTATTAAAGCCCTACAGAATTACTTCTTTAAACTGTTTGTTTCTAAGAAATAAACAATCACTTAAGATAGTTACTAGTAAAATTAATGACCCAAATATATTGAAAATGAAAGCTCTAATAACTGAAAATTGCACCCAGACTGATCAAATATGAAAACCATCCCTTAAATTTCATTAAACATCTACATGTTGCCAAGACTGCTTGTGTGAGGAGGGTTTTTTCTCTCCTTCAAATGAATGATGCCAGTTTGCTCAGCACCGTATCTGTGCCTCTGCACCTCTGCAGTTTTACTGTTTGGAATCAAGTCTCTGTTGTTCAGAGCTGAGTGACTGTGCCACTCTCTAATCAAGTGAACTAAGTTGCACTGAGGTGCTGGGGCGTGTCCAGAGAAGGGCAATGAAGCTGGTGAAGGGTCTGGAGCACATGAGGAGCTGCTGAGGGAGCTGAGGGTGTTCAGCCTGATGAAGAGGAGGCTCAGGGGAGACCTTATCTCTCTCTACGACCCCCTGACAGGAGGCTGGAGCCAAGTGGGGTCCATCTCTTCTCCCAAGTAACAAACAACGGCACAAGAGGAAATGCCATCGAGCTATACCAGGGGAGGTTTAGATTGGATATTAGGATTGGATACCCCCAAAAGGGCTGTAAAGCATCAGAACAGGCTGTTCAGGGAAGTGGTGGAGTCACCTCCCTGGAGGTATTTTAAAGATGTGTAGATGTGG
>JAOXXN010000102.1:12912781-12926883 GCA_026770055.1 Myrmophylax atrothorax
GAAAAAGCTGCAATCAATATTGCTATCACTAGCTAAAAAGCGCACAGAATCACAGAATTCCTAGGGTTGGAAGGGATTAACTGAAAAATTGAGTTTATTGTAACAGCAAACACACTTTGAAAACAAAGATGATGGAGTTGAAAAGTTCCCCAGCATAAAAGCATTTGCTTCGGGGTTAAAATGCATATACATACACCTGAAACAAGTTAGCTTCCTACTCAGTGCTGGAAAAGAATTTCCAACAGGAAACAATTCCACTGAGAGGAACAGAGGGGGCAAGAACGCAGCTGTCAATGAAGCCAGCAAAGAGTCACAGCTACAAGCAAAGTACTTCAACTGTTTATTCCACTATTTTACATCAACTGTACTACAGAGGACGTATACCGAAATATCACCCCTATTTCCATCACATTTTCATTTTTCCCTGAAATGCATCCTTCTGTTGGGCACATTTCAGAATGATTTTTCAGCTTCTGTGCATGTGGGTCATGCATCAGTTTACTTACTAGACATGTCTGAAGCCTGAAAAGGTTAGTCAGCGCTGCTGTTAGTGAACAGGTCAGCAAACTGCTAGAGAAACAAAATGGAAAATAGTAAAAGTGTAAACTAATTAACATTAAATGTATTCATAATGATATGGTAAGTGTCAACCACAGCTTCATGATTGAAGATCTTTAATTCTTCAGGTGTTGGGATGTTTTGTTTCTAACTGCAGCACACCTAAATTTCTCCACAGGAGTGAAAGGTATAAAAGCACAGAAGTAGCAGGTGATGTGCTCAAAAACATTGCAGGAGAAACCAATGCAAAAATATTTCCCCCTTTAACAGAAGGTTCTTGCCTCCCTGGCCCAAGCACATCTAACAACTTCTTTATGTGGTCTGTAGTTAAACTACTCCCTGAAAAATAGTTCCCTATCAAACCTTTTTCCCTTTCACACATTTCAACCCAATTAAAGACAAGAAAGATTAGTGTGAAAGAGACAGTTAATTTTAGAAAATTTATGCATAGATCCAAATGTGTTTAATTACTTCACTATTTCCCACATGCAGGAAAATCACTTCTAAGCAGGCTGCAAAACAGTGTTTTAAAAAATAAAAGCTCTAGACTGGACTACTCCTCTCATTGACATCCAGTGCATAACAAATGAAAATTTAGCTTCTTCAACTTTTATTTTTCATCAGATTTTTAAAGAAAACCACAAAACATACTCAAAATGTTCACTTATGTGCTTATCATGAGGACACTAAAACTGTAATGAGTTATGCAATTAAACTCACCCTTTCCTTCTTTCCTTTTCCCTTCTCCCAGGAAAGAACAACTCAAACACCGAGCCTGGCCCTAGTTCAGTTTGCTCCTCCTCTCTGTTGGTAACTAGGCAGCTGTTCCAGAGGCCACAAGGACCCTGTGAGAGGAATACAACAGAGGGGCTGAAAGATGAACAGAAACCTTCAGACTTCTACAAAACAGACCAAGACTGTGCCTTTACAAAAGTGTTCAGAGACTAATCTTTTTTAGAGACGGTGACAGCCAAGCTTGAAGGGAAACCCCAATACTTTTAAATAAGGTCCGTTGAGACAGAGATTTGAGAACTGTGACTTGAAGGCTCTGCATCCATGCTTTAGATTTCATATGGAGCCAAGAATGTCAAAATTTATGCTATTTGTACCTGGAGAACTCCACATGAGTCTTACCAGTTTAATTATCCAGTTTCCCCTAAGTAAAATATATATGCCATGTATTCTTGCAAGTACAAGCCTACACAATCCTTTGAAGTTGCCTCAACAATGGCAAAAAGAGAAAGCGCACTTAATAGCAGTTTAACACTTAACTAACCAGGCTTAAATTACTGGGAATCAGGAGCATTTGGAGGTCCCACTGTTCAGCCTTGTATCATTAAGAGAATAGAACTTGTATTTTGTTCAAATCTGCCCTCATCCATTCTTACTTCACCATAAAAAATGCTTTGGGAGCCTTTACTAACTAGCACAAAGTCACTCAGTTGCAATACAGCCTTTAAAAACATCGAAAGTCATGCTGTGCACCACTTCTTTCCAATCTCTAATTTGCTCCAGAACACAAGAATCAACAAGGTTCACTCAACAGCACTGTATTTAAAACCTATGGGGTCAGGAGCACATGTTAAAGCACAGCCACAGCACACACTGCCATTCACACCAAAAACTCCACAGCCATTATCGAAATGCATCTCAACAAGGTCCATCTGATTCAGGGTTCAAATGTTATCACACCCAGGAAACAAAATGTTTCCATTCACCTTAGCCTTTCTTCTCCCAATGTTTCTTGCATTTTTCAAAGACAAATGATCTATTCCTTTGTCATTTAAAAAGCTCCCTTAGCTCGGCTTATTCAGTTCCATTCTTAGCTGCAGCAGAGGCTTTCAATTGAAATAAATAGCACAAACTCCAAATAATACATAATTACACTGCAAGCCACTGCAGACTGAATATCTTTCCCCAAACACTGAACTTTATCCAGATGGATAAATTAAGAGATACCGCCTTGCCACAAAATCTGGTCCAAAACCCCCAAGAAACAACATTGTCTAAAATACACCAAGTATGTGATCACACTGTTGAACTGCTCAGTTTATTTACATTTTTCACTGCTGAAAGCCAATGCATGCAGGAACAAACAACCAAACTAAACAGAACAAGCCTTCTGCAATTAGCAACTGGAAAGAACACATCAATATCTAATTAATAGAAAAGGCAATTCTTGTACAAGTTCAAAGACGTGTCTCTTAGACCCACTATAAAAAACTTTGTTAAAAATTAGTCAGTACTAGCAAGCTAACAAAACACCAGCTATTAGAAATAAGAAAAAGTGCTAGATGACTCCAAAGTGACAGTTTCTCTTCCTTCTCCCGAAAATGTTTAATTGCTTAAAATGTCAGTGCATTCACTTTGGTGATTAATATTTCACTGCTTAACTGGGTTTACAAGCCTTCTTTCACAAAATATTCTTTCTGGATAAGCTACATGTGCGGAACCATTTTAATACATGATGTACCATGCTTCTGCCAGAAATACTAAACTATGACTAACCCTACTAGTTAATGAGTGAAAGAGGCAAGAAGTGCGATTTCCCTGGTACCCAAATGCCACAAACCAGGTTACAAAGGCATGGGAAGAGAACATGGGAGCAGCAATCCACTGGGGGAAAAAATGGAACAGTTGCCCAAGCCATCCATAAGACACACAAAGCAACTGCACAAGCCTTGCCAGACTCTAAACACAGACTTTTGTCCTAGTTCAGCAGGTGGGACCAGTTGATCACTGTGTGGGTGTGACCAAAGCTGTGTATTGTACACCCTCTATTCATTTCCCATGAACTGTTAACAATGGACCGTTTGCAGCAGCTGCCCAAGGCACACTCGACCCCTCAGGGTGTGAGCTGGGTGTGAAAGACATCTGTGAGATAAGAGCTGGGATAACTCCCCCCCAGGGAGTCGTCAGCACCTTCACACCCAGCCTGAGGGTGCTAATGGGCCAGCAACAATGCCAAAAAACCCCATGACTCACAGAGTCAGACCACCCACTGTGTAACTCCATGCCCTGGGGGAGGGACTGGGTGCTCCCACCTGGGCCGGAGGGTACATAATCTTGGGGTTTGAAGACCTTGGGGAACCACTCCTCGGACCAGAGGAGGACCAGAACTTCAGGAGGAGACCACCACTCTCGATCAGAGTGCAAACAATACTCTTCACCAGACTCAAACCATCATCTGCACCAACAGGTTTTTTATCTCCTTTTGCTTTGGACTCAGGGGAACCACATGGGGCTCAGCACAGGGGCTAACAAACCTCTTTGTGTTTGTGCCCCAGGGCACTGGGTTATACTACTGGGTTTTGTGGGTTGAAAGCAATTTCTCTTTCTGTCATTGTATTTATTGTAATATTTTTTATTGAATTGTAACTCTGACTTACAATCTCTCCTGAGCTGGGTTCATTCCTCCTGCCGGTTTACCTTTAAACCAGCACAACTTTTTACAGTGGAACTCGATCACATCATCATCGGCAGAGCTGCTGTAGCTCAAAGACTTACAATGATGGAGCAATGTACTCTAGTGGAATCAAACTCTGACTTTAGATTTCCATGACGACAAAAGTTCACCACACTGTTCATTCAGCACTGCTGCTGACTCGGTGCCACACCATCGCCACCAGCAGTCCCACTGCACACTGCCCACCAACACCAGGAACACACAGTGCTGCCCACACCCAGGCTGGGCACCTGCACCTCTGGGGAGGGACCAGGTGAACCAGAGAACCCCCTGCAGTGAAGGTGACAGTGCAAAGAGAGGACATGTCACAGGGGCAGGCTGGGCTGGGGGACACTCATTGGAACCCAAACACAGCTCTGTGTTAGCAGAACACGGGGCTGGACCCACCCGTTGCTATCCAGCAGTGCCACCATGCACAGTGGGAGACCCACAGCCCTGCAGCTCTATTTGAGGCTCATCTTCTCCACCCACAGTAAATCTTACTATTACAAACACTTCTGAAAAAATATATATTTAAGATGTTCCTTATGTGCTCCAGTACTTTGCCAAAATAAAGCAATCTCCTCTAAAACTTGGCAATCTCAGCTTGGATAAGCAGTTGTTTGCCACTCTGACAGAGCCTCTCAGACTTTGTGTTAGACTTTATTAAAGAAATTGTCTTGTCTGCAATATGTTCATCCAACCAACTGTCCTGTATCTATTTTTCCTGGCAAGACAGCAGCTGGAAACAAGGGAAAGTTAACAGGAATAAGGAATATGCTTTCTGCATTTGGGAGTTCTCTGGAAAACATGCTTCAAAGAGATTCAGCAATGGTTACAGACCAGTCAAAGAGCCTACATTTCTCCTTGCTAACAGCTCATATCATAAGGGCCATCCAGTTTTTGAGCCTCCAGCGGCATGGAAGAGCAAGAAAAGCAGGTGCCTGGTGCAATTAATATAATTTATACTGTTAGTAAGATAAATACAAGTGTAACACAGTTCTGAATGTCACACTAAAATATGTAGGGTGTATGTCAATGCACACACAGAGAATGAAGAAAGAAATGGAAAATGGTTGCAGGCCAGAGCAGAGGGCAACTTTCCCAGGAGTGATCTGGGTTTAGCCCCTTCAGCTTCTCCCAAAGTTCAGCTGATGACATTACCAAAGTGTTCTCTCAGAACAAACATTTAGACAATGCTTGCTTACCAAACAAGAATCAACACTGAAAGCTGACACTGGGCACATCCAAACAGGAAAGTAAAAGTAACCCATTTAAAGAAATGACAGTAACCAGTCCTTTGCCCAGATTAGCACATCCTTTTCCAAACTATAAAACAGGAATTGCCTGGTACTTGTATACTTAACAGAACACTGAAGGTGGAGCAGCAGGCAGACACTGGAAAGCAAGTTTTTGGGGTTATAAAATGATGATGCAGAGACAGAAAACTCTGAAATCACTGAAAATCTGCATATTGTTGTCCCTCGGGCCAGCTAAACAAGCGCTGCTGCTCCTATTTCCATAATGTTGCAGTGGTTTGGGGCTTTTGCTTGAGGCTTTTTGCTGTTGGTTTGGGGTTTTTTCCTCTCACTGTCTGGAGAAGGAACTTCAGTGGGGAGACAGGACATTGGGGAACCCAACTGTATGTTATCAGTCCAAAGACCTGTTTCTAGCTATAGACAAACATTCTTTTTTCTTTTGTTTTGGTCAGTTGTTTGGTTTTGGTGAGAGCTCTTAGTTTGTTTGAGGAGGGTTTCAGTAGCTGTTTGTTTGTTCATTTAAGGAGGTCAGAAGATGCCTTACTCTTTTTCCTTCACCGTATTTTTTTACCTATTACCTCAAACATTTTTTTGTAGATTCTCAAAATGAATTGGCAGTGAACAGCATCCTGTTTCATTATACAGTAGTTTTCCTATATCTGGTACCATTGGCACTTTTGTCAATCACTTTTCAAATCTTGAGTTATCCCTCTTGAGAAAAACCTTAGATGCCCCTGCCAAACACAAGAAGGATGAAGAGGCAAAGAAAAGATCTGCTGTCATCCCTAAACAGTAGAGATATTCCACTCACTACCCTCTCCACACAAGTGCCGTACCTTGTTCCTAACTTCCCCCAGAAAATACATTGAAATGTTAGGTCAGACAGGAAGGGTAACATCCAGTTGACAATTAGGGGCAACAAGCAACAGCACATGAAGACCACAGAGGGCTAAAAGATGCTTTTGTTTTTCCTGGGACATGAGCAGTCTAGGAGGTTTCTTTTATAAATGTTTGCACTTGCAGAACGATACACAAAGAATAAACAGTTCATTGCCTTTAACAGGTAGTTTGGTTTCCTCTGTAGCAGATACAGTCAATAACATGACTGCCATTAAGTGAATAAAGCTATTTTCCACTAGTTGAAACCACACTGCACAATACATTTACCAGGCAACTAAAATGTTGTTTATAATGTGTTTGCAGTACAATTCTTGGTTTGGGGTTTTTTTTCTTTCCTAAGGAACATACTGGAGAAAAAGCCAAGTACTGGAAGTCCCAGTAACACCCACTGTTTACAATGCATTCAAATGTTAACACGATAAAAATACTTCAAATGCTATCCGCTATTCTGCCTCAATTTTACCTTATGATTTTATATATTTAAACTATGTTTATATCCTCAGCTATCCTCCAACAGTGGCTAGTGTTACTAATTAGGCAGCCAACAGCAAAAGGAATAGTATTTACTCATTTGCTTTACACAATTGGGAGAATTTCAGTATTACCCTTTTTACTAATTTTCAAATTAAAGGAACAAATAAGCCAGAAAAAGCACTTCTCACTTGAATTTCCAAAAAGAGTTACACCACATATGTCTTTATCTGTATTTGCAGGTGTACATCTAGGACTGAAGTCTGTGCCATGCTTTGGCTACCAACAAGCTGGCCAGAGTCATCCTCAGATTTCCTCTTCCTCTGTGGGGTTACCAGCCAGGTAGGCCTGACACAGTATTTGCACACATCAACTGTCAAGCTCAGTCCTACTACCAGAATATAGTTAGTTAGAGCAGAAAAGCAGGCAGGCCACAAAGCACCACAAGGCTAATGTTGAAAATGACCCAGATCAATCTGAACCATTGGACAAAACTCTCCCAGTACCTGCTGACAGGTATGTACAAGTTTGGGGTTTTGAAACAGTCATTGATCAATTAAGTATCACAGCACAAGGACAGTCCTTTCAGTCAGACCACAATCTCCATTTCCAGCTCTTGCATTGCTTTTTAGACCTCCAAACTTCAGAATTATTCATATCCTCATTAGTTTTAATGAAGAAAAGCTGAGGTTCCAAATGCTGCAATTATCAGGTTTTCCTCTCCTATTTCTGACCAATCATCAAGTTTTCTAAACTTTGAAGCAGCACAGCTAATCAGCATAGCTAAAAAACCTCTTCTGCTGGAGCATAATCCTTCTCCACACAGTGTCTTATTTAATTCAAGGAGGTGAAAGTAACTCTTTTGCAACACTTTTGACTTCATAAAATAGAACTTGTTCGTTGCCAAACTACATTTATATAAAGCTGTATATAGATTTTTTTCAAAGAGCCCACACAGCTCTCCTAAAACCTGATCCTAAAACCTCCTTTAAGAGCCAGACCTACAGGGCAGGACAAGAGATGTTGTCTAGCAGGCACCTTCTCCAGGGGAAGCAGAGAGGCCTTTCAAGCAAGCTGGGTACAAGAGTAACAGCCCAGACAGGAAGGTCCATCAAGTGCTATAGGACAATTCTTATTACATGTTCAATTGCAATTTCTAAGTCTAAGTTACTATAGAAATTATTCATATATTCCCTCCCTTAAAGAAACAAACGGAATTTCCTTGAACAGAGGACAGCAGTAAAAATTAGACTGTGAAATGCCAACAGAATCTCTGAAACTTGTGAGCTACTACAGCAAAGCAAGCCCAGTCCAACAAAGCAGTGCAGCCACAGGAGTCAAAGATGGTCCTGCTTTCCCAAGGACATCTATTGTCCCATCCTGGTGCATTATGGCTCAGCAACACAATTTCAAACTAAATTTCTTCCTGGAGTGGTTGCCAGCAGAGAAGAGGAGCCCCAACTCCTTCTGCACCACCACAGCAGTACGAGCACTCCAGCAACACCTTCCCCTTCCAGAACTGTCCCCTCTCAGCACTTCTGCAGGCACAGCACCCACAGCAGGAGTTACTCTGTAAACCTGTTCTGGGTAAAACCAGCAGAGCTCTACGTTTGTGTCAAACTAGTTTAAATGCAGACCAGCTTTTGTACAGTTCAGGGGGCAAGAGCAGCAGGACTTGGGGCAGACAGACACCACCACCTCTCCTGAAAGCAAATGCACACTTAGGCTGGCTCAAGGCTGCCAGCAAAGCACAGCCAAAGCAAAGCTGAGCCTGAGAAACGTCCATTGACTGTGATCGCTCCTTCTGGGTGGCAGAGCCTTCAGGCACTGAAGTAAAAGCCCCTTTTGCAGAGACAAAGGCTATGTAAGCATAGCTGTACACAACTGCTGCCACCTTTGCTTCCACATGGGAAGGGCAGGACAGCATCCTAAAATGGTTATAGGGAAATGGGAATGTGAATCTCTCCTACAAGACAGCAAAGGGACCATACAAAGCTACAAGTCCTTTGTTGTATCCCATGCTGGCTTTGTAGGGGCTTGAAGGAGCAGGGAAGGTTTCTGAGGAAGGGATTCTGCACACAAAAATGCTGTACCTTTGTAAGCTTTCATATTAAGAAAAATTTTAAAAAACCCAAACTTCTAGAGAAGAAAAAAAAATAACCTTTGCTAAAGTGCACTTTGTATTTGATTTCTTAGATTAATTGCTATCTCCAAAAGAATTGACTTTTCCAGGTTGTGTTTATACATGAGACTCAATGGAATTCTATCCATGAAGGTGCTACTTGAATTGCCATTAAGTGAATGCTGCTACTATACAGAATAACAAAATAGAAGCTGTCATCTAAAAGGAGAAATTAAATCTTCACTCCTTTATTCATCAGGTATTATAACCAGTTTGCAGAGAGGAGGCACAGAAATGAGAACTATAGCTCTATACAAGAATTACAAATAAAGCCAGTGGGTAGTTTTAGCTTCATCTAAGATCTGATAACTTGAAAACTAAATACACCACATATGGTGATCAAAGCTCCTCACACAATCCATTTCACACCTACCTTCGGCAGCTTAGCTCAATGTCACAAAGGTAGAGTATCTTAAGACACCCACTCCTGTTGCTGCATTGTTTGTCCATCTCACTGACATTATTCTATACTGACCTATAGGAACTTCTTGCTCAAACATGTTTTTTTCCTTGAGGCTTTGACTGCTATGGGGTAGATATTACATATAAAGGAAAGTTTGGGAAAAACCTTCCTTAAAGGCTGAACATAAAACGATTGTAAGAAACATGTCATCTAAGAAAAACTTTTCAGAAGTGTTAATATAAAATGCATTAGCACTATATGAAAGACTCCTCAGATTTTAAACACGTAAAACATTAAGATCAGGAAAATCTCAGTACTCTGAAATTCTGTTCTTTGATTTCTTATCAGTCAGTAATCTTTGTGTAGTCCCAGGAAGGCAAGCAATCATAACTTGAAAGTGCCACTAATACAACCTGGGTCAAGCTAAACCCAGCAGCTGAAGCTTAGGACCTCAATCAACAGCAAATGAGGACATTTCTTCAGCAAAAGAAGAGCAAGTCTTCATCTTCTATAATGGAAGTTCTCCCAAGAAAATGATTAGCAACTTGATTGCATTAACTTGATTGCATGATCTAACGTGGTGTCTTTTATTATCCTCTTGAGAATTACACCTTACGTTAAAAATGCATTGGAAAAGGTGTACTCTTTCCAAAAAGAAAAAAAAGGAAAAACCAACAAAATAATTACTATAATTACTACAGCCTGCTAAATAATCCTGTCAGAATAGAACTTGAGTTCACTGAAAAGTCAGTTCTTACTTGAAAAAGCAAGGAAGACATGAAATTGCTCTGTTAGGATGGCATTAACAAAAAACCTCCCTATAGACTGAAAACCATCTCCTTTTAATTAATAAGAAATCACACATCACATCAATAAATACAACTTTGCAAAAATAGCAGTAAAAGGGCACGTACTACTTGAATGCTGTTCTAGGAAGCCACATAATGCACATTTGCACTTGACTCGTCTTTCATGCACTTTTGTCTCAGGTTCTGACTATTGCTTGTCTTCAACTCAATTTCCAACAAAAAGAAACAAGAAAAGCAACAGGGAAAGCACCCACAAAAGAAGCCCTCAACCCAGGTGAACATATGTCAACCTCATTCATAAAAAAAATAAATCAGAACTACATTTTGCCACACATTGATTGCAATTGACATTTCATGCCATTTTTCTACCATAAGACAAAAGCATTTCAAACATATGGCCAGTAAAGGCTTTATTTTATTGACCAAGACTCAACTACAGTTATCAAGCATTTCTTTGGATCAAACATCTTTATCCTACGGTTTCTTCTGGCACAGGAAGCCAGAGTAAAATCCCCAAAGAGCCTTGAACTGCACAATGTAGAGGTGGCCTGGACACCCTAAGTTTTTTCCTCTAGTTCTACCATTCCCTCCCAAGGAAGAAACAGTGGCAGACAAGCTCTCAGAAGGCTGCATTCCTGCAGCTGCTCTCCAGCCACAGAGCCTCACCTCAGGTAACAGCTGTTATGCCATGGGCAGGGAAATCTTTTGCTGCATCAGGCTGCCCAGAAACCCCTTCAACCTGACCTTGAGTATCTCCAGGAATGGGGCATCTCCCATCTCTCTGCACAATATATTCTAGTGTTTCATTACCCTCATTGTAAAAAATGTCTTCCTTTTCTCTACTCTAAACTGACCATTTTTCAGTTTAATACCATTGCCTCTTGTCCAATTGCAACAGGCCCTGCTAGAAAGTTTTTTCACCTTTGTTGTGCCGCCTTTCTTAGAAGCCCCCTTGAAGTACTGAAAGGCTGCAATGAGTGTCCCCAGAGCCTTCTCTTCTCCAAGCTGAACAGCCCCAACTCTCTCAGCCTTCAAAATGTATAATAAATAATTAAACCACTATGTGGAAGTATTTAAGAGCTCAGCTTACTTTACAGCAAGACAATCCACCAAATTATCGTACCCCAACACGGTGAAGTATTTTCACAATGCAGATCAGCCCCTTGGTAAACATTAACATGTGTGCTTATATGCACTTAAGCCTCAGCATGAGTATGTAGAATTCCAAATATTTATTACATCAATGAACACCATTAAGAAGGAATAAGTCTTCCACCAGGTTATGCTTACACAAAGATATTAAGCTCCTTTTCATCAGGACATTTGAATGTTCATTCAGCCTCCCATTTGTGGCCAGATGCACTTAGAATGACCTCCCTCCCTCCATCCCCCTCTTTGTGCAAGGAACAGAAACACAGACAGCTTCAGTTGTCAGACAACCAATTAGCTCCAGTACTTAACGCCCAAATGACAAAACACATTTTCAGGTCGAGAGAAAGTGTTACAGCTGCACAGCTGAATACTCCCCAAAAATAAGTGGCCCAGGTCCCAAACATTCTGCCTGCTGTATGTTTTTAATACTCTCTGAAAAATCAAAACACAGATCAGAGAAAGGGATCAACAGAAAACCTAATTAGAAGAGCACAAGTTTCAGATTCACGTGTCTCTTACATGAAGAGGACTTATTTTAACTCCAAAAATCCCTCTTTCAGCATTTAAATGGGCAATCTTATTCCAAAACTATGAGGGATCTTGTTAGTGTCACAGATCCACTGTCAGTGTTATTTAATTATTTTTTCCCCATCTGAGAAAACTAATAGAACACTTCCACAAATGGAAAAACTCTGGTGGTTACAGATGTTCAGATAAAGAGTTTGCAGTTCAGAAAGTTCAAACACAAACATTACACCGGAAAAGGTAAAACTTTGGAGTGTGTCTGGTAAGAATGTTTATAGCCACACGACGTTGAAGGAGGTAGAGCTGAAATAAGCAACCCTTGCAACGTGTTCCAAGAATTTTTTCTATTTTAAGAAAAATTAAATTATACAGCACTAAATACGTAAAAGCTTTCAAGTTTTTCTAGGATAAACAGGAGGTTGATTAATGCATACAGGCACCATGTTATGGCTCTAAATCTATAAAACCGTATTTTCTTTAATAACCTAAGCAACATTTGACCAGGTGTCTGTTCTTAAAGCTATGAACTTATCTTGAAGCATATTGCCAGACCTGAAGTTTATTACAAGAATGCTTCCAGTAACCAGGAGCACATGATAGTGTAATTGCACACCCCAGAATGTAATACCACACTTAAAAAATGGTTATTTTAATGATTACGCTAATGAGTTCTGAACTTCCAACCCATGTGCATACAGTTCCATAATTACACAGCTTGAAATCCTCATCAGCAAATCCAAATGCTCCTGAAATCCAAATCATTTTATAATCTTGAATAATGCATGGCACCTCTGCAGTAAGAAATTAAAACAAATTTCATAAAAATGCAAAGCTTCGTAATCGGTATTCTAAAAGAAACTGCATTACTGAAATAAAGTGTTGCTTAGTAAGTACTAATGACAGTGATTTTTTGCCCCCTCCCCCTGGTACTCTCACAGTTCAGATCCCACTTCAAAAATAAACAGACTAACTTCTACCAAAATATCCTTTTTTATATATATATGGTGGCTCACAGCATACCCTACTACACAAGGGTGAAATCAGACATCTGTTTCCTAAACAAGCACTGACTCAAAATGGCATGAAACTTTTTCTTCCTGAAAAGTGTGAAAACATTCTCTTAAAATCAGCTGCTGCTGAGCTGGTTTGCATACCATTTTGTCAACAGCAAAAACAAAACTCCATCTTAGTTCCTCCAAGGGCCAGCAATTCAAGAGCTACGGTTTTTCTGAAAGAACGTCCCCATCCCCAATGCCTTTGTTTGTTTGTTTTAAAACTATTGGTAAACCCTAGATAAACTCAGTGGATGTTTTTAGCAAGCATTGGTGCTGTCCCCCAGAACAAGTTAAAAAGCCTGTAACTCAAGACGACAAGGACAAGCCATCGCCACAGTCAATGCAAAATCACAGAATCACAGGGCAGTCTGGGTTGGAAGGCACCTTAAAGACCATGTTGTTTCAACCTCCCTGCCAAGGGCAGGGCCACCTCTCACTAGATGAGGTGGCTCAAAGGCCCATCCGGCCTGACCTTAACACTTCCAGGGTTGGGGCATCCACAGCTTCTCTGGGGAGGCTGTTCCAGTGTCTCACCATCCTCATTAGGAAGAGCTTCTTCCTGATATCTAACCTAAATGTCTTCTCTTTCAGTTCAGAACTGTTCCCCCTTATCCTATCACTATCTGCCCATGTAAAAAGTTGCTCTTCCTTGTTTTTACAGGCCCCCTTTAAGAACTGGAAGGCTGCAATGAGGTTTCCCTGTAACCTTCTCTTCCCCAGGCTGAACAAGCCCAACTCTCTCACTCTGTGTTCACAGAGGAGGTGCTCCATCCCTCTTATCCTTGTGGCCTCCCTCTGGACCCTGGCCAGCAGGTCCACATCTTTCCTGTGCTGAGGAATCTGTGCTGGTTTAGAGGTAAACCGGCAGGAGAAATGAACTCTACACAAAAGAGTTATCAGAGTCAAGTTATAAGACTTATAAGTCAGAGTTACAATTTTAATGTCAATATTACAATAAATTCAATGGCACAAGGAGAAATTGGTTTTAACCCACAAAACCCAGTATGACCCACCACCCTGGGGCACAAACTCCACGTGATTCCCCCAAGTCCCAAAACAGAAAGACGCAAGAAACCTGTTGGTGCAAATGACGGTCCCAGTCTGGTCGAGAGTGGTGGTCGCAAGCCAGTTGAAAGTGACGGTCTCCTCCTGTCGAGGTCCTGCTGCTCCTCTGGATCTGACCAGTGGTCCCCGAGGTCGCCTTACCCCCTGCTTATGTACCCTCAGGGAGCACCCAGTCCCTCCCCCAGGGTGGGGACTCACACAATGGGTGACTAACTCTGTGAGTCATGGGGTATTGTTGGAGTGTTGATGGCCCATTAGCAGCCACACCCCCTCAGGCT
>JAOXXN010000102.1:12929608-12943517 GCA_026770055.1 Myrmophylax atrothorax
CACGCTGTGCCTCACCTAAAACATCCCCTGCGCAGGCTGGAAGGGCACGTGGGGAGAGCCCTGCCCAAATCTGCGTTCGCGAAGTTTGGCCATACATACAACAGAAACTGTGCAAAGGTGGAATTAGCTCAGTGCAAGTTAACTTAAATACACATTGCACAAAAGAGTGTGCCATCACTTTCACAGTCAAAATGACAACTTTGTAGGTCTGCAGAGTCAAACCCAGGTCAGAAAATAACTGCTCTGTAAATGCTAATCCCAGCCAGCTTCACTCCCAGTGACTAAAACCTGCCTGGAAACAACAGAAAAGATCCACTGACAGAACACATGCCTGTCAGGTACTGGGAAAGACATTTCCTTTATATAATTATATCAGTAGTCTTGAAGTTCACACTTGCTTCATTTTAACTGCTTTGCTGAAACAACTTCTCCAAACCAGCCACCCACTCCCAATACCATCACTGAAACCAAAGCTACCTGCAAAGACCTCTGTCCAAAGTAAGGCTTCAAAGAGTTACTTAGGATCCTCTACAAAAACTTTGGCCAGATCTTGAGTTTCTCATCAGGAGCATGCACAGGCCCAATAACTATTTTGAACATCCAGCAGCTGATTTCTCCAGCATTTGGAGACCACCCAGGAGACATGATTTCTCAATATTGCATTTCTGCTGGTAGTGAACTGAGATGAAAGAATTCAGTGATTTTGCTTCTGAGTATTTCATTAAATGTTTAGCTAAAATAGGTATCTGAGCTACACTTAATTCATACCATTTATTTGATAGCATCATTAGAAACACTTAAATGACAGTTACAGTCACTACAAATCTTGAAACAGTGCCACTGTTCCAGCATTTCACTGACGTTGCTTTGTGTCCTTCAAAAGCTTTTGCTGCTGTTAAAAAACACAAGTCATCTATAATAAACAAAGGAGATTCCCATCAAAACCTAATTTTAAGATCATACTGGCATCCTGCTGTTTCAGTGTCAGTGCAATGCCCATCACAATCACTTACCTTTCGTCCCCCCCTTTTTTCACTCCTAAAAAACCCACCTGACACCACGAACCCCTGCCCTACCATTAGCACTGTAAACAAACAAGGAGACCTCTGGAGAGGTTAAACCTACACCATCTTCTAGGACGAGAGCAGCACTGATCACAAACATTCAGCACCTTTGTTGGCCAAACTGCAACTACTGCAATACTGCCCTCGCAAGCACAGTCTCATGAAACAACACCCAAAGAAACTCACAAAAAACCCCAAAAGGACGCCAAACAACAAGCCACAAAAGAAAAAAAAAGAAGACCAGATTAAAAAACCTCACAAAACAAAACCAAAACAACCCAAACAAATAAAAAGAACCCAGCACCCTGACAGCAAACCACAACCTACTTCAGAGGGGCTCTGCTGATAAAAGTATCCCCATAAACATGTTTTGATTGTATTTAATTCTGTCAAATATGAACATACAGATATATAAGTTTGATAGAATGAGTATTTTCCCAGTAGACTTCTACATGTATTCAGAAAGCAGAACTGTTCTAGGAAGCTTATTTTCCCATAAGCTAAGCAAGTTTTAACTTAACCCAGGCCTTCATGATACCCTTTTAGTCTCCCCAGGTGTTTGTGAGTATTTAAAACATGACTCCATATAAAAATCAGAGGGAATCTAGATGGCACATTAAGTTTATGCCTTTAAGACATGTGCCAAGCCAATGATATGAAAGGAAACATTTTGTACTCCATCTTTTGCACAGCAAAGATGTTTTCTCAGGACATTTTCTTCCTCAAGAAGAAAAGCCATTTCAATTGAAAGATCCGTTTAGAGCAGCACAGGAAGTGTCTCCATTTATAGCTTCAATACATTAGAATCAGACAATTTAAACACTTAATAAAAGTGTTTTTATTCAACTGACAAAAGTTGGGGGGTTTTAATTAATCCATCATTCAGATTATCAGGACATGAACCAATTGCTAGATAACTCAGTGAAAACAAACTATTTTAAAGCTAGTCTACAAAACTATGGCAACTACCTTTGACATCCAATTCAGGCCACAGAATATTGCCAAAGCAGCAGCAGCAAGAGGGACTCTCAGCAAGTAAATTAAAAGCATTTTCACATGATATGTTACCAAGCATATGTAATACTAATTTAGACTTGTTTTATATGCAAATGAAACAAGCCACTCTCTCCAGCAAGCTTACCCGTGAGGTTCACAGCTGTTGATATCATCCATTGTACTGCCTATTTGCTGAACTTCGATTCATTCCGAGTTCAAGAGGAAGTCACGAAGTTAACACATGCAGACCTCAAAATCATTGCCACTCCCAGTAATGAGAATTACACATCCCAGTGTCATCATTTCAGCGCTGGAAACTGACCATTGATTCCATCTTTTTGTTGCCTCTCAATCGTCCCTCACCCACCACAGCACTTGGCTCATGAGTAGTTGTGCCTCCTTAACAGTCTATTGTCAAGGACTGTCAAAAGCTTTTGAAATTCCAAGTAAATTATATCTGATAGCGCTCTCACTGTTTTGTTGTCACAGTGAAAGAAATCAATAGATTAGCAAGGACATTTTCCTCTGAAGAAACTGTGTTAATTTACTGCTATCAAAATACAATCTAGAGTAGATTATCCCTTTAAAAAGCACCAGCTTTCCTCTGCCACTGAAGAAGAGCTTGATGGTGTGCAACGCCAAACACGCCTTTGGTTAAAGGCTCTGAGGTTAAGTGCAATGCTTATTTTTATACAGAGTGGCTGTTTAAATGGGAAACTCCATCACTGGCTTGGATGCACAGGGAAGGCTGACAAGGACAAGAGAGCAACAAAGCTGTAGCCTATTCATTTATCACACATTCAGGTAATCTTAACTAAATACAAGCAGTGCACAGATAAATGTACCAAAAATTCCTTCATCTACACAGGGACCTTAAACACCAAATAACATTGCAGGTCAGTTCGACCTGAATATCTCCTCCCCTTTTTTGTAAAGCTTAAAGATCCCCTAGTCGAGATTGTCAGTGTGAAATAACACTGGTGAAAGCTCAAAGGCTAACAGGCCACAATAAAACTATCAAAACTATTTGTAAGCCTTTTTTGGGCCTGGTTCTTTGTTATCAGATCACATTAAACCTTATAAGTAGGTTGTATGGACACATGCTATGGGCACAACTCCACTCTCAAATGAAAGAACTCTTCAATCTCTCAGACCAGCAGACCAGTTACATTGTTCCCCCCTACTTTAATCCAAAAATCTGGTTTGTCACTGCAGCTGTTGCTGTTCAGCAAGTCTCTTATCCTTGTTTCACCAGGCCATTCTGAAGAAGACAAGATGATAGTGATACATCACAGGTAACAGACACATCATGGGAAGAGAAAATGAGGAGTTTGCTGTGTTCCTAAAACACTTCGGACTGCTTCAGAGAGTAAGATCCCAGTTTTCCAGTGGGTTTTCCTCAAAGCAGCCTCAGAACTACAGTCTTACCTAGCACTGTTAAAAAGAAGCTTAAACCCACAGCTGTGTGTGAACTAGAAGCTTCATCAGCAACACATACTCAGCCAGTGACCCCCACCAAGGAGGTACAGCAAAGGCTCTGGCCACAAGTTAAAAACAGGATGGCATATCAAATACTCAGAAAATAATGCTCATATTTGTGTAAGTATCCCTCTATCAGTACTTCAAACACAGAAAATCCTGGGTAGATGTGTTAATTGTCATTAACTAGTGAGACCAGTAACACATTTCCCTTTGATGCAATCCCATTTTATGATGTCTTATGCTTATGGTATTCTCCTTGATACACATTTGTGTCCATTTCAGAACCCAATCGTTTGGTCTCCACAAACTCCTGGGGAAAATAATCCTATGGTGTTTTAAGTACACTTTCAGTAAATACAGACAAGCAAGAAAAACAAGTATGATACAAAGAATATATATCAGAGATCCACTGTTTTTAAGAATCCCCACACAAACCACTACAAAAAGACACTCAAGTACACCTTAGATGATTTTCTAAGGTACGGAGAAACAGCATCCCATCAATCATAAGCAAAATGCTGCACTTTGTATTCATTGAAGAATCAACAGCATACAAAACTAGCAATTCTGTTTGCAATACAGAGAATTATTTTTTAAGTCATCAAGCATGTGGCACTTGAAATAGACAAAAGTTATTTGTCTAAAAGCACAGGCACATCCCGTATTTGGATCTTCAGTTTCAAGCCACTAGATCTTTTTTTCTCTGATTTCATGAAAAAAGAAGATAAAATCAGTAAAGCTTCATAAATTATACCCCTCCTCCTCTATGCTGAAATAAGTCACCAATTAGTTTCCCAAAACTAAATTTTTCTGTTAATTCCAAATAAATTAAAAGGGGCTTCTCTGCAGCTACTACTTCTCTAGCCAGAAAGGAAATCTATCTTATTTTAATTGAAAGTTAGACTCATAGCTTTTAAAATTAGTAACTAGCCTGCTTAGATTTCTAGCAGCAAATCATAGAAACTCCTCCTGAAATTTAACACAGCTGAAGCAGCTGTTCTTGTCATCACAGGATTTGTCTGTTTGTTTTGTCACATTCAACCATGACATTTGAATGATTCTCAAGAACTTGATTCTATGCAAAGGAAGAGATTATAAAAGATATTCTAAGTGGCATAAAAAATGTCTTGCAAAACTCGTATTCATTTTCCTATAGGCATAAAAAGAAACACAGAACTGCTTGAAAAGGTTAAGTTAAGGTTAACTGCTAGGCTTCTCTTCCTTTGGTCATGCTTCCCACTCCCCTCTCCTACTCCAGAGTTACAGCACCCATGAGCAGATGTGTTTAAGATTATTTAACACCCATTCCACCTGCCAGATGTCCAAGAAATGAGGAAGTAACACTAGTTATTTGAAAAGGCATCAAAAAGCAAAGTAATATTTTCATCCAAGCTCTACCTTGTCTTTGTCTTCCACAACATCTGCCAGCACATCATCTGGGTCCAGGATTCCTCCATCTGTATACTCCAGGTGGTGAATATTCACCCAGGAAGTTGGATCCTGTAAGACAGATACAAGACTTCTTAACCTAACCTTGCATGATTTTAGTGCTATTGGATAAAGCAGCTTTGTATCCCACTTGTTTTCCATCTACTTCCCTCTACAGTCATGAGGCAGAAGCTTGGAGCCATTATCCAAAACTGAAACTGAGAGGGAATGACACTACAAGACACTACCTGTAGAACAATACTATGCAAAAGAACTTCAAAACATACACTTTCATTTCTTATCATTCTCTGCTCAATTTTAATGATTAATTTAAAATAAGTTAATCAAAATAACTTTTTTCTTGTTTTACAATACTTTATAGTTGGAATACTTTGGTTATCAGCACACATAAGTAAGTAAATTAATATATACATGGAGGGACATGGACCATTCATGACAGGATGGGGGCGGTGTACACATGTATTTTTAGATATATAAAACACTCCCACCATTTCTTTTTCTGAGGAGGTAGATCAGGCTGTGTTGTATTGGCACATCTTCTACAGCACAATGAAGGAAGAAACATTCTCAGTTATGATTATAAAGCATATTTGAGTCCTCCATCAAATATTACGGAGAGTGGCCAGAATATGCCCAAGTTAGGAGTCAGGAAAGTGGCATTCAGCTTTAAAAAACATGAGGAACACACCAGGACTTACAGATGCTCCTCTAGAACATTTCAACTAATGCAACTACAAAAGGTTTTCATAACTAGCAACACTAAACCAGCATACCTAAAACTCACTCCTCTCAACTGGACAAACTTCTAACACGTGGCCAACGTATTTGGCTGAAGATATATTACAACCTGCTCTATGTATTAGGCTGTTTAAGCATCCTGCAGACAGAATAAAGCTGACATTAAAAAAAACCAGCTGATTAGAATATTTTGCTTTCAATGTTCACTTGTTTGTGATTGAGAAGCTGCACCAAACTCACATCTGTCCCTGAAACAGAAACAAAACAAAAATTACTGTAAAAACTCTACTGTCCCAACAGAATGCTGCAAGTTGGCAGGACACAAGCTCAAGACACACAGCCACCCTGAACAACATTGAACTTAAATCCTTATCCTTGTTTTACTTTGGGCCACAACAAATACAGTAACTTAATGATGTTAATGGCCATATTAAGAGAAAGCCTCTAAACCAGTCTCAAAGAACAGAAGATACCATTCCTCATCAATCTTTGGAGCGTGTGTGACACACATAAGGTATTTTTTAAAAGAAAGGAATGACAATTCACACTGAAATACAAGAACTAAACCAGAACAGGATTCAGTTTCCTTTGAAGAAAAGTACTTGATAATGGTTTAGTTGCTGCCGCCACACATACTGACTCAGGTACACACAGTGTGAACACACCATGATCTTTCTATCTCAACTACCACAGACTACAGCAAGACTGAACACTTGCTGTTTCAGAAACACAAATGTGAAACTGGCCTTTATTAACTTCATCCCTGAAAGTTAAAAACACACACTGGGGGCAGGGAGCTTTTTAGGCTTGTTTGATGAAGCAAATAGTAACTACTGCTAGACAGCCTAGGTGGAAAAAATTCCCACTGCAGTCACAGAAGTAACAACGGTTCATCTGACCAGCAAAATCACTCATCCATTCCAAAGAAATTTCAGCGCGGAGAACATTTCCTGGTTTTTGGATGAACTCCAAACACTGCCAAGCATTGGATACAAAGTGTCTATTCAAAAAAAACCCTAAAAGCTATATATCAATTTCTTCTGTGTTTCTTTACTCCCACCAAGAGTCCAGACAGCTTCACTGATATTGTAGATAACTCGCTGTATAAGGAAGAGTTGAGTACCTAAAGCAGCATTTCAGCCACAGCAATACGCATGTGCACACACAGACTCACCTCTGACACATCATTTAGTGCTCAAAAGGAGCAGAACAGGTGAAAAATGTAACTGTGGTAAATCCAAGGTAGACACAGCAGCAGAGAAAATGAAACTTGCAAAGCAAAGGGATGGTCTTCTGTTTAATTTCTTATGCTTTACTAAGATACAATAATCAAACAGAGTGTCAAAAAGGTTTCCATGTGTTTTAAAACTCCTCGGTAGGAGTAACAGAGTAACTTTGTACTCCATAAAGGATACCCCTGGAATTCTTGCCGAACAGACACTCTCCCGCTTGCACAGCATTCTGTGCATGGCCCGACAGTCCGAGCGCAGCGCCAGCAGTGACAGAGGGGACAGCGGTGACAGGGTGGGGCGGGGCTACACACGGGCAGGGTCGCTCCCAGCCCACATTTGTTCGCTTCAGTGAAGTAACACTTCAGAACTGCTGAAAGCAGGAATTGCTGGATTTCTAAGTTTACAAACAATACAGGATAAGACTGCACCCCGTTTTTGTTCAGGGAAGAGATTAAGGACATACTTACCGAGAAGGCATTTGCTGAAAAACTATGAAATGTAACACAAAAAAAAGTGTAAGAACTGTATTCTAAAATGCTGGGCAAGTTTTGGGTTTTTTTTTTAACTGATTATTGTTTTTTAGCTTTTTCTAGCTTGATATTGAAGTCTTATTCTAATGAATGACAGAGTCTAGAATGATCCCTCCTCACTGTATCTTCTTAACCATCATCACTAAAAGTTCATATTCTTAAAAAGAAATAACTACTTTGGAGAAACAAAGGAATGTGCCTCCTTTAAAAACAAAACAGTAATGGCAGCCTGGAAGCTCTGGCAGCATCCAGGTACAGTTACTTACCATTTATCCACCCCAAATGCTCTCTTGTAGAAGGGTCATATTGAACAAAGCACATCTATGGTTCCAAAAAACCCTAACATCACAAGTGGGGAGAAGTTCTCTAACAGCACTGTCTATAACCCTTAGGCAGAAGTTCAGCTGAGGTACACAACTGGAACATCTAAATATGTAAAGAAAAACTATGAATAAGTTACCTGGTGTAATGCATACCAGCACTTGCCAAATGAATATTGAACAGTTACTCTAATGTGCGTTTTACCTTAGGGCTGCAAGTCATGTTTGTGTTTAACATCAAGCCACTTAAAAGCTGTTTATCATCATTTCCTTTATGTGTGGGAGAACACTTAAGGAATTACTATGCAAATATTTACCAAATGTTAAATTAAAGCCAGGTCACATGAATGCACAAGTGCAATGTAGGCAGAGAAGTGACATAAATTTTAAAAAGTGGGCTTGACATTCATGCTGTCACAAAATCCTAACTTAGCTTTTGCCACCTAATGCAACACCTTCACTGCTCAAATAGCCTAAAATAGGTTCAAGGTGTCTTCTATGCATTTATTTTCAGTCAACACATTCAAGGGAAAGACCAATCAATCTACAATTAAGGACACTCTTGTTTGTTCTTACTTTTTTATATACATCTATAGATTCACATTTTTAATGTACCAAAAACTTGGAGCACATTCTTGATTCTTTCTGTTCCAAACTCGCATAGAAAAGCATCGGTCCACTACTTTCCTGAAAAGTAAGCAACATAATAAATGTTGCAGCCCATATCGCCCATTTCACACTGTTAATGAGCAGGAGAATCCTAACAAGTTTAAATAGATTTCAGCCGGACCATCAATCAAATAAACAACCACTTAATGATTTCACAATTAATTATTGTTTGATGCTGTTATTTCTTCTGCTGTGCAGAATGCATAAAATTAATTGCATAGTTTATACTGGATTTTTTAATTTAAATATAGTAATAATAGGATGCACTAAAAAGTTCAGCAGTAGGAATGACTTGGACTCCCCCCTCCAGTTACTTCTCAGGCTGATATTTTAGAAGCACCTCCACATTAAAGCTTCACTAGAGCAAATAGACTTCAATGAAATACATCATGAAAAAGGATGTATCAAACATGGAAATCGCATATGCCTGCTCCACATCCACAGCAACAGGGTAAATGCTGGGTCAAAGTTTGGGAGAAGGACTGGCCTCTGCCACATTGTTTTCTGTCATTTAGACAGTGTAAAAATAAGATTAAAACCCCCACAATCATAAGTTATTTTTCTATAAAGGGGATATTTTATGTTAAAGTCAGTAAGAGAGGGGTATCCTACCCCTTAATCATTTTTAGATTACACATTGCAACATGATCTACTACCTCAATTTATTAACAAGTACTTAATGATTTCTCGAAGCGTTCTAGGGCTACACAAGGTGTCATTATCCACAGCCAAACAGCACTCAGTGTTGGTTACTCTCAAACCCCAGCTTGAGGAGCAGAGCACAAGAAGCAAGTTGAAGAGGAAGAGATGGACGAGACTGGTCACAGTTTCAGACCTCATCTCTAAATCCTTCTCAGAATCTATCTCTGAATTAGAACAGCCTCAAGCATTTTGGCAGTGTGTACCAAAACCACCTCCAAACAAGCCTGGAGTGGTACTTCTATTCAAACTGCACTTCAGTTGCCACCACCAGCAACCACCAGTTCTGGCAGAGGTGGGGCTCTGTTCTTATAGCAATACGAATACAGAGTTTCCAAGTTCAAGAGCTGCTCAGGAATCGAATGTCTGCACGCTACATGCTATCACTGCTAGTTGTTAAACATTCCTTGGTCACACGGGGGTTTCTCCAGAATGATCTGGAGCTGAACAGTTGGATCTCAGCAACCACACGACGTCCTAAGAATGCCCTAAGAGAAACCAAACATGCAGCAGCAAATCCTGGGAAATACAACATTCTTGGGACAAACACTATTATGGACAAAATGATGGTTGCAGGATTAGCTCAGTTGGTTAAAACTTGGGTGTAATAATGCCA
The DNA here is from genome assembly GCA_026770055.1 of Myrmophylax atrothorax. Classification (NCBI taxonomy): domain Eukaryota; kingdom Metazoa; phylum Chordata; class Aves; order Passeriformes; family Thamnophilidae; genus Myrmophylax; species Myrmophylax atrothorax. The sequence goes on from JAOXXN010000102.1 coordinate 12,939,404, forward strand.
AGATCATGGGTTCAATCCCCTATGTGGGCCACTGACTTGAGTTGGACTCGATGATCCTTGTGGGTCCCTTCCAACTCAGAACAGTCTGTGATTCTGTGATTTAAGCATCAGATGGCAGGCACTGGAAAACTTAACATACTGTTGCAGAGAACTCCCCAGTGTCTTGGGAAGAACTGAGAACATCCTAAGAGAAACCCTAACCCTAAACAAGCATCACAATCTGTCCCTACAGCAGCCAAACAACTATGTCAACTCTCTTCATATGTAAGAATGTAGAACTGTATCATTACATACAATATTGCAGGTTACGGACATAACAGTTTTACAGAATAAAAGCAACCACAAGAAGCTTATGCAAAAATCAAAGATGAACAGCTACCTGCACAAGAGGTTAAGTCTGTTCCAGACATTTACTGAATTTAGCAGTTCCTAGCACAGACCTGATCCAACTAAGCCTCCTTATCTGGAGTGTATATTTCACACACAGACAGATAGATACACACTTATAACTGACTACAAATTAGGTCATCTTTTCATGAAGTTTGAGAAGCAGAATAAAAGCATCATTTAGGCTGCATTGCTTAGGAAGCTTCCAGAGTTCAGTTTGCACTGCAGTACAACAGTGAGTTACAAGCACACATTTCTGGGTCTCACTATTGAAAATCAATCCTTACCTGGAATTAATTACGTTATCTTTATAGCTCTGTAGTTCAACTGCATAACATTAACCAACACATTTTTAACCAATTCCAGTTAGAAATTCAAAAGCAGCAGGACACAAGGAAGAGAAACACACTACAGCACAGTAAGATCGTAAAAAAAATCCCTTGGGTATTCCACAGGATTATTGTTCTCCTTCACCAAAACTCTGAATCTACTTGCATTAGAAGTGAAAATGCTTCAAGATGATAAAGACAAATTCCTTTATATCCTTCTACCAGCTGGAGTGACACACATTCTCTCAAGTTATTAATATTCAAGGAAGATCTATACTGAGTGAGCTCAAAGACAGATATTAAAGCTGAGGCGAGGGCAAAGGACAAGGTGGCTGGCTCACAGAAACTGCTTTTAAAAGCATCCAGCAATAAAACTACAGAAAACCACACAGTAGAAAGGTGACTGCAAAAGATACTTCCTTCTCTGTCTTTCAGTTGAAATAAAGTACTAAAAAAATAAAGCCACACAAGAAAGGGTCTTAAGAGAGGAATTCGGCCTTAACTGGGGGTGATGGAGAACAGAAAGAAGTTCATTCCAAGCAATCAAACTCCTGAGTACATGGAAGACGAAGTTCTTTGCTTTTCACAGCAAATTTAGCAGGGCTGACTAATAAGCTTTCAACCCTTATGCCAAAACATGATCACAGGAAATAAAGTCAGTTTAAGTAATATATCCATGATGCTTTGCTTCTGGCTAAAGCACACATTTTGATTTTCAGACAGGTTAAGAAGTTTTCTTCACACAGTAAGATAACACAGAAGAAACTTTATTCCTCCTAAAAGGAATAAATTAAACATTCAAATATGAAATGAATCAAAGATTATTTTCTTCAAAACAGTTTTCCCCACTGTTTAGAAAATCTCCTTTTAGACTACAGCAGAGGAAGATATCCATGCAAACAAGCTATTTTAAACAAAAATTAAATGTTATTCTATATATTTTCACACACCCTAAATTTTTGTTCAGATTCACTCACGTTATCTTTTAATACTAGTTGTGAAAAACTTACCCTTCCTCTCCAAGCTTTTTTTTTTTTTTTTTAAATCATGACTGGATGTGCTATAGCCAAATGGTGCAATCACAAAGTATAAAAGGAGTTCTGAAAAAAAGTTAGATAAGGTCACTTTAAATATTCAATTTCAAAAGCTTCTGTTTTGAAGGTGCTACAAACCTGCTGTCAAAAGGGGAACTGATTAGATTGGGTCAGTACAGAAACGAATTTATCTTTGTCACAAAGGTTGGTTTTATCTCAGTACACTTGCAGTTTTTATGAAGGCTGGTCACACTGTTTGCCTTGCTGGCTCTTTAGGATGGAAGTGCAGAGAGCACAACAAAGACAACCAAACACTTCATGCATAAGGCCTGTGGATTAACAGAGGTATGTGACAGAAAAATCTGCTACTCATCCAGGAAAGGACAGGAAAATCTTCTCTTGCCCTTCCCAGGCAGAGCTGACAAGCAAAACACAGACCTTCTTTAGTCTTTGGAGTGAGACTAACACAGCACTAGTACAGCTCACCATCACTTTTATATGTGACACCCTAAATGGTCCAAAAAATCATTAGTCAATCCCCAGGCACCAGAGGGGCCAAGAATGTTTCTTGATCTTTAGCCATCTTCAAACTATTATGCTCTGAGAAATCAACAGGACTAGGTATTACTATGACAACCAGTCAAAACACAACTGCAAGGACTGATAATCACTCCTTTCTGTCTTCATCTATTCTCTTCACACCACCACACACCAAACTTCATTTTGGACGTATGAAACTCATCCTTTTCCCACTCTTACATTTCTCTTTCCTGCTCTGATTCATTTTCATGTGCAGTTCACACATTCTGGTTTCCTTGGGCAGATGTAACTGGTAAATGTTTGGTTTTCTGGCAGCCACCTCCTTACAGCAGGACAGGCTCAGGCACCAGGGAGCTCTCAAGGTGAATCTGCATGCTACAAACAGCCTGGCACTGAGCTTACACACACAGTTTCATCTGTTCAATAAACATGTCCCAGACCACATTTTAATATAAAGATCCTGCTGTGAGATCTTGAAAGACAAACCACAGAGCGTAAGCGCAGTGCAAGCTCTTCAGACAGGTTACAAAGCAAAGGGAGCACAGTAGGTTTCCTCCACTGGAGTCAATCAACACTTCAATACTGCAGGTCACAGCAGAAAGAAAGGACAGTGAATCTCTTCTGACCCCAAGACCATGTTCACAAGGAGGAACTAGAATATTTCTTGTGCTTCAGCCATCTTTAAACCATTACATTTTGAGAAATTAATGGGACTGTCCTTATAATACAAAGTCTTCATTTTTCACAAGGCAGGGAAGGTACTTACTCATCTCACCAGTGAACTCCACTGTCATTAGAAAGCAGAAAGAAGGGAGATTTGGGTTATACTGGCAGTTGAAGATGCAGGGGGAAAAAATAGCCATGTCCCAACACTAGGTCTGAGGAGGAAAACAGAAAAAAGCTGCTGATATCTTCCCTGCACAGAATTCTCAACAGTCAGAGCACAGAGATATAAATCCAGAATGACCCTGATTATTTTAACTAACACTCTAACTTTGATTTGATTTGTAGTACTGGAAGCCTCCAAAAATAAGAGCATTCTGATTTTACATTGAGTCTGAATGTGAATGAAAACCACTGTCTCAACATGACCCACTGTCTGAATATTATCTGAATACAAGAGGATGTAGAGAATAAATCAGCAGGGGATCTCATAGCCCACCCTTACACTGTGCTCCAACACCGTAGGAAGACTATTTGAGTGAAGAACAAGCATGCCTATTTTGGTTTTCCAAAGAATATTCAGACACATTTAGACAGATTTACACCCTGCACTTGCAACAACTACCAAACCCCCTCCTCTTTAAAGCCTCAGTAGAAACTGGAGCACACTCCGTGCAGGGCACTGAGTCCAAGATAATTACACAAATGTAAGAATGCAAGTGTACACTGATCTGTAGTCACAAACATCAAGTCCATTAGGCTGGACTGCTTCAACAGTGCAGAAATACAAAAGACTCACCCTCATGTAAATCAACACGACAGTTCCAGAACAAAACATCTCCAAGTAAACCTACAACATTTTAGGCTTTAACTTCCAAATCCCAACTTCTCTGTGTCAATACTAGCTACAATATTCAGAGTGGTATTGTTATGCTAATAAACAAACTGCTACACAGCTCCAGACACCTGGCAAATAATTAATTTCTTAAAATCCAACATAAAGTGATCAGACAGAACCATAAAGCTACTCCTTCAATTTGGCACACATTTTTCACACAGAAATGAGGGGTGAAAAACTTAAGAAAGGCACACACATAAGAGTACTGTATTTCAAAAGCAAAGTACAGGTTGAGTGAACAACGTTGTTATTTTGCCAACTCA
>JAOXXN010000102.1:12950500-12961058 GCA_026770055.1 Myrmophylax atrothorax
GTGCCATGATCTGGTAAAGGGACTGGAGTTGGACGAAGGGTTGGACTGGATGATCTCAGAGGTCTTTTCCAACCCAAGTGATTCTATGATTCTATGATCATCATCATTTTAGGCAAAGGTCAGAGCAAGCAAACTGTGTCACTTAGAACTGCATTCAACAAGAAATGCCTGACCTAGAGGAACTGAAGTGAATGGGACCTACATTCAGCAGTGGTTAGATTCCTTTAAACAGAAAAAAATGGAGGAATTATAGCCCAAATCTCCTAAACAAAATCATGGTCTTATCACCACTGCCTGATATCCAGTACTGCAAGATTAACAAAAAAAGGAAAGAAAAAGAAAAAAAAAAACTAGGAAAGACTATATGCCCTGAAAACTTGTAGCGTGAGGAGAAACAGAGTTACCTTATTATGGACATCACCACAGCCTGTAATGACACGTGGGAGCCTCCCTGCCCCACAGGCACACCAGCTGCAGGGCAGGGACAAGCACCCTTTCAACCAGGCACCTTCTGCAGCAGCTGCAAATGCCCCTGCACTTACTGAGGACAGAACCTTGCAATGGCAGCCCTGGGGGAAATGTGAAAACACCAACTACCTTACCAGTACCTCTAGCAGGTAATGGGAAGCCTAAATCCACTCCCAAATTAAAAAAATAACCCTCAACTATAAGATGGTCTACAGGTGAGTGCTCAAGAGTTTGGATACAGCACAAATCTATCATATACATCAGATTAACCAATCAGGATTTATGACTTGTCTCTCCTTCAAAGGTCTAAACAGAGACAAACTTCTTTTGAGCCAGAACTACTCTTAGTTGACCTGTACATTGACATCCAAATTAAAGGAAACAGCAGATGATTATATAAAGTATTTTTGTCTCCTCTCAGAAAATCTGTAACTTAGATATTCACATTTGCCAATAAAGACTAACTCAACTGTTAATGGATTGATGAGAATGAGACAGTATGTTCTACAACAGTCTGAAGGTCTTCTAAGGTTTTAGGAAAGAGATAAATAGAAAAACAGACTAGTCAAAGTTAAAAAAATAAAGTCATGCAATTTTCCTGGAATGCAGGTCTCAGTTTCTTTGGATTGTATCTAATTCTCTTCTAAGCATTCCATTTTCTTCTACTGATTGAGAAATTACTTCATTTTTGTGAAGGAAGATAATAGGGAGGGTGCATGCTATGATTCACCAATAGCTAGCACTCTACTGGCAATCTGGAAAACATTCTTTGAGACAAACTGTGCAGCAAAGCCATTTGGCTCAATGGAGCCTCATCTTTGAAGTCTAATCCCTAGCCAGGGAGAAAAAACAAAACAAAAACAAAAAACAAACAAACAACAACAAAAAAACCAAACCAAAACAAAAAACACAACAACAACAACAGAGTCCAGTGCCAGCTGTTTGCCTCGACCCATCAGACTGCATTCTGTGATTCCAAATACCAGTCTTGGTTAGAGTACAATCATTCATCTTCCTCCCCATCTACCCTTCACACCAATGGGATCCTTATCACAGGCTGTAAGAAGCACGTTCCTTCAATCATTCCACTGTTTTCCTTTTCATACATACAAACCAATAAAGTAAAACACTGAGGCCAGAAGTCTCCCTGTGGCAGCAAATTCTGCCAGTGCATTCTCATGAAGCCAGCGAGCAAGTTGTCTAAACCTCCCAATTCAGGAGCATTCCCAAGAGCAAATCCAGCCCTGGAGCAGTGCTGTGGCACCTGCCACAACAAAGAGAAGTCATCAGTTCTGAATGGATGTACTTACTGGTGACACACAAATTACAGGTTTACACTGAAAAGGAAGAGATTTGATTACATTAAAACATTACAACAGTTCACTTCAAGGGAGGTGTCTATAGCACAACCATTAGGCATAAAAAGAAACAAACCAAAACATTTGCAGAATCAAGTCTTACATATTTTATTTTTAAAGTGAGGATAATTGTCCAAAACAGTCCTAACCTGAGGGGGAAAAAATGTTTATATTACTGACAATATTACACAAATACTGCATAGTCTTTTTTTCCCCAAAGTTCTTGTAACATGGGGATTTTGTAAATTGCTCCTATGAAGCAGCATTCTGGGCTTACCAATGTGTTTGGGACACTCTGTGGTCAGTGGAGTTTACAAGATCATTTCTGTCAATAAGTCTCTCACATGAGCCTGTCATTTCTGTTTAGTCAGTTCCCTGATACAAAATGGGTATATCCTTATGGATAAGCAAGATTCAAGGATGAAATATAAAAATACAAAGCAGAATCTGTTCTCAATTATACTAATTGCTCAAGACCTTCAGCATTATCATATTCATTAAGGGTGAAACACAGGCATCTTAATAAGGGGCCAGAGGGAGTTCACAATAATGAAACAATAGGTCTTCACGCCTAGGAGGGCTGCAGTTATGGCACTGGAATCATTAGGAAAGCCTAAGGAATGTTCTGCTCCACAGGCAAGGAAAGCTGCTGCCTCGGTAGCAGGATGGGAGACGGCACAGGATGTTGGGCTTCAACTGGCCTATCACTCTGAGTGAGTGAGGGGGAAAGTACAGCCATACAACATGAACCATCATGCCCAAATAACTTTATCTGTTAAAACCACAAACATTATGTTTTTCAGAAAATACCAATAGAACACAACCCTCCGTGTTCAGACACTTGAAGAAAAAAACCCCCAAAACATTAAAGCTGCATTTTGTACAGCAAGCAAAAGCACCTCCCAGAACCTACGCCAGAACTACCATTTGAGGTTTAAATTCCTCCTTCACAAATTCCTGCAAGTCTACTTGAAGTTCACCTTCAACTGGGCAAAGAGCAACAGGAAGCAGTCACTACTGAGAGCTCTGTACTGCTCTTCAATGGTTTCCTCCTATGACTGCTTCCCTCGGTTACTACGCAAATCTCTGCTGTCTCAAGTAATAACAACAGAACAGTACTCAGAACTTGAGAAATATGATCTGGCAGACAAAAATGGAAACCTCAGTATTATCATATACACTGAAGTCTGACCTGCAGTACTTCCAGGATGAATTATTCCCATTTTGCCTATTGAATCTCCACCAGTTTTATCCAGCACTACCCTTCAGCTGAGCTCCCCTGAAACACATTAGCATGAGATAACAACATTCAGCCAAAAGCCCAAGTTGGTGGCAGGACTCAGCTTCTCATAAGGAACAAAGTGTTCAAAACCATTTTCCTTCAGGTTACAGAAGTACCAAACGTCCTCCAAGATGCTTTCTATGACAAATCTGATTAAGTCCAATGGCAGTTTTTCTGCTTGGATTATAAACACCTGTGAGAAGGGGAAAATGAAAAAGAGACTGGAGATCTACCAAAAACGTCATTACATCAAACTAGTGGCTACAACACAACACAGCAGACACACCATGCCAAAGCGATTCAAAGGCAGACACTTTTTAACCCTCAGCTTTTCTGCATCACTGTAAAAGGGATCCTGGAAATTCTTTCAGAGACCCAAAGTTCTGCCACTTCAAAGCTATTTCCAACTTCAATGAAATACCATCACCAGTGTTTTTAAGTCAGTGAACAGTTTCTTAAATCATTTGTCCCCTTTTCTCTACTCCTACTGCTTACATGGCCTGTCCTCCCATATATGTGATAGTAATGAGAAAGCAGCATAGCAAGTTATATTCTCATTTTTAGTACAATATCATCGTGGGCAAATCCAAAGGCTGAATGCAGAAGTGATACTCAAGATGTTCACTAACATACATCAGTTTCCAAGGCTCACTAACATACTGTAGCTGATTAAGCAATGCTATGAAAAATATGGGAATAGTTAATTTTCTAGCAAAACAAAAAGTACTTGAAGACTGACCTTAGAATTGTTTTGGTAAAACAAAGGTTATGGACTCACTCCATCTCTATTAGAGCAAAAAATAAAATAAACTAAGACAAACTGGGATAAGGGGAAAAAAAAACAAACCTAGAACTGAAGTCCAAGACAAAAGTGCCACACAAAAACATCTATTATTCTGCCTTTATAAAGGACTAAATAGTTACAATTTCTCCAAAACAGAAAAAAATGTTCATAAAAAAGGATTTCTTTCCAAACTTTCCACACATATCTTCTAAAGAAATCTTCTAGTTTTGCAAACTTCCTTTGTAAGCATAGAGTTTGGAGTCAAAATAACTGTCATTCTCCCGATCCCCAACGTATTTACAGAAACTACAAGAACATTTAGTGCTCCTTCTGCTTGCTGGCTGATTTACAGCATAAACCTAATTCCAGAAAACTAATTGTCATGTGGTTGGCAAGCAGGAACAGAATGAAATTGAGAAAGTATTTTATTAGTAGGACTCAAAAAATTATATAGGCTGTCAACCTGCAACATTAGCTCTTTAAATATGTCAAATTTGGGAAAGATCATCAATACAACCCAAACAACCCACTTTTTTTTCACTCTAATCCAAAACGCGTCACTGTTGAATTAACTCACTATATTATTGCTTCCTACTCTGTCTGACAGCCAATCAAAGTCACCATTACCATTCCAGAATTAACTGCAGGCTTCTGTACATTCTCATGAATGGAAACAAAGCACACACTGTAACATCCAAAAAAACTGGAGATCAAGTCCCTGTGAGACAGTTCAATTATTATCTGATTGTCTCCACTGGCATTTCTGAAGGGAGGCCCACAAAGGCTGTTGAGAGTGAATAATTCAAGAATTTAAGTGTGCTTAAAATGACAAATCTTAAACAACAAATTGCAGTGCTAATTAGTTTTGCTACGTGGCTTCCATGTCTCATTCATTCAACCGGCTCGTATGAACAAGACTTCAGACAGCCAAGTAGTCACTCCAGTCAAGCCATCTAAGTAAGTGCCATATATGCAAACCTGAGTAAATGGATACACAGGTGATAAACACCACTTCCCCATTTCTGGCTGCTCCAGAAAGACAAAAAACATCTGGAGCAGCAGGATGTTTTATACATTTTCCTCAGAAAAGTTTCTCTGTAGCTTAAAGAAAAGTCACTGTGGATTTCACTTTCCAGCCTCACAGCCACTCTTTTCCCTGGGCACACCTCACTTTCTGTCCCAGCAGCATTCAAAGCCTGTGAGTTGGCACTCAAGGATGCCCAGCTGACCCAAGGGCTGCACTACAACGCTGGTAATTCAACTATTGCCTCCAGCATGGGGGGAGTGGCATTTCAAAGGGCAGAGGTGTGAGCACCACTTACCTGGAGTGCATTTAGCCCCACATGCCTCTTAAGAATTGCTTTCAACAGGACCATGCAAATCCAGATGTCACAAGAGCAACTGGAACTCTTCAGTGCTGACCCAGAAACTCTCCTTCTCTCTCTCATTCACAAACTCAGGAAAACAAACAAACAAAAGGTCTCTGACAATTCACTGCAAAAGATCCAACAAGTTCCCTTGTCCCACACCCAAGGCCATGCCCTACAGCTACAGAGAAGCAGCCACACGTCACCCACAGCAACTCAACTATTTTGCAGTACATCTGCTCTCACTCAAGCAAAGAATCCTAAATACGACAGATGACGTGCAACTGCTCCCCAAGGCACCAAACCCACCAAGTTAGGGACTGGGCTGACAATAAGGAATCATTAATCCTACTGTATCTACCTATCAGCAGGAAGCCTTAAAGCACATTACTGAACAGCAACAAAAGCAGAACTAGAGTCACAAAAAAGTTCCAAACTTCATTTTACTGAAACTCAAGTTACCATCTGAGATGACAGTCCCTTCCCTGAAACATTCCTCACAGTTATCACAAAGAGGCTGAGCAACAAAACATTTCTTAAATATCTAACACTATTCATGTCACGATGATACTGTCATTGATACTTAGTTGATACTGTAATACAAAGTTCATAATTCCAGACTTACTGGTATCCTCCAGTGAATCAGACACAATCCACCCATTCAAACTGCAACAATACCCCTAAACCCCACTAAATTCAGTAGCATCATGAAATAATCACTCTCCCATTTTTCCACTGAAAATGGCCCCATGTTTTGTTTCAATTAAGGAAGCAGCTTTGTCAAGGGAGCCTTCATGACCAAACCTTGCCAACACAGCCCAGTCAAGAAGCCAAACCAAACCTGCTAAGGAAACACAGCAGGCTACAATAACCAAGTGCCCACCGAGCTCTTGGCTATCTACCAAAAGTCTGACACAAGTGAGAGACTTAATCACCTACTGCATCAACTTTCCTCTCATTACAAGTATAAAGAAGTGCAGAGTAGTTTAAACCAATTTTTTTAAAAATTCTATTTTTATATTTATGAACTCAAAGTTTTTACAATATACATGAATTAACGATCTAATCTTGTATCTTCCCCTTTGCCAGACAAGTGGCTGCAGTGTAATAGCAAAAATACCCCAAATTCAGAGCCTCTCACACACATTTTTGCAGTATTTGACAGTATCATAACTAATAAAAAGTTCCTAAAGTTTGTATCCCAGCTACTTTTTTCATTTTCCATTCTACAAGTATGAATGATATTCCTTGCATCAATTCTCCTCCCCTCTCCAAATACTTTAGGCACTTTAACAACACCACTTTCCACTTCATTCTGTTAAAAGATTTTAACAGTTGAAAAGAACTTACAAAAGAACACTTAACATGCCAACAGAAAGAACAGCATTCTGTCACAGAAAGTATTCTAAATATTTTGAAAAGAACAAATATTCAGTTATCTTTAGCCCACACCTGTTTGCATGCACAACTCAGAGCAGTTTAGCTGCTGATTATCTTGAGATAGTGCCATTCTGTATAAGATTTTACTGTTTTTAAAGAAAGGTAATTTTAAAAAGAGCCAATAGAAGGGAAATTGCAAAACACCCACTTATTCATGTTAGATCAGACAAAAAATACTCCAAAAGGTAATAAAATTAATTGTTTGAGACGTCTGTATGATCTGTTTTACCAACGCCAAATTTGCCCCCAGGAAAGCAATTTAACACTGAATGATGCTTGTCAAGATAAGAAAAAATTTGTCTATTTATCTTTTTGGCCAGTTCCACTGCAAATCATGTGGACTGGAAGCAAATCAAAGCACTGCAAGGGAACTGTTTACATTTCCAGTGAGCTGGGGAGGGAGAGGGTGCAGAAGGCAAACACCTTTTTTTAGTGACCTGAATGAAAACCGATTCTGCTTCTGAGGTCCTTGGGCAGCTCCCCCCGCCCTGCCTCTTCACACACCCCTGCAGAATCTCTAGCTCCAAAGCACCATTACTCGAGGGGATCAGCAGCTTTTGAACAAACTGGCCTGTGGCACTTTGTCCACCTACAATGCACAGTAGGGAACACAAAACTTCTATAAGGAAATAAGCCAGAGAGAAAAACAAGTTTCATTTGCAAAGAAGGTCAAAAACATGAACTCTGGCCTCTGGCTGTCCTATTATAAAAAAGGCTGATGATTTTGACCTTACACATACGAGGTGACTGCTTGATATAAAAAAAAATCCTTTAGTATTATCTAAGTAGCAAATTGGTTACAAAATCATGAGAAACTAATTGAACTGTAGTACATCTTAAGTGTCCAACATTCATCTGAACCTTTCTCACATTGTCGGAATTTCTATCCTAGAATTACTTACTGAGCCTTCTCAAAAGTCAGGGCCTCACCTAGAAAGGCAGGTACACTTCTACTCCTTTATAAAGGAATAAAAAGAATAAAATAAAGAGAGAAGGAAAAGCATTTTAAATACAAGAGCTTTGTAGGGCACCTTCAAGCCATCATCACAAGACTAATTCCAATGTCTTGGAAAGCAAAAATCAAAGCTGATACAGAATTTAAACTTCTAAATTCAACTCAGCTGAAAGTAATTGTGTTTCTGATAAAACCCCTCTCTTGAAGGGGTATTTTAGTACTCTGAACTATACTTCAGTGCAAAAGATCTCACTGACTGTTGGCTCTAACAGCACCAAGAATTCCATAAATATTATGCAGTTATTACACACAGGCAACATCATTAGAAAGAAGACTTTTCATTCAAACTAGTTGTCAAGCTCCATGTCTCTTAAAGCCGGTTAAAACATCACACTCAGGAGGATGGTGACACAACAATCTCTACTGGAGCAGTCTTTGCTGCTGTACATGATTCATTTAACATACCAGTGGCAAGTTTTTTTCTCAAAATAAACCTGCAAGAACAAGAATTTACATGCAGTTTTGCATTCAGGATATCAAACAATTAACTGGGACCATAAGAAACCAGCACAGGGTACAAAACAGATCCCATAAGATGCTGACTGTACTTTTTACTCAGACATCTTAGGAGGATGGACAATTCTGCAGGCCCTTAGTTCTGGGCTTGTAACTGGAATCTCTTTCACAAAGCAGTATTTGCAACACTAGGCCTTTCATCAATATTGAACAGTACCCCATTAGCCTTCAGCACCTGCCTCTTGGAGGAAAAAAGAAAAAAAGTATTTTTATGCTCAATTAGGTACAACCAAAGAAAAACCCGGAGCTCCTTTCATGTAAAGGAAGTCACAAACCCATGCAGACAGCCCCTCACCGAGCAGCTGCTGCCAGAAAACACAAGCTTTAATGAGAATAACTTAAGGTTCCGCTTGTGCCTGTACCAAGTTTGTTAGTCAACACGCGCAGCGGTCACAGCCGTGCTGGCTGTGTGGCCGCTCGGGACGCGCTCCCAGCCCGCGGGCGCTTGGGTGTCTCCGCCGCACGCCCGGGCCCTCCGCTTCTCCTGGCTCCGAAATGAAGAGAGCTGCGCTGCCCTACTTTGAAATGTATTATGGAAGACTATTCAGCAACAGATAGGTATTAATTACCTCCTTGCGGGGCGTGCCTCAGGGGACGTGGAGCTTCAGCGAAACACCAGGCAGCAGCTCTGACTTTGCTCGCTGTCACTGCGCCACCTCACAACCTCAGTTTGCTGCCACAGCCCAGCTTCAAAGCAAAGGATCACTGCACACAGCTGCCTCAGCCTGGGGTCTCACCTCCAGTGAAACCACCGTAAAACTGGTGTTTAACAACAGTTTAGGACCTTCCTTCCTTCTTCCTTCCCTCTTCACACCAGTCCCACTTTTTTTAGCATTTCCTTTATTCAGTTAACGTTCTCATTTTTAGCCTCCCCCCTTCACACCATACACTTCTATGACATTTCCAGTGCTGCCTCTGACCAGCCAAGGGTGCTGGGCTGCTGCTTGTGACTGTGCAGGCTCAGCACAGGCCATGTGCAGGCTTAGGCTGTGGCTGACAGCAGTTCCTTCAGAACTGGCTGGACTAATCCCACAGCCTGTATCCAAGGAAGCAGTGACATGCCCGAGTTGGAGAGGGAGGTGGATGGGACCTCCCCCTTAAGGAGCAGCCTGAAGATAGGCTGGATCAGGCCAAGGAGACACCATATTGTGGATACCCTGCTCTGTCTCTGAGGCATCAGGATGGAAAGACGGTGGCACCCATCAGCATCACTGCATTGCTGCTGAGCTAATACCTGCTGACAAAAAGCAGTCTGATTTCAGTCTCCAACAAGCACATATGTACTTTTGAGGCTTCCAGGGTTTCCTCCCCCTGTTTCCCTTCAAGATGAACATGTCAATAGAGAATAAGGTGAAGGCATAAGCTCTGTGTTGGGCTGTAGGCCACTGCTTGACAGCCTGGCCAGGGAAAACTGGCTGAGGATGGGAACAGCTCGTTTACAGAAGAAACAAATAAAGAGACAGCAGTGTGGCTCGGCAAGAATGAACAAGCTTTAATTTCATTGCCCTTTTTCATTTTGCAGGATCAAGGGATACCCACTGAAATTGGAAGGAAGCAAATTTAAAATGGTGCAAGGAAATATTTGTACCATGTGTAATTAACACATGGTATTTGTTACCATGAGGTTTCATTGAGGCCAGGAGATTAGCAGAATTCAGAAAAGGATTAGACATTTGTATGGATACCAGGAACATTCATGGTCACATTAGACAGGATATAAATAAATTTTAGAAGGGATATAAACTGTCAGGCTTCAAGGCACAACATAACCACTAACTGATGGTGAGGGATTAGGGCGAAACTTCCCTTGTGGGCAGGTTATTCTGTAATTGTCCACTATGGGGTTTCTTGCACCTTTATTTGAAGTATCAGAGAATAACAATTGTTGAAGAGAGAAGACTGGATTAGGAGGGCTACTGGGCTGATCTGGTATGGCAACTGCTGTGCTCTTCAGGGGGCTGTGAGGGTCACTTGAGAAATGGAGTGGCAAAGAGGATAAGATACAAGAGGTACATCAGGCCTCCTATATCATTCTTCAGATACAGACTTGGCTTTCCTTTGCTGTAAATTTCACACACAAAGCATAGATTTCCTAGGCCTTCCCCACCAAGGTTTTTGCCAAAACTTCACTATCTTTAAAGTGGTTTATTAGTTAACTTTCTAAGCACAGTTTTGCATCTGTTTCCCCCCAAACTCTTTTGACTTAATTTATTGTTTGCAGAAGACAATGTTATACTCTTTGCAAAAGTGTGTTATACTGAACCCCTGACTGTTTCAAGGCACAATGACTGCAAGACTTAATCTTGAGCAAGGCAGTATCTGATCTCT
>JAOXXN010000102.1:12970535-12985219 GCA_026770055.1 Myrmophylax atrothorax
TTCTGTAGTCCAGCTATCACCCTCTTGTAGTTTCATCTGCATCTAATGGGATTGTGCTGTGGTGATATGTATTCAGACTGCGTAGCTCCTCAGCCACTCAAATTCTTCTTAGAGCTTTTTGACAATAATTAAACTGCAAGCAGTTTTTAGATATTCCTGCCATTTAGGCCTTCCCACATTGACTTTGGTGGGGATCCACAGGTGGAACAGATGAGAATTCAACTTCCCTCTCATTAATATATGCCTTCTGGTCACAGCTTGCCAACCTTTGTATAAAAGCCCTCCATCATTTTATCACACTCTTCCTCCTAAGGGATTTCTCTGCTTTCCACCAGCTATGGCAACAAACTCAGGCTGTTAAAATTTGGCTGTGTGGCGAACAGGAAAGGATTTTCCACCTCCTCTCAGAGTGCCTGGTGCTGTGCCCTGGGTTTGCTCAGGCTGCCCCTTACTGCTGCTGCTTGTCCCTGCCAGCAGTGCCTGCTGGGCCCCCGGCTCTGCCTGCGCCCCGGGAGCACAGAGCCAGCAGGCAGGGCTACCTCCCTCCTCAGCCCAACAGTTTGCATTCAGCCTCTCCTGGTTACATCCACCCCAAGCCCTCTACCCTCTCCCAAGGCTGTCTTCAGAAAAGCAGGTAAGCAGTGGGACAGATGAAAGAAGAGGAACCTCAGCCATGTCTGGAAGGTCCTGAGGGCTTTTCTGTACCTAAATAAACAGTTCAGTTGTCTGACCTCTTGGGCACTAGTCCGTAGTCTGACATTTATCTGTAGCTGCACATTCAGGGCTTTCTTGAGTTACTGCACCCTTAGGACTAGTAAATGTCTAATGCACCAGCTACATAATTGCACAGCTGTAAATAAACAGATCCTAGACATAAATACTTCTACTGACAGCTTTCCCCCTTGTTCCAGTAACAAACTGATCTTTCCTGTGCTATGGAAGAAAATGATTTCCTATTGAAGTCACTGGTTTCAAATAGGAACTGAGTTTTTCACACTTCTCCAAAATTTTCTTTGCAGAGGCTTCCACGGTACTGACTCACCATGTGTCTGCCAGGGACAAAGCTGCCCCACGTCACCTTCTGCAAGGCTTCAGACTCAGGTGCTGTGCACAACAGAGGAGGCAATGGACCAAAACCAGACCTTGCCAAAGAAAGGTTTAAAAAAAAAGAAAAAAAGAAAGAAATGTAAACAGAACAATAATACTCCACCTCCGCAAAGCAAACCTACTGTTCATTCTATTAAATGACATATTTGAAGAAAACAAGATTTTACTTTTGCTATCATTTAATTGGATGAGAAAGAGGAATCTGAAATTTGGGGGTAAAGTGCAAGTAATGCTCTTGTTAGCTATGTGCAAACCAAAGGGGTTTTTCAGAAAATAAACCAATACTGTATCTATTTAGAAAACATCTAGTATTTACCACGTGCTGAATCTGTCTAAAAAACAGGAAAAACAACCCTTATGGTTCTAGTCACTGCAAAGCTGATGCTGGAGGCCATAATATTGATATTTAAAGTAAGACACACTGTTTAATAATAAATAATATTTTTCATCTATAATTATTTTGTCTCAACATGTAGAGAGAGACACATTGCAGAGATCAATAAGGATCAAACATACAATCTTATGCATGATTTAGTTTCATTATATTTAAGCAGTAATTAAAGGACATGGCAGTTTAAGCAAATATTGTTTAATGTTATCCATTAAAGTCATGCTCCTTGGTGTCCCTAATCTCGCGTGGGAGGAGCCTTGTTTTCAGAAACCTCAAAGCCAGCTACCCTGGCCAAGGTTTGAGAAGCACAAGTGCATATCTGCCTCTTCCCCAAAGCAGCTAAATTTGGGGTTACTCGTGGCTATGAAATCTCAGTGATTTCTCCTGTGATGGGAACATTGCCCCCAAAAGCTCTGCAGTTAAAGCCTACACATGCTATCCCCTGTGCACATATTTACAAACACAGAGGGCAAGTTTGCATATTGGCATTAAGAACAGCTTCTCAGCCCCCCAGAACTTGTATGAAATGGATGGCAAAGTGCTCTCTTTGCCCTCTGCTAGGCTTTGGGAATGAAATACACCCACTAATTCCACAAGGAAAAAAGCAAATGAACAGACAAACACATGCTGATTTCTTTTGCTTGCTGTTTCAACAGCTCATTTGTATTTTTAAAAATAGATTATGATCTGGTCATACTAATTTTGTTTATGTTTGGATTCATCACGAAATAACTTTGAACACTGAATAATCATTATTAATACTATGAAATAACGTTATTGGTGTTTCTTCTATTCATTTAATGCAACAAAGGATGGAAATTCTTACTTTTTACCATAACTGCCCATGCACTCTTTTGCTTTTTTTTTTTTATGATTTCTATGGTGTGGATTTTTCACTATTATGTTAACAGTTAGTTTTTCATCTCTTTCCACAGTTTCCTGCAGCAGTAAAAACTTTGGCCATGGAGTTAATTTTATGGCCACTTCAAACTCTGTTTCTGCAAGGTCTGTGTGCTTTTAGCACATGGCTGACCATCTCCCTGCTCAGCAGAGGGATTAGGGCTTTGACAAAGTTCTGTAGAATCTGGGATAATTTGGGGAGAAGTTTTGATGCAGTTTTGAGTACTCCCAGGCAAGGTATCCCAGCACTGCCAGTGGGCAGTCACTGGTAGGAGCTGGCAGAGAAGGGTGCGGTGCTCCCAAGAGCTGCCGAGGTCTTTGCATG
Source organism: Myrmophylax atrothorax (assembly GCA_026770055.1). Lineage (NCBI taxonomy): Eukaryota > Metazoa > Chordata > Aves > Passeriformes > Thamnophilidae > Myrmophylax > Myrmophylax atrothorax. Next base: position 12,973,259 of record JAOXXN010000102.1, read on the forward strand.
GCCCTGCTGCCACTCAGCACCTCTGCACCCGGGTTTTGAATCAAAGCTGCTCCTTCCAGCTGCAAAATCCCTTTCTTATCACTGTGTCAGTTTGTTTCCCCAGCCCATGAAAGCGAAGTCTGAGACAAGCCCTGGGACACAGGCAGGCCAGATGTGAGGCAGTGCCACCTGCCCCGTGCAGACCCACAGCAGCCGCCATAGAGGCTTCGTTCCAGCCTGTCTGCCAACACCCTCCGCCGCCTCCCCAGCACGGCTGGAATCACAGCCTGCCAGCTCCCAGGCTGCCTCGGCAGTGCTCGTAATTAGAAACATCTTTGAGCTTCAGAGACAGACCCTGTGCTGCCATTTCGAGAGTCAGGGACACCCTCCAGTCAGGAGCGAGCTCCTCCGGCAGCCTCCAGCCTGCTGCGGGGCTCAGGTAATGATTTGCATTCACGGCAGTGCAGCAAGGACGGGAGGTGAGGAGCAGAGACACAAGTGGGGCTTTCTGCATTCCCCCCCCGGAGGACCTTAAGGAGGCTGAACTCGGTTTTGTTTGAACTTTTTCAAGCTGACAGCGAGAGATCGGCTTGGGAGAGCCCCAAAGCGGGGAAAATTCCAGCTCTGTTGTTTGCAGTTTTATTCAAGTTCAGGCTGTTTGGGAGCACAGGATTCTTTTCTCACTGAAAATTTTGCAACTTCAGTTACAACAGCTGTTACCAGGCAACCAACATAAATGAGAACAGTTTGAGCCAATGGAACAGACAGTTTATTGGAGTTGCTTGGTGCCCAAATACCACAATCACGAGAACAGCATTAAATGGATAAATACAATAGTACAGGAGAGGCAAGGAGTTAGAGCAAGGAATGGGTAAAAAAAAGCAAATCTGACTGCAAGGAAGCCAAAAGCTTGTGTATAACACAGCAGGAACAGAAACAGGAGACCTGGAAAGGAGCAAAAAACCTTGGCAAGGAATGACAGCCCAGAGAAGATGCAAAGCCAGGCCATGTATGGCACCCTGGTGCAATGGTCCTTTGTCCCAGCTTTCTCTGCTTTTCTTCTGATTTTCTGAGACAGCAGCACTACAAAAATGTCCTGCTCTGCTGTGAGAAAGTTTACCTGGAGCATGTGCCAGGGACAATGGACATTAGAGCTGAAGCCTTGCCCTGCTGTCACAAACCATGTGGTACATACTGCCCGTTACCTGATGCTGGAGTAGCAGCAACACTTCAGAGCCCCTCTCTCAGCCTTTTCCTCAGGGTTGGGGTCTCCTCTTGCCTGATGGCTGTGGTGAGAATGGTGTGATGGGAGAAATGCTTAAGGTCACTGCTGTGGGACAGACATATCAGAGACATACAGTTTAGTATTTGAGGACACTTCTACTTGAAGAGTATGTCATGCTTTGGATGTCCACACTTTGAAATGGCTTTTGAAAACTGTAGAGGCTTTACAAGAGAGCTCAGATGGAATTCTGTAAAACAAATCCCATGTTGTGGTCACCACCTCAACTCATACACTGAAGAGGCAGGACCACAGTGATCTAGAACCTCTGTGGTAAAGACATAGAAGAGACAGCTCTTTAACTGGGCTGGATGGAAGTGTAACAGGATCCAATGGGCAGAAGCTTCCTATCATGTTACTCATGTAATACCAATAAAATAAAATAATGATTTCTCCATTAAACTCCAGCTCTCCTAATGGAATACATTACAGTAAAGTCAGTTTTGCGTAAGAAAGCCGTAGGTGTCGTATTAGGAGGTTTCTCATGCGGTGCCTCACCGTAGGGAGTGCACTTCAGAGACTGATGACATTATTTAATTATGCCAGTGTGTCACTGCCTTCTCTGAATTACCTGAACAGGGTATTAACACTCTGCCTCCCTGCATAGGGAGCTATGCCTGGGAAATGACACGGTTCAGAGTATAAGGACACTGCAAACAAACATTTTTAGCAATGTTGTGTAGAAAAATGGTGCTAATGAGCAGTGATTAAACCCTCAGAATGTAATGGTTAGAGATTTAGAATCAATACACAAAAAGAAGCATTTTATATTTTGGGTGTTGCAAAATGTGAAAGATAACTTCTCTGTGATTTTTTTTCCAGGTTTTTAATGTCTGCTGCAACCATTGAAACATTGGAAGTGGTTTAGGTTTTTCTAATTTATCTGACAATTTTGCAAAGGATCATATTTTTTTAGTCATGACAATTTTTTAGGTAATCCTGCAATGCCAGTCAGAACACTTATGGTCTTTTGAATTTTTTTGTTGAAATTTCAAATTGACTCAGCTGGATTTGTAATACAGTATTTTGAATAATTTAAAACCACTCACTTGAAGGTATTAAATCAGGCTATTCTCTTTATATAAAGAATTTCCAGATTAATGGCTGGCACACTAGAAGCCTTCACAAACTTCTTAACACTTTTCCTTGTAGCATGCTCTGTTCTCAAGAGATCCTTGGGAAGAAGGGCTTAAGTACAAAGTCATCCTGACACACACAGGTCTTTTCAGAAAGTCCCTGAAAGAAAGGTGCTACTACCAGTTTGATATTTTTATTGAAGTTACTACAGAAAATTGTGCCAAAAAAGCAGTACTGGTCAGCACTATGCAGTCTCAGGAGTTGTAACCTCATTGTTACATTTTGAACAGAAATTTCTATTCAAATATGTCCATTTCCATAGCAGGGAGTTCAGTGCTGTAATCACCTACCCCATTCATGCTCCCTCCAGATCTATTACAGCATTTAGAACCATGTCTTCTTTTATTGGTTCTTGCATTTCTGTCAGAGGCAAAAGCTTATGAAACCACAGGGATAGCTTTGAAAATGAAGTATTCTTTTGCTATTGATGGTACAGAGTATTCCTGATCCAGCGGGCATACTTGGAATACTGTCAGGTTACTTTCTTGCCTTGAGTTAGTCACAGTTTTATGGTCATAATGCAAACTTCTCCCTTGTTAGCTGACAAGCTCAACTTAAGAGAAAACTGCGAATGGGCAGAGCTGAGTCTCACAATACTTAATACCATGCCTAGAGCCCAGCAGATGGAGTCAACTTATACATAACCATTTCAGGTTTTTTTAAGCAAGCAGGCAAGCAAGACCTGCAAGTATTAAGGCCAGAGACTTAAGGCATATGTTTTTACTGTGCTGTAAAGACTCAGAATCCAAAAGAACATATTTCTTTTTTTTAATTTGAATTTTAGGACATTTTCCAATTCTTGGGATGATCTTGCTCAGCTTTAGAGTTATAGCATCCCTTTATTTGGCTGGGACTTTCTGGCTTGCTTTTTTGGTTTGGTTTATTTACTTGTTTGTTTGTTCATTTGTTGTGGTTTTTTGTTGTGTTTTTTTTTTAACTTGTGTACTTGTTTCAAAAGAAGCGTCATTTCGATCACGTCAGACAAAATCATGAGTTACTATAGTAAGTGGTGATATATAAATAAACCAATCTATTTATGCATGCCTAGATGACAGCTAAGGGCTTTACTGTGGAACAGCACAAGAGAACAAGACCCGAAGCAATCCATTTGCATCTGCCTCCTCTCTGCCAGTAGCTGGAATCAACCTGTGCCAAGCCACGGCCCTTCTCACCCTTCTTCAGCTTTGGTCCTAGAGTAAAAGCCAGAGAGAGTCACTTCTCTTTCTCTGTAGTGTCAATAAAACTCAGTTTGTCAGAAATGAAGCAAAACCTGTCGCCTCCTTTCCACCAACACTGTAGAACTAGCAGCTCCCAGAAGGGCTGCATCTATGTAGGATACTATTCCTGAGGGCAAGGACCCTTCCACCTCTGCTCTTGGGGTCTGGCTTAGCTCTCCTGCCTCAGCTCTAAACACCACAGATCCTGGGCCCAAACTTCCTATGGGCTTTGCTCTAGCCAAGTTCCCATCAGCTTCAGCAAGGGCATCAGAAACTGCTCTGCTGTTAAAAAATCAGCAGCTCTGGTTTTTGAGGCCTCTTGGCTTTGTAGGTAATTATTGTGACTGTTTCCCCTCCATGGCATCCTCCAGTTTCAAACACAGAGGAGCAGCCTGCCTCAGAAAGCCCTGCCTTACCCACCTCAGTACTGTCCATGCAGGCTCTCTGCCCATGGCCTTGTGGCAGCAGGGAGAGCCAAGGCCACTGTGCCAGGGCTGTGACCCCACTGTGCCCACTCCCACCTTGCCAGATGAACCACATTTGCACCTGTTGTTTTCCTGTGTGTTTGCACACAAGTGAGAGTAGAGCACCTAGACCTGAGCCCAGCACAATCAGCATTTGCACAAATCCAGTGCCTCTCTCTGCTCCTCTCTGTGGGGCACGTGTCCAGGCTCGGAGCCCGCAAAGGACGCAGCCCACAAGTGAGAAAGATTGCTCTCCTGCCCATTTCGACAGCTGTGGGAGCAGGATTCATATGTGCCAAGGTCACACTGGAACTTCTGAGGAACAGCCAGGAATGTATCCCACATCCAGCTGACACCCACAGGCTTAGCCAAATGAACTTCCTTTGGTGCTCTGATGGGCTTCCTGCTTTTTTGGAAAATGCCATGAAAGTGCAGTGATCCTTTTCCAAAATCAGCCTTGGTTCTGCACCCTCTTGAATGTGACACACTGCTCTGAAAGGCTGACAGTGCTTGTCCTGCATTTCCCCAAAGATTAGAATGTCATCACTTGTGGTTAAAAGCTTTGGCTACATGTTGAATTACTTTTCTGATTTTATCTTTATGTTTTTTCAAGAGCTTAGAATATTCCAAACATTAATCTCCTGTGCTGTCTTGAGGCAATGTGACCAGAAAATGCTTTATCAGCTGAAGTTGTAACAAAATTGGCAGGCATGACTTGATAGATAGATAGATAGATAGATAGATAGATAGATAGATAGATAGATAGATAGATAGATAGATAGATAAGGAATCACCGCCTATACAAGTCTTATTTCCCATATGTTTGATGAACCTGTCAGCTCAGCCATGGCACTTTGCAGTCTTTGCAGGCATCTAGCAGAAGCCATTCATTCTTGCTGAAATTGGGCTTCTATGGTAAATTTGCAAAGACACACACATGAAGCAGTTTCCAAAGAACCCTCAATATACAGGAGTTACCTTTCACGAGTGGGGAGCACTCCAGAAGGACCAATGGCATCAGTGGGTCCCCAGTGCCTTTGAAATCCAGATTGCACCCTGCTGCTGAATACCCGATATGGGCTCAGGCAGCCACTGCTCTGCAGAACAGCTCTAAGGCCAGTGCCAGCCTGGGGATGGCTGGAATGACAGGAGGACCACCCCACAGAGCAAAGGGAAGAGGCAAAATGGTGCCATGTATTAACTGAAGCCACTCTGCAGGCTCAGCTTCTTTTTGAGTGTGGAGCTGTGGCACCAGCAACAGAGGAGTAGGCACCCAGAATATTTCACAGCTTGTATTCCTGGGACAATAGGCTCTTACAGGGGGACAGCAGAAGGTGGGGACTTGTTAAATTACCCCAGTATAGATGCCGTGCCTCAGCAGGAGCGACCCAAACATGCATCTTGCTTCTACTGTGTTTAGTGCTTCATATATCAGCAGAGATATTGGCGGTTCCTAAATCCTTCACACTGGGGACAGCAAACACAAGGCATATGCTCAGCCAAGCAGAAAGAAGCAATCCTGAAGATTAACAGCCAAATCTGGCACTCCTTCAATGCCCATACTCTATCAAAACTCCTATCAAAATCAATACAGTTTTTAAATGGGATCTCAATCATACTACTGCTCAGAGTAAAGGGGCAGCTTATTATCACAGTCCTGGAGCAGACTGAGTTGCTGTCAAAGTTCTGGTGGCAGTTACTAGAGGTGTGAAGCTCATGCATGTCAAAGTCTTGTGCATGCACACCCAGCCCTACACTGGCCTCCCTCTATTAGAGAATGGGCTCAGTATCACAAGCCTATGTGCTTACAGGCTTGTCCTAAGGGACAGAGTGCAGGAACCATCCCTTTGGACTGTTTCAGGAGTAAGATGTAAGACTGTTTGAAATAGCTGTACCACCTGGGTTTGCCCATGCTCACAAACAAGAAGAGGGTGTGGAAATACTTGGGTGCAGCTTTTCCCACTATACTGCTACCTGCAGTCCAGGATAGTCATGAACAAGACTAATGGGGCTTTGTGCTTCCCAGTGTATCTTTGCAAAGCACCATGTGACCTAATTGCAAAGAAAGAAATGCAGGATCAAGGCCCTATTCCATACCCTATGCTTCACATATTATTATTCGACAAATTTCCTTAGGTGAGATGAATTTCCTCTGAAAGGCATGCAGCCAAATGCTCTATTTGAAGACTATGATAATGCACAGTGAACAGGGGTTACCACTGTAGACCATGATTGCCACAGAAACAGTAACAAAAACTGCATTTCAGTGGGAGAAGCAAAAGGGACTCATTGCAGAAAAAAACCAGGAAAATCAGTGCAGTCAGCACAGAAGATCCTGGAAGAGCAGCTGCACCCAGTGAGAAGGGGCAAGCTACAGCTTTTTTCCAGAGATGCACACCAGAATATCACATCTCCACTCCTACATCATCTGGGTAAGAAACTGTTAATTTAATATCTAAAGTTTTGGGTTAGAATAATATAATTCACTGGAGAATAGCTGGCTTGGGATATAATCCCTGTGATCTGAAATGCAATTGCAGAGGGCAATTTCCAATAAGAAAATTATTCATGCAATTTTGCAAGTGTCATATTCAAACCTGAAATAACCCAGACAATGTCAGGTGTTAAGCCAAATGCAGGGGTGTTTTCACTTAAACTTTGACTCTGAGCACCTCCTGGAAAGAAAATATAGCCAGAAAGTCAGTCATCTGCTAATGTGCACAGGTAGCTTTGAAAGTGAAATCAGGAGAAAAAGGTAGACACTAACCAGAGGAAATGTCAGAGAAGTGAGTAGCACAAGCAAGAGTGACACCCACCTCCTGAGAATGCATCTGTTTCCTCTCATGTGCAGGGTGTACATTTTTCTAGGAGGTTTGCAGTTCCCACATCCTGCTTTTATAAGCTTTAATGTTTTAGCAGCTGAGTGACCCCACAGGCATTTCTGCCAACAATTACAAATCCCCTCCCTCCCTCCCTGCTAGGAACTCGGTGTGTCTAGGACACCTGCTATTCCCAAGATTAAGGTGGAATCACTGGGCAAGTATCAGCTGTGATATAACTTTTCTTTCATGTTTAATGTCCCTGAAACCACAGTGCAGGCTTCACCTCAACAGTGCAGTAAAAGCATAGGCATTCAGCATGTATAATTTAGAGGCTGAGGTTTTAGCCTCCAGGGCCTTGCTTAGCTGATGATAATCCACTTGACAGGGTGATTTTTTCCCTAAATGATTCAGCATATCACATCTCTTTTGTCCTGCTTATTCAAGGAGAAAACACCTAACTGAAACGAATAGCTTGTGGGGTGAGCCCGGAATGGTTTTGGTTCCCTCCCAAGGAACATGACCTTGCAGGGAACACACAGCCCAGCCAGAAGGCAGTGCCCAGCCAGAAGGCAGTGCCCAGCCATGCTTATTTCACTCAATGTGGCCACACTCTGCCTTCCCGGCAGGGCTGTGACTGACCCTGAGGCCAGTTACAGAATTGCCACCCACTGCCCTGGGGAGCAAAGGTTGGGAGGTGCCTTCCCCAGCCCTGCTGTGGTGATTCTACACGTACATGCCCTGGGACGCAGCTGGAGCCTCACGGCTACACCCAGTGGCTTTCAATGGGGATGATGCAGGGCAGGCTGTGAGCAGCTGCAGGCCCTATTGCCAGCTGTTCAGTTGTATCTAGAGAAGAAAGAACAAAAAGCTGGCTCCAGGGCAGCAGGTGAACTGCTCACACTGGCCAAATTCAGCCCAGGAGCCTTGGATTTGTCCCTTTTATGATGGTGCATTTCTCACATGCTTTACTTTCCTATGCCTTAGTGTCTGCACAGATTAAACCTTTTGCAAAACTAACATTACAAGAAAAAACCCATTCCTCCCTTCCTGCCCCCCCCCAAAAGGTCCATACAGAATTACTTGTGCTGAGCAGGTTTAATTGTAAAGGTACATGGCTCTGAGCAGGCTCACCCAGCACTAAGCAACTCAGCCATTTTGAAGCCTGAGGCTCCTGGGAGCCCAGCTTGGCTTTCTATTTTTACAAACACTGGTTTCTAGGCTGTGTTTAATAATTTCTGTTAGATGTATCTCCACAGGTGACCCAGATTCATTCGAAAAGCCTCTTTGTTTAAGATTGTTATGCACATATTTAAAGATGGGCTTAATGGCTTTCTCAGATCAGGGCCACATCAAAGAGTTTGGCTCCTGAAGAAGGAATGATTGCCTGCATTTGAAGTAGCTGTGCACGTCACACAAAGCTTGTCAACACAGTGCACATTCATCTAGGGATTCTCTTGGTTGCTGCTCAGCCACTTTAAATGTACATCTGACGTAGTCAGCTTTTTTTTTTCACTTTTGAAAATCCCTGTTAGAGCAAGCATGCGACTTTGAAGGCTTCAGCCTGTCTCATGTGATTCCTCAGATGAAGGGGCTGCACAGCATCCTCTTTGCATGGCAGCTTGCTCCTCACCATCACAGAGTCCCCAGCTTTGTCATGTTTCCTACAGCATTAGATGTCTGCGCCAGACTGGAGTGTCAACTACAAGAACTGGAGGAGGGATAGCTGTGTGCTGTTGTCTTACTATAAATTTAAAGTTGAATCTGGATGTTTTACATTCAGTTTACTCTTTGAACTAAATGGATGGTTCTTCCTCTCATCTCATATTCCATCTGACTGTTTTCTGTTACATGGTAGACTTGTTACACAGTGATACCACCGTGCTCCAAATTCTTTCCCTTCATTTGATATTTCAGTTAGGCTTCTTACCTGGCCTTATGCCATTTCTTAACTGTTTCAAGGTGTGGGTAGAAGACTTTACACATTCCCTAAAACAGTACATGTGAAAACCTAAACAGCTAATATTCATGCCAAAATATTGCTCTACGGATTGCTCATCTCTCCAAGGGTGCACTAAGTGAGCTCCCAGATACACACTGGTGTGACGACTGGCTGCAGGGTGTGTTTTGGCAAAGAGGGCTATCTGTTAGTCAAATTGAGAAAGGAGCAACAGAGTATCAGAACAGAGGGTCTTTACAGTTCTGCTAATGAATTGTAACACAGCTGAAAGTGCAGTTTCACCTTCACAATCTCCATATATTTTTATTTTTGCAAGTTAACTTAAAGTATGCCATAAATAATACCTGATGAGAATAGAGGAAGAGAGGGGAGTATCAGGATGAGGAAAGGATGGGGTTTTGTTCTCCCTTTTACAAAGGGATGCAAATGGTGCAGAATGTATTCCCTTCTTTGCCGGAAAAGCTTGGACACCACAAGTCCCACACCCCAAGGAAGGAACTGCCATTGGAGAAGAGCATTTGTTGGCTGGTCCTTTTTCCAGTGATGTTTTTATTACATTCAGCAGAACAAATACTGTCTGGGGCAAGCCCCAGGCACGTGCTCTAACTCAAAGGCTGTGGAGTCATCCTCCTCAAGAAATCCCAAGTACAAAGTACAGCTTCGATCCCATGAGAAGGGACTGAGTTCACATTCCAAGTGCTTAAAGCCTAGTTAGAAAACACACCTAAAAGAGGTTCCTGCTTAAAATTTTCCAGTTCTGAGAAGGATTTGAACCAGTCTCTTGACATTCAGGGAAAGGTTCTAAGACACTGAGCTACTGAACAAGAGGAGAATAACAACATCTTTGCATTCTCAAGCAGTTTCCTGAATTTCAGTCTTTGTCTCTTCTTTTTACTGTTTTTTTTCTTTTTTTTAATAAAATAAGCAAAATTTTGTGGAAGGGAAAAGAAGTAATTTTGTTAAGGAGGACAGTAATTCTGATCTAAACCAATTACTAAAAATGGATGCCAACTTTTTTTAAAAATCAATTATTCATGTGGGCCTAATCATGAAGACATTTGATGAACTCATCATTTTCTACAGTTACAGTGTACCAATAAATTTGCAGGTGCAAATTTAACTCTGTAAATCAGCATCCTGATTCTTTGCCATGGCTACAGTTGCTGAGAATGCTGTAACTTCTTTGGGAAATTGGATTAGATTCAGGGACTAAAATAGGGGAATGCAAGTATGCCTGAAAATATTATCCTACAGGAATAAACACTGTATTTGTGGGTCTCTTCTCACATTTCTTTAAAAAATGCCTTCTTTCCATGTACATCTTTTCTCCAACGGGGAATATTCCCCCGTCAGAGCCTGGGGTGATGTGTGGAGAGGGAGGAATGGCTCTGTTGTAGCTGTCCTTCTGAGTCTTGGGTTCAAAACCACAACCACGCTTACCAACGCCAACAAGCTTACAAAAGCCATTTGAGATTGTAAAGTCTCTCTGCAAAATTGGAAACACATTCATTTGACTCCACCCCACAATAAAATGATCAAATAAAAAAGCATTGGAAAATGTGATACACAGCTTCTTGCTATCCACTCTCAACCCACCTACTCTCAAATACTTAACCCAGGCAAAACTGAGAATAAGTGATTCATTTTGTTTTATCTGTGGGAAGGTCCTAGACTTTAGACTGCAGAATGGGTCTGTAAGGTTGTACCTAAATAAACTATGGCACTGGATAGAAATGAGCAGCATGAGTGTGAAGCCAGATGAACTCAGTGTAGAATAACAACAAATGATTCTTTAATAATTCTCTCCAAAATGCTTCAGTCAGGTAATAGTTTATACTGATCTATGGGCTTGGGATAATTTAATAATATTACTGCTATTTCTACTTCAAAGAGAGCACAGATGAAAGAAAATAGTTTTATTTTGTTAAATCACTGTTATTTTTCTATAATTTACATGAACCTTCTCATTCTATGAAGGAAATTTGAGTTAATATCATTCCCAAATTGTAACATATAAATCAGGATCTATTCCTGAGAGCAAGACCTAACACACTAATAAGTCTCTTTTCACCTAGAGGCATTCCTTCTCAGTTTTAATAACACAAGAAGGAATGACTACACAGCTACAGAGCAGGGAAGGAAATCTTATTGTACATATAAAAACAGACAAAAAATACTTCAAGGAAAAACTAGTTAAAATGAAAATCTCACACTGTTTTCTGCCATTTCACAAAATGTGCCCTTAGCTGGACTATGGAATAAAATAAAGATAAATTTTATTTTTATTATTATACAACCTTCCATCTCAGGAATTCATAAGAAAGTTCAGCAGTGACACAGTATCTTTGTGGCATTGGTAAGTATTGCTGTTCCCAAGAGACAGAGTCACCTTGAGAACCAACCTGGGGCAAAGCATCCCTCCTGTATCGAAATAGCCATGTCACCACAGAATCACACAATGGTTTGGCCTGGAAGGGACCTTAAAGACCATCCACTTCCAACCCCTGTGTCATGGACAGGGACACCTTCCACTAGACCAGGTTGCTCAGAGCTCCATCGAGCTTGGCCTTGAACACTTCCAGGGATGGTGCAGCCTCAGCTTCTCTGGGCAGCCTGTTCCAGTATCTCACCACCTGTATAGTGCAGAATTCCTTCCTGATATCTTATCTAAATCTCTCCTCTTTCAGTTTGAAGCTCTTGTCTATCACTACATGCCCTTGTAAAAAATCCCTCTCTGACCTCCCTCAGCCCCTGCAAGATGCTATAGATCTCCCCAGAGCCTTCTCTTCTCCAGGCTAAACAACCCCAGCTCTCTCAGCCTGTCTTGATAGGAATGGTTCTGCAGTCCTCTCATCATCCTTGTGTCCCTCCTCTGGACTTGCTTCAACAGCTCCATGTCCTTCTCACCTTGGAGGCCTCAGAGCTGGATGCAGTATTCCAGGTTAGGTTATTTTTGCAACAGTTTTGTTTCAGGTTTTAACCTCTTAACTGTAATTTATTATTCTAATAAGAATGTAAAGATACTCACTGATCACTTATTTCCAGTCTTCTTGTTAAAAACCTCCAGTTTCAACAATGCATATGGGCAGATGGAGCTTAGGGC
>JAOXXN010000102.1:13005150-13016302 GCA_026770055.1 Myrmophylax atrothorax
CTGTCTGCTCCATCTCTCACACAGCCTGGCCTAGGGACAGGTTGAATTCCAGGGAGCTGCACAGGAGGTAGGTAAGAGGAATAGTGTTGACAGTTACGTTCAAGTATTTTATGCATCAAAAGAGAAGTGTATCAGTGGCATAATTGCAATGAAGTAAAGAACTCCAGATGCTGGCTGATATATTTTTAAAAGATAATATAACTAGGCACCCAGTTCCAAATTATCACCCATGGGTACTGCAGTCTTCACCCCTACACCCCACGGAAATCACCTATAATCCCAAACCAGCAGGTTTGGTCAGGCCGTGAGTGTGTGTGTGTGTGTATTTTAGATCTGTGCTTTTCTGCAGTCGACAGCACTCCTGGGCAGATGATTTCTCCTACAGTTCACTAGAATGACTTTGCCAGCAGCAAATAATCAGCAGTGGAACTCATCTTTTCTGGCAGGAGTTGAACACAGAGAAGGGGCTCCTCAGGCTAGCAAAAAAAGGATATAGAGGAATGAAAGTGCCATTGAGAAATATGTTGAACTGAGATGCAGCCTGTGTCAGCTCCACACCTGGACGGGGGCTCAGCACTTACCTCCCAAGTGTTATTTCAGTCCCTCAGATAGTAGTTCAGTAGTGGGTCCACTGGCCTGACTATTTTCATTGTTCTTGTGTTATGGAAAAATAAAGAAACAAACTCACAATTTAAATACACTGTTATCTTTCTACATGGAAATGCTGGACATTGACAAAAAAGAGATGAGAGTGGCTTCTAAGGACACATTCCCATATTCATGTACATGGCAGTAAACCAAATTAGCTTTGTTCAGAGCCAGATCATTTTCTATGATCACCATGACAGTGGCTGAAGGAGATGCATGAGAATGGAGGAAGCTGGTATAGGTTAAAGATGGCTTTGGAATTAACATGCTGGACTGGCTTTAAGAAACAGAGACAGCAGGCAGTTTTTAAAATTATTTTTGTCACTATTTTAAGAATCACAAAGAGTACAGATCCTCTGTGGACTTGGGGAGAAGAACCTTGATGTGGTGATAAGGAATCAGACACCAGCACATGGGAATCCCCACACTTTGGATGTGTTAAAGTGTGTGTGTGTTGCAGTGCCACTTGGGCATGATCTTGCAGCATAAGAGTATTAGTAGCTTTGGGGTTAAGGAGGAAGAGAGCAGGTGAAAGGCTATGCTAGGAACAAGGAATGGGAAGAAAACCTATGGATTTCATTTTTCCTTCAAATCTTGACAGATTTGGGGAGCCCCTGAGGACAGTACAGCTCTCACAGAATGATTCTATGATTCTATTGTATGGTTTGCAGTCTGCACAGTAGTACTGTGTTCTAAAGTGAAAGGTGGAAATGAAAAGTGCATGATTTCTGAGACTGTAGGGAGAGCAAAGGCCATCTCTGAGCAGAGGCACTCAGCAGAAGGCATAGCTCCAGGAGCTGAAACTAAAGAAGTCTCACGGTCCTTGTGAAATTAATCCTTTTGTGAAGGGCTAAGACAACCAGTCAAATACTTCTGTGAGAGCCTTCCTGAAATCCTCAAGGGAATCTGGGAGCATGTAGGCCTTGTTCTGGCCTTCTTTCACAACCTGGAATCCAAGGGAATACAGTTGCAAGGACTTTCTCCCTAAAGTGACAACAGCTTTGAAGTGGATTGGCAGAGTACAAACTAACTGGTGAGCCATGCAGCCCCAGCTTTGGCTTCACTCCTGCTGCTAAGGACACTGCTTGGCCTCTGCAGAGCAGTGGTGTCGCTGCTGCTTGCTGAATTCCCTGTCCTGCTCATCATTTTCCTCTCTGCACTTGCACATGCAGAACACTGTACAGGATCCAGCCATATAACCTGTTGAAGCAGCTGCAAAGCCTTTCAGATGTTTGAATTTCAGACCTGACCTGCACCTACTCCAAAATCTCTGTACTAAGATGGCTCCTCGGCAGCTAATTCCTGAGTTCAGGATTTTATGGAGCAATGGGAGAACAGTCTGAACAAAAGGTCCACTAATGAAGCAGCAAAATCAGCAGGCTCCAGGGACTTGTTTAATTTCATTAACTTGAGAGTTGATGCAATATCTCCTGCAGTAATTGGTATGTTGATCTTGTCCCTGTGCTGTGAAAGAGTGAAATGTAAGATCTCCATTTCATCCCAGGGCTCAGATGAGCTAGGCCTACACTGCACTCTGCTAGTGATCTTCAAAAGGCATTATTTATAAAAGTAGCTTTCTGGGATGCAGTTCAATCCATGCCCATTATCCATGCAAATTCCTCAAGCTGTATTGGGTTAGATAGCTGCTGGTATAGCTGGAAAACCAACCAACCTGCAGAAATCATGGCTTAGTTCTTTATTGAGCACAATGTGGTCAGGATTAGTCAGTCAAGGCATTGGATAAGCACTATTGGTAGCCATGGCAATTTCCATTTGTGTGACAATCCATGTCACCTTTCCCATTAAATTTCAGCTTAAAATACCTATAAGAATATCACAGTCCTCACTGAATCCCAGGAATATCATACAGCATCATTCAGGCTAGAATAAATCCATCTGAAGCTTTATTCAAATAAGCTGAAAACCACAGTAACTCCAATTAAAGAAGAAAAGCATTAAAAGCCTGGAAAAGGGGCTGTGTGTATTATTCCGATCTGGGTCTTGCCGTGATTAATCACACTTCAAAGTCTTGTAGTTCCTTTAAACAAATATGGGAATTGTTCCCTCTGATTCTTGTTCACTCTGTGGTTAAGCCTGGAAGGCCAAGGCTTCACCTGAACAGAGGTGAAATTTTGTGATGAGGTCAACTCCACGGCTGCTAAAGATGCTGCAGGCACCTGCTGAGGAACCAAAGACTTGCTGTACAAGGCCACCCCACTGCCCCTGGCAACCCACTTGCTCACATCCGGTTCTGAGTTTCACATGCAATTTCTCACATAAAAATGAGTGTTTTCTTCACCTCAAGCCTGTTGAGTTTTGATTCATTTTGCATAGTCACCAACCAGTTATTGTAGCTGTGCTGCCAAAATTCCTGTTTTGGGGTAGGGGGCAAGAATTTAGGCACACTGAACACACTGATTGTTAACTGTTTACATCTGGAAGTGGAACTGGAGATGATGTCCTTCTGCCCAGCCTCCAGTTCTCTGTCCCCTGACCTCCAGATGAAGGGCAGCAACAAGCAGCTGGAACGTACTCACATCTTGAACTGCCTCAGCTGTTTGCAGCTGACCTGCATGGCTGCATCCTTCTACAGCCAATGCCAGGCAGAGAAAAAAGAGAATTTTCACTCTTGTGCTTCCATTGGAAATTACTACCTTACCTCAGTGTGAAGGGCCTCTGCTTCTGAGCTCTGCCCAGCCAAGAGATCTCTCTTTCAAAATGCATCAGGTGCCTAGTGCTAATTCTCTAGACACAGTATTTTCATTAAAAGATTGGAAATAAATAATAAGAGTGGCTGGATCAAAATGTGTAATAAGCAAACAGAGTAACAGACATTTTTATTCCACTATTTTGTGTGTTGCCACTGTTTTCTTCACTTGGCCTCTCTTAAGGAAGCAAGTGTTCAGCTTAGCAAATTTTTCCATGTGAAGGTGCACCCATCAAAAGCTAAACTCTGGTTATACATTTGTTATCTAACCCTGAGTTATATCTTAGGTCAGCAGAGGGCAAGTTCTGAAAAATTAACTTTGCACACTGTTCCCTCTTCATTGTGAAAAAAACCAATCCCAAAACCAACAAAACAAAACAAACTCCAAACCAACCAATCAACCAACAACAAAAAAAACCCCCAAACCCAAAAAGTGGCATGGAAAGTTATCTGTGCACATGAGTAGTGAAATGATTTCACACCTAAGCTGGGAATTCTTATTTCCATAGCAAAGAATTCAAATGTGCACTGAGGCCACCTTTTCCTGGGCACGTGAGGGTCGGGAGCACCCCCAGCATCTCAGCCTGAGGCAAGTCAGTGTGCCCCACTCTGAAGAAGCGGTAAGTGGCCTGTGTCATTCCTAGAAACTATGGCAGATGTAGTCCTAGCTGAGAAATCACAGATTTGTCAGGTTTTCAGAGGTGTCCATTTCTCATCTCTCATGCACAGCCTGCATCTGCCACACTGCAGTTTGCTCTTGGTTTATGCCTTGAACTTCACTTCCCTGCTGCTGTGTCAATAGCCAGCCCACATTTCTACCATCTGAACCCTTTGTCATGTTGAGTGGTTGCACATAAAACCCTTCTCCTCTAGATCTTGTGCTAAGATGATTTCTGTAGTTCTGTTGGTAGAAAAGTCTTACGTTCCACTATAAGCTTAATAAAACAATTTTTATGCCATCAAATATTTAAACCCACTGTGCTGGCATGGGCTCAAAGTGAGGGAGTGAAATACGGCTGAGAAAAAAATGGGAAACCCAAAACCCTTTATCCTACAGATACTTCCATCAATACCTTAAATTATGCAGCTGTCCTCAAATAGATCAGACTCGGAAACAGCACAGCTCTAAGATGTAGACAGAACCTAATGAAAATACATTCATTTGAAAATGTAATTTCTTCATGTATTCCCAGATATTTTCTTAAGTCTGGGACTGTCTGAACCACTGTGAGAGGTCACAGAGCTGTGAATGTTTTTTCTTAAATTGCATGTGAGGTACTGGGGGAGTTGATGTGTTATGTACTCGAATGAAAGCCTTTTTTTGAAACTGAGCTCAAGAGAACTGCAAATTCAAGTCAGCAAGGTGCCAGTGCCCTCTGTGCTTTGCTGTCTATGTCTTTAAGAACACAGAGTCAAAGACTTCCAGCAGAGACATACGAACATCATCTTCTCACTGCCTCCTGCACTAGCAAGGGATGCTGCCTAGTTGCAAAACCTGGGAGTGTCTTCACAGAACACTGAAACCCTCTCCAGGCAGCTCAGCTCCCTTCTCTAACACAGCTGCTGTCCAGGGCCCTGGTGCACAGTGCTGGCAGCACCCAGCAGGCAGGGGGGCCTCACTGGGGGCTGCAGATAAACGTGGTTCCCAGGGAGTTCCAGGGCAGCTCTCACCCGTGGGGAAGCCACGATGTGCTGGGTCACCTAAAGCCCTGCTCTAGGAAGAAGGTGTCCAGCAGTCATTGCTGGGCCAGCAAATAATCACCAGGTACATGAGGGAGTGGTGCAGGTTGTCCCCTTCCTGAGCATCACCCTGCTCTTTAAGGACAGGGGTAGGTCTAGTGGTTCTTGACCACAGGAAAATTCTGTCAGCTGACAGGCAGGGTTGACTCACCTCTGTCCTCGTGGATTAAAAGCTGTGAGCACAGCAGAGACCACACCAGGTGTGTCTACATGGTTAGATGCAGATTAATAAGGCCCACCTGAGTCCATTCAGAAGTCACTGGGACACACTGGCTCAATTTCTCAAGCTGTTCAACGATTATGATGCTTGTGGGTTTTCTCTCTGCAGTGTACCAGCTGAGGGACTGAAAGAAAGAGAACCAAATATCACACATCTTCTAAAACAATTGCAAAGGCTGAGAATACAGTGGGGGAATATAGATACAGCTCCCAGGGACTCACAGAGGTGAGGGCATGAAAGAAAACTCATGGTTTGCCTTCCAGTGCTTTGTCACACAAAATGTGTCCGTTTTTCTGGACACAAAAAATTGCACATGGTGTCTGAGTTTAGCCGTATGATTTGAGAGCTTTTTTTAGTGATGCCATATGCACAGTCTGAAAAAGAAAGGACTGGCAAAGCTATAGGAACAGTGTTTATTTTTTTTGTGGGGGGAAAGAAGGGGGGCATTCCTAGATACTTTTACTGAATCTGGATAAATCATGCTATTGTATACTGAAAATGGACAGCAGATTATATGCATGGCCTTGATTTGAAGTATTCATTAAGGCTTTTTTCCAGAAAGGTTTAGTTACTTCTCTAAGTAAGAATTAATTTATTTAAAATTACATGAGAAGATGTCACCTATCACCATGCACAGACCAAATCTGTCCAGAGCCAGCTTCTGGTAAACACATTTTGGCTTTTACACCTCTGCTTTGGTGGCACAAAGATACAAGAGTTTGTGGCTGCTCAGTGTCACTAGCACAGTACAAGGGCCCTGCACACAGGCCAGTGAATCTGGCATTCAGTGTATACAAGATAATGATTGGAAAATAATTTTACAAATGATAGACCATGCAAAACTTTCTTCTTGCTGGCATTATTAATATCTGTGTAGTTATCAGACTGCAAATAAGTTTGAATCAAATGCAGCAGCAATTTATGAAAACAGTGTGTATATATCAATGTACATTGTGTATACTTGGTGCCATTTGAAATTATGAAGTGCTACTAACTGATCTTCATGAAATAATACTTTGCATTTATACAGTGCCTTCCATCTGAGATCTCAGAGCTCTTTGCAAATAGTACTGAATTAGCTCTCTCTGAGCCCTTCGACTTAGCTATTGCTTTCATTAGTCTACAGATGTGGAAAGAAAGGCAAAGAAAGCTGAAGATATACGGGGAAACCAGGGCTCCAAGGGCAGGCACTTCCTGCCCTGCAAAAACTCTATAACCTTTCTTTTTTTGAAGAGAAGCTGTAAGCTTTCAGCACCTCTGAAAATCAAGCTACTTTAGTTGTTCTTTTGGATGCAAATGCCCAATTTAGCTTAAATGATTCCTTCAAAATCCTCCAGGAAATGTGTAGGAGAGCTGAGAAAAAGGATCCAGGAACCCTGGCTCAGGGCCCTGTGTTTTGGCTGAGGGACTGTTCTCTGCACACTGTCTGACCACTGTGGCCACAGCTTGTGAACCCTTGCTTTGTCTGCTCATGTTTTCCCCCTCCCCACAGTTTCCAGCAAAGAAATAAACGCAAAAGGTGTCTGTGGCTTGACAGAGGAGTGCTGGATCCACTTCAATGGCACAGGAACCCAGGACTTATGGGTTGAAGGGAACACTGACAGTCTCAACCTCAGCAGATTGGTGAGGAACTTCAGAAATCAGATCAAGTTAAATTGATTAGTCCAACTAACTAATCTGGTTAAAAACGCTGTCTGAGGAAACACTCAGACTGATCCGGGATGGTCTGAGAGAGCAAGACCAGACATCTGCTTGGCAGGTATGAGTGTGGGTATGGGAAGAGCAGCTGGAGGAGACCAGGAGTGGCACCAAACCCTTAATCTGGGTAAAATGCAACCAAGGCAGTACCTTTGGTTTCACGAAGAAATGGGCTTTGCCTTCAGGGCTGCATTCAGACATCAATGTCCTAACTTGATGCCTCCCACTTCATTGCATACAGTGCCTTACGGAAATCACTGGAGTCTTTAGCGAGGTGTCTCCTCTCTCATCAAGCTGTATCAAGAACATAAAGCCCTCACTCTATCTCAGACACCAAATACAGTCCTGAGCCCTCAAGGAGGCCTGTAGCTTGATTCTTCCCCTCTTTCTGTCACTGATGTTGCTGTGACTGCAAAGAGCTGATTTCCCTCCAGGTCCTGCAAGAGAAGAGCTCTGTGGTCAGAGTTTACACTCTCTGGCCAGGACTTGGGGGCAGGCAGAGGGATGCTGGTCAGGCCTCCAAAGGAGAGTGCCAGATGCATCTCTTGGTGAATGGCAGTTGCCACTAACTTGCCGTGCTGTGCTGGCACGTCACCTCAGCAAGGAACGATCCCTTCCTCACCAGGGTAAAGATGAGTGATGCCACTACAGAGAAAGCACACACACTCTCATGGGGAATCAAGAAATAAAAGCCAGTAAAGTTAATTATAAAAAGTAGTAAAGTAATATAATTGGACATGTTCCCTTCTATTCTGTACTAGGTACAGAGCCTGCCATTCGATTTTTTCATGTGACCTAATGCTTTGATCTGTGTCTAGTGATTTTGGCCTGTATTTTTTCCCTAACTTGCCTCTACTGTCTTCTTTCTTCTTTAAAGACAATGCATTCTTTGTCTTGTTTCTCAATTTATTGCTTGAAAGAAATATTTATTAAGCAAATATGAAATGTATCAGAATGCTTTGCAGACCTGCCAAGAGGTCAAAGGTCTGGGATAAAAATAATGTTGAAACAATAATTAATTAGCTGACATTCTCTTAGAAAATTTGCTTTGGGAAAAGCCATAGTAAATCAAGACAACAGACAAAGTGACAGAAAAATGAGTAATGAGTGAAAGAGGGATAAGAAGAAAAAAATCTGTATGGGTAGATTTATTCCCTTTTGAAAATGATCTGATCTTTCTCAGCCATCCAGTCCTGGCCCCCAAACAAAAATCTTCTCCAATAAATAACTTCAAGCTGTTTTCAGTGACTAAGCCTCAAAATGTTCCATCCTGAATACATTGTTATTTACTGCATGCAAAACTGATTAACATCCTTCCAATGCATTTGTAGGACTTGTGGTCTGCAGAGGCCATCTGTTTAGGGGAATTTCTGGGTTGGCATAGCAGTGTCATCTCTCCAGCAAGAAGCCTGAAATCTGCACCACAGTCTATACACAGCTGTAGAGATGACTCAGGACCTAATTGGGAAAAAAAGAACTTGTGCAACTCACTGGGCAAATATGTCACCTCTGCCTACATAAGGAACCTTTCCTAAACCTTTTGTACTTAATCATCTGTTACTTTATAACAGGTTACCAAACCCTCTCTGGAAACAGCATGTGCTGAAGCTCTGTGGGAATGCATTTGCTTTTCATGCTGTTGTCCTTGGACACCTGCCTCACCTGCCTTCATAGGCTGTGTACCCCTGCTAGGACAGGATGGCAGCTTCTTGAGATCAGCAAATGTACCAGGGGGAAAAAGAGAAATGGTGCTTGTCCTTTAACTGTTCTCTGAATTGGGATGAATTTGCCATGAAATCCCTGCAGACAGACCATGGATACAGAGGTTGTACTACTCAAGGCAGAAAAATGTCCAGACCTACTAAGGGTCCTGCCTCAAAGATCTGCTCAGATCTGTATGGTTTATGTTGTGATCAACCAGCACTTGAGATCACCAGAGGGAAAAGAAGCAAAAGATAGGACCATCAGTGCAAGTGCTGAGCCCAGGGTGTTCGGCCAGTTCATTGGCCAGTCTGAAACTGGAAAAGGAGAAGAGTTCAGCATTCTTTTCTTGGCAGCACCCTCTTCCAGCGCAACTGCCCCAAGGCTGAACTGCAAACCACCAACTGGGAAGTAGAAAACTTGCAGCAGGAGGATGAGTTTCAAATATTGGTGGATGCATGCTTGTCTGTGCCTAGGAAACTATTCAAGGTCATGTTTTTCCACTGCTGAGGGAAAGAGTCCCATGGATGGTCTGGCTTCAATCTATTCAAATCCCCCAGCTTTCCTGGGAAGTAGAAATCTCAGCAGCTGTTTAAGAGACCCTGAGGATGCTCTGACCAACATGCTTATTTATTTATTTTTTTAACTTCCTCCCATGCTTTGTTACAGTAAATAAATATAATAAATACCATTCTGTGAAAGAAAAGCAAGGAATAGGTACACTTGGAGAACGTTCTGCTCGGATATACAAAAACCTGCTGTGATTTGGAAGCTTAGATGTGCCTTAACATACTGCAATTATTAAACCCCAGGTATTAGGGAAATCACATCTGTCTGTGTTGCACAGCTGAATTAGCCAGGCTGGTTTCATTTTCCAATAAATAGGCAGTTCTCATGTATTTCTCGGATTTATGTGTGTGTTGATACTTAGAAGCAAGTTGTCAAAAGCATTTTTTTAAAAGGTGATATTTAGGCCTAATAGAAAGTACATAGGGAAAAACATAATCCGGAATTTGTAGGTCTAAATGATGAGATTTGCAAAGCTGCCTCAGGACTTTGTGGCCTCCTGTTCCTATTCAGGATGAATGTATGAATTGTAAAATGCAACAAGGGCTTGAACTTCTTTAGATTAGGGGGATGATCCCCTGTCTTAGCTCAAAGAATATTCCTCTAGAAGACAAGGGGAGTTCTGTATGGATTAGGGGTGTAGAACCAGTCTGACAGGTTGCTTGCAGCCAAGGGGGTTTAGGTTTTGATATCCTCCTTATGGAGACTGCAGCTCTTCTGTCTGTCTCCCCGTAAGGATTCCCAAAAGAAGCCTATTTTCACCTGAGTAAATATTCTGCTCCTGTCTTCATTTTTACACATGAGTGTTCCACTTTGTGCTACAGGCAAGCTACGGTAGCAGTTCTCTGGGGATGCTGCTCTAATAGATTCACAAGGTTGACTTGTTTAAGTGGGATTTCATTGTATTACACAGAGGATTTTTTCCTAAGGATGTGATTATTCCAGGACTGATCCTACTGCTGTGATATGACCACTTTTGGCACTGTGCATGCATGGCATGGGATTAGTCTTCTGGCACCGTATAAAATGACTTAGACATGTTGTCTTACTTATTAGCATGTGGTATTGCAGATCATTTTACAAAGGCAACAGCTGCAACCATTACTCCTACAGTTATGTCATAATTTGGTATGTCAAACACCTCTATATAGTGCAGGCAAGAGGAACATTTATTCGTCTCACTTGTCAGTACATTTATTTCCATCTTCTTACGCTTTTCTTTTTTGCAGTAGTAAAACTATCCACTCTCCATACAGCGAACCTTCCTAGGAACTGATGGAAGGATGCAAAAGGGAGGGTGCTTGGGACCTGTGGAGATGAGCACATTACAAGACCCTATACAGACCATATTCAGACAAACTGATGTGATGAGGACTATTGCTCTCAGTGCCACGGCAGGTATTGCAGCCCTTGCTTGCTCAGCACAATCATTTCTGTGTTTGGCACACCCCTGCCACATTTACTGCAGTCACTTGCCACTGCCTTCAGTTTCAGGGACTGGGATCTCAGAGCATCTGACTCTGCCCAGGCTGCATGCTCAGTCCATCAGGGTGTACCTCAGCTCTGGCATATTGCTCCAAGGAATCAGCTTCAGCATATGCAAACCGTGACTAGCTCCAGGTAGGATGGCTGCTGTTCAAATGGGAACTATGTATTAAGACAAAAAGACTCTGGATTATAGGTGCCTCTTTGGCACTACCAAGTCTGTTGTGTGAGTGCAGGGACATGAACTAGTCACCTGTGGCATTAATACCCTGCCCTTAGCCTTTCCCACAGCACTTCTGCCCTGTAGCACCAACTACCCAGAATCCAGGCTTGCTGAGGGAAGGATAACTACCCAGAATCCAGGTTTGCTGAGGGAAGGATAACTA
>JAOXXN010000102.1:13016402-13029190 GCA_026770055.1 Myrmophylax atrothorax
TGAGGGAAGGATAACTACCCAGAATCCAGGCTTGCTGAGGGAAGGATAACCAGCTGGTGAACAATGCCTGAGATGATACTTTCCTTCAATTTCTCTTCAAGTAATAACACTGCATGTAGTCACAGGTTCAGTGTGGCCCAGCTGGGTAGGAGGTCTAACCCAAGATGATCTCAAGGACTGGGAGGTGGGTGGATATAAAGCTTTCCTCTGCCTTTCTATAAACTCAGATTGCTGCAGGAGGTTGGAGGCAACCCTGCTGGGCAAGTTCATGCTGCCTTGCCCCTCTGAGGCTGGTTCCTCCTAGATCTTCATGTCCCTCTCCCTGCTACTGATAAGAAGCACACAAAGCTCAGCGAGATGAGCTCTCTGTGTGAGCACACCTTCGTCTACATTGGGAAAATGAGCTGTTGCCAGTGTAACACTTGTTAAAGCCTTCAGCAAGGCAGCCAGCCCATTTTGGACTAAATGGGCAAGGAGTATTCACAGAAGAAATCCCCAGCAGGTCAGAGGAGGTGGACTGTGTCAGAGCAGTTATGAGGAGCAGCTGGGGTTGGCCCTGAAGGGGCTGCCACTAGAAGGGACTGTGCTTTCAAGCCATCCACCCTGGAAAGGAAGCTGCCTCAAAGTCAAATCTAGTGGATCACTACAAGAAACAAATACACTATGACTTTGGAGCTGCTGTTGAGAGGAGAGAGATTCTGCCTTGAGCCCTCTCACAATCTATGTCAGCCCAACATAAATCAGTACAAGCTGGCATTTTGCAGCAGTCCTGACCTTTGACACCCCCCTCCTCCCCATGACTTATCTATTTGCTTTGAAAGAAGGAAGAAGAAGGAAGGGAGATAGGAGGAGCGGAAGAGGATCCAGATTGCAACTTGCAGCAGCTGACATTTTTATTGTCTTTTAATTAAATAAGCCTCAGACACAAGAGCACATGCAAATTCCCCTGTGTACGCACTCCTCCTCCTCTTCCTCTTAAAAACTCATTAAGTAAGTGGGCTACAATCAAACCAGGAATGCAGGGTTGCCTCTCCTACTTTCAGGCTCTCATCTGCACTTTGCCTGGACAAAAGGTCACGGTGGAACAATGCAAGATGGCTATGGCTGTTTTAGTCCTGTCATCAAAAGGCAGGAAAACAGAAATCCAATATGAGTCTCCTTTTCCTCTGCAGTCAATGTGCAAGTGGGGAGGGGAAGTGTGCAAGTGAAGGGGGAAGTAGCTTGTGCTTTCAAACATCCCACTTTCTTCTCCAGTTTGATAACAGCCTAGAATATATCTGATCCCACAGATCCACTAGAAGCTCCAGCTGAGTAAGAGGGACTGTGTTTAAGTTGCAGTGTCCTCTAATGAATAGCAATGCCCAGCAGGGCAGAAAGCTGGGCAGGAAGCTGATGCCCATCTTACTTACCTCTTCTAGGCTAGATCTGATTGCAGGTTGGATCTTGGCTGTAAGAATCCCTTTACTTCCATGTCTCCTGGGCTGCCCTTTGCTTCAAAGCATTTTCTTTGTAGGTTCAAGGGCCTCTAAGTGTCTAAAGGCCTCTCCTTTCTCTTTATTCAAGTAAATGGGATCTCTAAGATCCAGCCTTGCAAGAAGAGGAGAGCTCCATCTATACAGACCCTGTAGAGGTCTGTAGCTGTTAGTGACCTCCACTTTGGAGGTAGTTATGTTAAAATCAGGCTTGGTACCACAGTGATACAAGTGTAAGCTCCTAGCTAATTTTATGGCAAACATACACAAACATGTCTGTGTTTGTGGCATCCTTTCTGCGTCTTGGCCCCTGTGACACATCTGAGGTGTAATCCTACCCATGCTTTTGTCTCATGGACATTCTTGTGGGACTGGGCTGAGAGAGTAACTTTGTCCAGTCCTCTGTGTACGCAGTTCATACCAAAGCTGCTCTCTGTCAAGAGGGATTGCCCTTGCATAAAGGAAAACCTGTGGCAGGAGAAGAACAGCCAGAGGTAGAATAGAGGGATGGTAGCACTGACCTGCAAGGTGGCCTGGCACAGTCGAGACAAAGTCCTTTAAATGATCTGTCACCTTTTTTCTCTTCCCACTGAGGATCTGTGGGGAGAAGGCAGGGGGTCACTGCCTCAGCTCTGAGACACTCTCCTGCCTGCCCTCAGGAAACACTTGAGGGCCAGGTGAATTTATTTGCTATTGCATCATTTTTCCTTGCAAATCTGACAGCTCATAATACCTCTGGTGCCTGACAGCCCCACTCTTCTCCAATTGATAAATAATCTCTTTCTGATTTGAGCAACCAAGGAACATCTTGAGCCTGTCATACTGGAGAAGATCCATCAGTCTCTCCTGCCACGAGTGAGGTGTTTGAAAAATGCTGTTTGTGCAACCATTCTGGGGTATTAATTCCTGGCATCCCACTTGTATTTTGATTGTTTCTCAAAGAACAACAACATATTTTAACTCTTTGCAAGTGAAGCAGCATTCTGTTGTTATGGTAACTAATTCTAAAAATAAGGTAAAGAAAAGACCACCTTTAATTGATATCACAAGAAGTTGTTATGGTAACTGGAATTTTAAAAGTAACTAGGTTAAACCCCATTTCTTTTTTATCTAGAGCTTTTCATAAACAAATTCTGATTAAAATATCAGGTTTAATTTAATCAGTTAATTAATGTCGCTAAATGTCATTGATCTTACAACTCTCATTTATATTCAGTGATAAATTACCTAACTTACTGAGTTCTAACTATTCAGCCATCAGTCTGGTAGTCTGGAATAGGCTGACTGTACAATTTATTTTTGGTCATGGAGTGGTTAAAATGGAATGCACTGCTTTTATGTTATGTGAGGGGCCTAGTTTTCCCCTCAGTAGCAGGGATGTAATGTCCTCAGGTAATCCCGCTATTAAAGTCAAACCTGTGCTCTGAAAGAAGGCTCATGCTCTGCTGCCTTCAGTATCTCTCCACAGCAAGTATCCTTCAAACCCTTCTCTACTGTCTGTCTCATTTCTCCACAGTGTCCAGACTTTCTGTCTCTGCACCCTCTTCCCGCAGGCTGTCTCACCTTTCTGCCCAAATTACTCTTTGCTCCCTCCTCTGTCAGAACTGGCAAATGATTTCCCACTCTAATCCCCTAAATCAGCAGTGACATTTCCTCCAGTGTGGGCTTATTTTCCTCTTTCAAGAACTGTCTGTCACTCCATTGCACAGTGTCTGCCATTTGCACCTCTTATACCTCCCTGTTCCCTTGGAATGTCCCAGATTGTCCCGTGAGTGCTTCATTGAGCCCAAAGTTAGTACAGCCAAGCCCAGCTCTCTGCCTATTTTTTTTTTGGCAGGTTTCTCTCTAACTTCCTTTCATCTTTTCCACCAAATTTAATAACCTTGTCCCTGCCCTGCGATCCTCAACAAGAACTCTGTAGCTCCTGGTTATCTGTGAATTCTCTGCTCATTTTTTCACAGATCAATAGAGTGAAAGGCCAGGAGAGGTTTGCCATGACCATTTAGCCTAACAGGCCACCGAATTTCATCCAGGGATTTCCACGTTGAACCTATAACTTCTGTTTGAGTAATTAGTGTGTCTTTTACAAAGGCACTTAGACTTGCTTAAAAGTCTGCAACTAATGGAGAATCTCCTACATTCCTAGATAGTTTGACCTAAATATTTAACCCTCTCTGTTAAAAATAAATGCACCATATCTTTCACCCAAATGTGGCCATCCTTGGCTGGCAGCCCTCGGACCTCTCTATAGACCTTAACATTTGAACAGTTCACCTCAAGGGAAAACATGACTGCAGGGCAGCTTCCCTGAGGTGATCACCCCTATTCAAGTTCTTATGTACAGCAGACTGCAATAATAGTGAGATTATTTATTATCTCCCAGGATAAGAGGGGTAACCACACACTTGCACAAAGGGGACAAACAGCTCCTGCAGAACAGCTGGTATAAGGTAATCTGTTTTTCCTGGTAGTTCATAAGTCTTCCTTTCTGCTGCGGTTTCTTTCCCATATCAGAAATTTTCTCATGATATTGATGCTTGTACATCTCAGTCAAATTACTTCTTAACCTTCCATTGGATAAGCTAGAAAACAGTTGTAAGAGCTTTTAAGTCTCTTATTGCAAGGCAGAATTTTTTCTTTTTGGTAGTGCTTTTCCAGTTTTCTGCATCCTTTCTGGATGTCTGAGCATGAGCACTAGTCCTCTCAAGCCCTACTAAATAGTTGTTTACTTGCCCAAGGATTGCATCAGTCTCTGCAGCACCAGCCTCACACTGGGAATTCACATTCATTTGTTCATCCAAAACAGCCCCTACATCCTTTCCAGAATTTCTGCTTTCTAGTTCTCATTCTGAAACTGAAAATACACTCTGCATTGTTGGTTTGTGTGTGTGACCTTCCCAGAGGCTGTGTGTACACACCAGCTTTCTAAAAGAATCCAGCTTACCAAGCAGTCCAGACCTAGCCTAAGGAATTCTCTGTCCTTATTAGCATCACTTATCATGCCAGAGATGTTTATTTAATCTGCAAAGTTTACCAGCAGTGCCATGCTCTTCCACCTCAGTTGTAACTTCTTTTGCATTTGCCTCCAAGCTTTCAACCTCGCCTCCTTCTCTGCTCTTAAATCTCCAGCACTCAAACTCACGACTCCAAAGCAATGATTTCCCAAAAGCAACGAGCCTGCCCCCAGAGCAGTGCAAGCAAATAACGATTGAAGAAGCCCCACTTAAAAAGAAATCTCAGAAATTACTGTTTAAGGGAAACACATGGAAAAATGCCCTCGTCAGTCCCAGCACATCCCAGGGTAGCACAGTCACTCTTCAATCAGTCCCTGACTATTCTCTAACCTGTGTCAGTCAGGTCCCTGTGTTGCAAAGCTTTAGCATACTGTTAATACTATCAGCATATTATTATAAATCACACTAACAGCAAATGCACATGCAGTATGTGGTTTGTAAGCACAAGCATGCAAACAGCTATGAATCAATCTATTTGCCTTTTTTGATGTACTGTAATCAATCCATAATCCAGCTGTGGAAAGAACTGTGTTTTGTTCCTAACAAATGAAAAATCCTCCAAGTACAAATGGTTTTATAACAAATGCTTCTTCAAAAATTAAGCTTTTAATTTAATAACATGAATTAAAGGAAAAAATCTTTCTCCCTCACAGATGTCAGCTAGAGAGAAACAGATTTTACTTTAAATCTTAAAAAAATCTTTAATAAACCCCAAATAACCAAGCATAAAAGCCATCTTGTCTTCCCTTTAAATTTTTGATTGCCATTCATGACACAATTTGCTGTAACTTTCCTGCTTAGCTCCCTCAGTGATATGGGCATTTCTAAATTTCTGGGAACCTCTCTGCTCCCTTGGAATGTTTTACGTCACATGCATGCTCTGCATTACATCCATGCTTTCCCTGCACATTTGGTCTCCAGCAGATATGAATGGTGTTACCTGCTCGTACCAACAGAGAATACTTTAACTGATGGAACTCACTGAGTAGCTGAGAGGAGCTTCTTAACAGGAGTCCTGGAAATTTACACACCAAGCATTATTTATTGTTACTGTGGAGTTTGTGGAGAAGCCACATCTCCTCTGCCATTCTTACAAACTGACCTCAAATCTTTAGTCATTGGATTTATGGAGATGAAACTTGTTGTGTGAAATGACAGGGAAGGGGTCACCAGATATTACTGGTTAACAGCAGTGAGTAAACAGCTTTGGAAAATCACAGATCACCAGACTCAGTCAGAGGTCCAGCTAAAGTCTCATATCTCCTACCACACACCCAAATCGCCTATTACTAGAAAATCCCTAGAAGTTTAGAAAATGAAGGTGATTTTTAATATTTTATGTTTGAGGTGCACATAGCAAAGCAATGTGCAATCCATTTTCTAAACAGTAATTAGGTTAACAGAACATATTCATCATTTAATATAGTCATTAGTGATGACCAAAATTAATCTTTTTCCTGTAGAAGCTTTTAAGAACCTTCCCCTTTATCTTTTTCAGAGAAGTTTCAACTTTTTGGCAAAAAATCAACCCCTGAGTATTTGCATTCTAAAATAGGTCCTTGGCATTTGTGGTTTAAATATCTGCCACTGCCTTCTGCTCTGGCCCTTTGGCTCCGTGGCTATATTCCAAGTCTCACGCCACCACTTTCCATGCTGATCCTGTTGTGGGGATGTGGCTCTGCTGCTGTTACAAGCACGACCTCGGGCCAGGGCAAGCTAGAGAACAACAAGCTTGGTGTGGATCACCACAAATGTAGAAGGAAGACTGTTGGTGCTTGTTCATATACTTCATATACAAATAAGAGGAAACTTCTGCAGAAAGCAGGCATCCTTCAGCTTTGTTTGAATGGAATTGTCTTTCATAAAGGAATTTTCAGGGCAAATTCATAGAGGAGCTATGGCAGACATCACATAACATTTTGATAAATGTTGTTAGAACACCAGATCTCCCTTCCTGGGCAACCCAAGCCATGCAAGTATGCCATGGGGTACATGTGACCCTGACACACAGGACTCTGGTACCCACAGGAGAGTTTGCTGACCCAACACTCTGACTGAAATCTTTCACTTACAGGTGTTAAATGTTTGTTCATAGCAGAGTGCAGAAACAGTTACTATATATTTTTCCCAGTCCATGCAGGGAGAAATTTGAAGTCCTGGCCCAGCCAGACTGTTACATCAGAAAAATATTTGGAAGCATAGATCCAGCTGAATGAAACTGCAGCCAGGCCAAGTCTGTGTACAGCAATTGAAGTTACTAGGGGCACAACAGCTGGAGGACAGGCAGGGGAAGCCAGAAATTGCTCAGCTGAATCCTCTCCAGACCATGCTTGACACATTATTTGTCTTCTTCTTTTACAGGTGTCTTCTGCCAAGGAAGTGGGGGAGAAAAGTATAGCTCAAAGAGATATTTACTTTCTTGTTGAATGAACAATTTTGAATTAACAAGATCAGTCTACAAGGATGAAAACACAGCCCTGTCTTGCTAAAACAAATAAAAAGATAAGAAATCAGCTCTTCAAAAGTTTTTCTACCTCCAAGAGAGGTGATGGAGTTTAATTCCCTCTATCACTCACTCCCCTCTCAGGATGGGACCACCTATCAGCCACCAGACCAAGTGCCTGCATATCAGACAAAGCCAATGTCTTCAGAAGTGACATGCATAGATGTGTGTGTGGCTGCAGCATCCACAGGCAATCCACAGCCTCTGAGCACTCTTCAAATCTGTTGTATGATGGCACAAAACCCTTTCTTCCCTGTGCCATCATCTGCCGTGTAGGTTAAGGACTAGCCAAGCTCCTGCCACTCTGCCTCATCCATTCCCTCTGCAGGGCCCCATCCCCTCTGCACCCTCAGTGCCTGAGGCAGTGCTGGGCCTGCCTCAAACATGGGTGCTGGAGAACCCAGAGGATACATTGGAAATGCAATGGGAATGTGACTTATGCTGGGACCCCAGAAGGTATACCATATTTAAGTAGTATATATAAATGAATAATATAAAAACAGTGCAAAATATATTAGATATTGTAATATCTAATGATAATCCACAGGTATATTTTGCAAAGTTTCGCAATCTGGAGGCGTTCCAGATGATTTTTTCCAAAATATCAAGATTGAAAAAGATTCAGTTTTGCTGTGAGCTTCCAGATTCCCACAGAACCAGACAGCCCTTACTGAATATTGCAACTCTGCTCAGGACATTCTGTCCAGCAACCGATTTTTGAATTCAGTTATATTCTGTTGAGAGAAGGTTCACAAGGTTCAAGGCAGACAGAGTCCAGCTCCTGGGCATATGTGCTGGCTTCCTCAGACCCAGAGCAATCCCAGGGCAAACTTCCTTGCAGAATGGACTTCAGATTCCTTCTTGATTTGGGCTAAACCAATCCATCTCTTCCTTTGCTACACTGGCAATTTCCAGCCAGCTCCCAATCCAACTGCAAATGCCTGAAGAAAAACTCCTTGTACTTACAGAGAGTACTGTAAACAAGAGAAGCATGAAGTCACATAAAGGATTTTCACTCCTTCAGAAATGAATAATGAGCAAGATGAGCTACTCAACAGAAGGAATTGCCCTTGATTCAGTGGATTAATTTGCTCAGTGGCATGAAATAAGACTATTTAAAGGAAAACAGAATTAATGTAAATCATTTGACTTCAGACACGGTTAAACAATAACATGGAAGAGTACAGTAGTCAATATAGCCAATAGAATATAGAGAGAGGTGTAGACTGTAATACTGCAGCCATCTTTGAAAAAAGGTTTGATGTCAAATATTGTGTATCTGTTTTTGCAAACCACACCACAGTTGTCATATTGCTAACAGGTAACTATACAACATTTTTATAGAGAGGCAGACTGACAAACATACTTGCTTCTGTTTATGATTTTATCTAGCCTATTATTAGCCTTTGCTTTAGACTAGCACCCAGGAAGAGAGGTCATAGAGTGGCTTACTGTTTTGCAAGGTGCTACACAAACACAGACTACCAAGAGTGCCCTTGCCTTCAGAGGGTTTAGAATGTGCTGTCTCTTCTTGCTCTGCCATGATGTGCTATAGCTGATGGGGAATGACCACAGAACCTTTTCATTTTTTCTCAGGATGTTGCTTTGAAAATCCCACTGCTGCCTTTTTCCACTGTTGTATTTTGAGGGACAAATCTCTGCGAGTCACAGATCTCCTCTTGTTTTTCACGTCACTTTTCTTTGTGCTCTGCACCTGTTCTGTCACTTGGTCAGAGGATGACACTCTCTGATGGGCCTGCATACACAGTGTGGTGGAAATAAAGCTCCAGGGTCTCCAGTGATGTGCAAGTTCACATTCCCACACATGAGTAGTTGATCTGAATCCATAACTAGCCCTGGAAGCAATGGGTGATAGATTGCCTTGAGCTCAATTTTACCATGGTACACAGTGCTACTAACACTGCAGGCTGCTCTTTGGCCACTGTGAGATGGCAAAGCTGCCAGCAGGACCTCCTCCTGTGGAAATTAAGTCAGGGGGTAAATCACTATGGGTGGGCTTTAATACACTGCCTATATTTTTAAAGCCCTGCTGCCTAGAAAGTGGTTGTCCCTGGGCATATTACCAGCAATATTTATGTATGTATGGCCATGCTCCCCATAAATATCATTGTTCATGGTTAAGTGGGTAAATGTTAGAAATAATAATAATAATAATAAAGAAATCTATAAGAAAGGATGACTCCACCTAATCACATTCCGGACATTTGGGACTCCCCGTCTCAATGAAATGGCTGTGTGATGGCTCACAGAGTAAGAGAGAACAAGACAGAAAATATACTGCATTCCTCCTAGCTGAGCTCAGCAGTGTGTGTCCAGCACTTCAGCAGCAGGAGGGTTCCCGCCCATGCACCGTGCCAAGTGCTGGTTTCAAGGGTGACTTACACCAGGACCAGAAGAGCTAACCTTAATGGTCCAGCTGACCATAGCTGGACAACAGATTCACAGATCAGGCTTTGAATGGGAAGAGAGATCTTTTATGGTTCCCAAGATGAACCTCTTGTTTGAATGCAACTACAAATAAAGTATGGGGTGGCTCTCCACCTGCAGCAACATCTCCTGTATTACCTCTGGTGGCCTGGGGAAACTGCCCAGAGCAGAGCTGCAGGCTTGGCTTTCTCTGCCCCCCAAGTGCTCCATGACTGGCCATGACAGCATGTGTTTCACAGCCCTTCAGAGCTACTGGGGGGACTTCCTACCTGGGAGCAGCCAGTCCTTCACAGTAGCCTGGACTGTGACTCAGGGTGGCAGGAACTCCTCCTCACTCACCTGGCCCCTTCTGTGTGCTGAACACCTGGTGCCCTGGGGCTTACATCTCTGCTTAGCACTGTGGAAAGGGGGCAAGCCTCTCCTGGGAGTTAGAAAGGGGCAGGGGGTGTAAGCATGCACCCCTCCCTCCACTGCTAAATCAAACCAGTCCCCAGCTCTGTCCTAGTAAGGCAGAGCAGCAGAGTAGGGATGTGACCCAGGCTTGGAGAGGGTTAAGAACAACTGATCTACGGCTGTTACTGGCTGTGCTTTGCTCTCCCAGCTGGGGGAACGCAGTCAGCAAAGAGATTTTTAAACTTCATTTTCTCTGTCTACAGGTGCCTGTCTTCCAGTATTAGTCTAGGGAACTGCACACCAATTACCTCATATATTCACTGAAAGTGCAGTACAATACAACTTATTGTTATATAGTGTCCTTGATAGAAAGCCCCATGAAATGCTTGACAGTACTATTGGGTCCATAAAAGTGTGCGTGGCCATGAATACATGTGAAGGTTCAGTCCCTTGCTCTTGATTCCTGTTCTCTGCTGGAAACCACTCAGTTACAATTCTCTCAATTTCAGCAGTGAGAGGAGGTGGAGGAAGGGAATATCACAGCTCTGTGTCACTGTCTGCAAATGCACGGGGACACAGAAGGGCCACGCTGCCAGACCTAAGATAAATGGACCCAAGGGACACGCAAAGACACACAAATACAGAGGCTGAATGCTGACCCATAGCTGAGCACTGGGACTTGGCCTGACCCTCGGCACCATTAGGGCTTCCCAAGTGAGGAGTTGTGTGCTGTCACTGCAGCAGAAGGGACCAGATTTTCCATGGCAGTGTTTTGGCTCAGTCACACACACTGTACACAAGCAGCTTAATCTAATCTTTGCAGCACTCAGCAAATGAAGAGCATAATGTCATATCATGAATCACCTGTTTTC
Organism: Myrmophylax atrothorax; assembly: GCA_026770055.1. Taxonomy (NCBI): domain Eukaryota; kingdom Metazoa; phylum Chordata; class Aves; order Passeriformes; family Thamnophilidae; genus Myrmophylax; species Myrmophylax atrothorax. The sequence continues at coordinate 13,027,105 of JAOXXN010000102.1, forward strand.
TCCAGCACTGAGCCCACAGGAAAAAAACAAACTGGATTTTGCTTCCCAAAGTTCAAATTATTTGTAACCATCTGACTAAACCAGTTTCTAAAAAACACAATAAAATGTCAGTGTGGCAGTGTTATCACGAGGCAGCTGGAGCTGTATTTCAACAGCCAACTGTGGGGCTGAAAACAATCTTACCTGCCTAATACAGCACCTCTGCTCAAAAAATCTGTGATAGATTCATGGTGTGCCTGCCTTCCAGGGCTGCTGGCTGTGGAGTCCCTCTGTACAGTCGGTGGAGAGGGACAAGCATGGAAACTCATAACCCATTGGAGGATCATCCAGGGGTGCATGGAGGACCACTCATCAGCAGAGACAAAGCAGCCCACCAAGGAGAGGTTACACCACTACCAGGGACTCAACTGAGCCAGGGAACACCTATGGCAGGGAGGGCAAGTCAGGACAAGGCAGGGAAACTTGTTGCTCTTTCCCACTCAGGGACCAGCTCCCCATCCAATCCGACACATAAAGTTTGAAGTGACCCAGCAGGTGACATTCTGTTTCTCCTGAGGGCAGCTTCTACTCTGGGTATTTCAGAAACCATTTGATGCCCAAAGAAGGTCAGTCAAAGTAAGGCTTTCTGTTGCAGTCAGCATGGCTGCAATAATACCCATGTACTGCTGCTCAGATCCAGGGATTTCCCTTGGGTCTGTAGCAATATTCTGCAGAATGAGACAGGTGAATATTTAGAAAAAGTACTGAAATACTTTGATTTCTTCTTAATAGGCTGTTCTCCCTTACGACACTTCAGTTTTCTTTGCAATAATCAAGGCACAGACAAAAAGAATCCCCAGACTTAATCAGGCCTGATTTTCATTAAAGCCTTATAGAAATTCAAAAAAGAAAGTACAAAAAGACAAGAAAGCTAAAACCTCAAAAAAGTGCCCATAGCTAAGCCTCAGATATTATTATCCACACAAATAGGCAGTCATCTCTCAAATGTTTACACAAGCAGTTGTTAATGAACTGTATTGCAGAGCATTGACAAATATGAAGAAGAATAATCCGGTGCCATTTTAAATTGTCTTTGTTATGTGATGCCCTTCACTGTGCTGGGAGCCCCTGGTAACAGGAGATGTTCAGAGAGAGGGTCTGCCTTGGTGATCTAATAAAACCTGAACTGCAAAGCCTTGGCTGTGCTTCAGTGACTGGAGGCACAGAAGGGAAGGGTCCGCTGGAACATGGTTACACTTTGATGGATTAGCACTTGCAGAGGAAAAAAATGGGGTGAAAATACTTTTAGGCTGACATTACATACAAAATGTTGCTAAACTAAAGAGTGAAAGAAAGTTTACTTTGCCTTAAATAAAAACTTGCATTCAAGCAGTTTTGCTGATCTGTACATTTGTGAACAAAGTGAAAATAAAATGGAGGTTCAAAAATAAAAATGTCATGCTGATAACCAAAAATAAAAATGTTTCATTAGGAATAAAATACCAAATTGACATAATTTGAGTTTTGGGAATTTGTTTAAACACAGCTAGTAAAGTCAAGATTCATTTGAAAACTGCCTTGGTGTTACAAGTTCGTGTAATTCTCAGATGGGGGTATGTGTGGTCCTGTGTGACTCCAGTCTAGGGCTGATATCTCTGCAGCTCTGGGGATGGGAGACGCAGCATATCACTGTGTTTCTGGAGTGTCCTGCTTCTTATGTATCCATCCAGCTTGGTCGTGCCCAGTGCAATCACTTTCCTGTTTGAGGGGCTTGGGGGTGGCTTGTTGGGTGATGGAAACCTCTCACTTGTTTCTGTGGCTGCTGAGGCTGGATTCAGCAGTTCTCAGCTGACCAACCCTCTCAACTTCAGCATGCAAAAGGCAAGGTTAGACCCAGTGCCCTTTTATTTTACTTGTCTGGTGCTGATAATTGGAAAATAAATATTACACAGGCAGCAGAGGGTGGCTGCAATGGGCTGGATATAATCAGCATCCCAGTGCATGTCCAAGTTAGTCTCATCTTATTTTAATTCTGGTAGTATTTCTGTTTAGAGCCAGCTCATTACAGAATCTATTCAAAGGCTGGAGACTACACCCAGAATGAAGG
>JAOXXN010000102.1:13029195-13040163 GCA_026770055.1 Myrmophylax atrothorax
AGAAATTAGCATAATGTGCTGGCTTTTCACCTCCCCCTGCTTGTTTCTGTAACAAATTAACAGCAAAGACCTTTTTAAGCACCTCACACAGGCATCCTTGCTATCAAACCTGTCCTGCTGGTGAGAATCAGGCCCTGGGCACAGTTGCACAGAGGTGACTCTCAGTGCTGGATCGATAGCTGGCAGGGCCCCTGGTAAAGGAGCTGACAGTGGTCTTGCAACCGGCTTGGAGTGCTCAGCATCCTGATTCCTTGCTGCATGCAACCGTGGCAGGCCTTGAGAGAAGGAAATATGGGGCACAGCACAGTGGATTCCTCCTTTCCTTCATTTCTGGTCCCCTGGTTTACTGAGGTTCAACAGGAATTTCAAAATGTCGGTGAGCAGGAAAAGCAAAGGAGATAGAGAGAGCATTATATCCTGCCTGTCTCTGTTTTATAATGTATTTATGTGGGAAGGGAAGGCGGGTCCTGGGGCATCACTTTGTATCTGGTTTGAAATGCCTTTTTTTTTTTCATAAACAGAAAGGTTTCAGAGGGAGAATGCTAAGTAGAACAGAGAAATGACACACCATTTATCCAGGTTTTGTTAAGTAATGAACTAGATTCCTCAGTGATCAATCTCTCCCCTTCAATTAACAACAGTAGATTCCTCATAAAATATTCTAAACAATGCTGGACTTTCTTCTTGCTTTACATTATTTATGCAGCATGTTCGCTATTCTTATCCTTAAAGCAACTTTATATATTATGTCTTGTTTCTCCGCCAGAAAAGCACCTTGCCCCCCTGGAACGATGTCGGCAGCCTGCTCTCCTGCCCAGCTGCTCCCAGCCCGCGATGCGCACACACACACTGCCCCTTAGAGGTGACATCCAGGCACGGCCACGGGCAAAAAAATCACAGCTATTGAGATGTGTTTTGTTTGCAACATGTTTGTGCAATTTTGACCAGCTGTCTGGCTTAGCAGAAAGAGCTGGGGGGGATTTTTTATTTGTAACGAATGTCCATATTATGATCTCAGATAAGCAATGCAAATCTTGCATAGCTCCTTTGACTTCAGTATCGATTTTTTGCAATGGACACATCTGGTGTCAGGTTCCTAACCCCAGCTCCTTTTCCTGAAAATTCTGTTATGGAAAGATAAAGAATTGCAGCTACTGTCACCTTGCCTTTCCAGATGCTGTTGGACATGGCCATGCTTGCAATAAAAGAAACCTCACAGTGACCGGATGCAAACTGATGTGTTGCCATTCACCTTAACTAATGAGTATGGAAATTATGAGCAAGGAAAGGGCAGGCTAAGCCTTTTACTTCATCGACTGCTACAACAGTCACCAACCCTATTTCTGCTCTGCTCTTTTCCTCATGGAAAGTACAACTGTGACAGCCAAGCCAGGCCTCAGCCACCTCAAGGGACACTCACTCATGTCAAGAGCTTCACTGTCTCCTGTCCTGATGGAGTAATAAAGAAAATCTGTCTCATTCTTTTCATCATCAGCTGCTTCTACCCTCCTGAGCCAGGCAGGGTGGCACACAGATAGACAGAGGAGGAAATGAAGAACAGCAAATGCTTTCTTGTGTCCATCTTCCCGATCTGACAGTAATTTGTCTAGCTAGGATTTTACATTAAGCAAACTGATGTGTATATGTCTCCCGTGCAGGGCTGGAGGTGGGGAATGAGCTGTAAGCTGTGTGGGACACTGAGCCATCATGTAAGCATGCTGAGAAACATGGCATTTAATTTAAAATAAGCAGAACCAGGAGCTTCAGGCAGGCAAGAATTATAAGCCATTCCCCCAGCAAGAGTTAGCACAGCATTCTCATGGGATGGACTCAGCATTGAAAGTACAGCCTGCCACCCTTTCACACCCTGGCAAGGAGAAAGCAGGCATGCAGCAGCGGGCTGGGACCACTCTTCATTGAACTGGGAAAGTCTCCATAAACATGACTTGCCCCTTTCCCCCATTTGCTCCTTCTCTTGACTGCTGCTGACTCCAAATGCTAGGTGAGGCATCAATGCCTGCATGCTTCATGATTTACCTGTGCTCTGCACAACTCAATTGGCCTTCAAGGCAGAAGACCTTCAGGGGAGAAATAACCATCCCTCCATGTTAGAGACCTGAAGCAGGAAGAGGTGTGAACTGAAATGGGGAGAATCCATCATGAAGTCCTGATCCAAGAGCTGGAGAAAAAATGTGGACTTGGCCCTGCTATGGCTGGAGGAACGATAGGTCTGCTGACAGATGAGAAAGAGACTGTGAACCAACCAGGAATAGAGAAGGCCTGGCCCAATCTCTGCACGGGAAAACAGAAGGTCGGTGTGTAGGAAACTGGTGTGCTGTTTGTCCTGTTATGGCTGTCTTTACTGGGCTGGGGTCACTCTGAAATGGAAGAGAGAAGTCCAACCCCAGCAGGGTGGGATACAGGCCCTTTGGCAATGCTAGTCAATGTCCTTGTTCTACACATTAAAATAATGGCCAGTTTGAAAATCATTACTGGAATTGTTCTGCCTGGCTCCAGTGGGAGGAAGTGGGATTCATTAATTCTATTAATTCCCATCTGACATTCCCTTTTATGTGGTGACCAGGGTCAACCTACAAGGGGAACACTCAGCCAGACATTAACAAAACAGGAGGTGTGCATGTGTTTGTAAAGGGGAGTTTATAAAAATGCTACTTTCCTTTAGAAATAAACTTGCTACAAGAGATTTTAATGGCTAAGTATGTTCTTGGAAACTGTCACTCTACACAAAATTAACCAAGCAGTGCTAGAGACAGAGGTCAAAGGAGAAGTCCTCTCCATAGGCGATCCCTTTCCCTAGTGGGGATGGTCATGCCTAGTCACCCATGGTGGTTATCCATCTTGCCTGCAGCTGGATCAAACTGTGAGCCAGGGTGGCTGAGGATATTCAGAGCCTGGAGGTCAGCAGACCAGCCAGTGCCAAAATAGGTCCCTCTGTACTTGTAACAAAAGCCTCCAGCACATCTTCCCTTATCCCATCCCTGTGCTTTTCCTTCTCTTCTCCCTTTAAACAAGCCTTTCTTCCTGCAGAGATACATTGTGGAAGTAACCTTGTCCACACACACTCATCTTCAACACAAGGCCTGAGGTTTCTGAGGGAGATAATGCAAAGTATTGCCATGCATAGCACTCAACAGACTTCCACACTGACCTTCATCAGGCCTGAGAAGAGGCAGGAATGCTTCTTGGGCTGCTTTTCTGAGTGCCAAAGACATCTGCATGTCACTGACTTTGCAGAAGGACCCTTTGCCCACCCTTCCCCTCAGTCTGCACCTGCATGTCCTTTCCAGATGCCAGTATGTGAATGGTGAAGGAAGATCTGCCAGACACTGGTCAGAGAATGAAAGAACCAAGTCACTGACCCAAGGCACTGTTCTACACAGGCAACACCACCACACAGATCCCTCCATTAAATACATCAAGTCATTTTAAAATGACAGAATTGTTTCCCAATACCCATTGTAAGGAGGCAGAGTGTAGTACTACTACAACAGCTACCATCCAAACTCTCCCCACTACAACAGCAGCTGTAAAATTTTCATTGCAGCTTGCAAAGGAGTGACTGGACCCTCAGAGATCACTGTGAGGCTGTGTTGGTCACACCCTGATCCCCAGCCTTCCTCCTCCTTCTCCTCCTGGGGAGAACAATGCAGCTTTGTCAGCACCAGGAGGAGTGAGCACTAGCAAAGAACAATGTCCTTTTTTACCCTAGCTTCAAGGCATTTGTGGTTGGAAAAAGGAATGCATTCATCTTGTAAGAGCAAGGAATATCTATGTTAGAATTGAGCCTTGCCCACAATTCTGTATTTGACCTCTAGGGAACAGATCCGAACACGGATCACAGTCACAACATTTTAGCTTATCCCTCTCTCTTTGCTTCAGCTAATTTTGGGAGTCTGTGCTTGTTCCTTTACTTGTAGGTTAATTGCAGTGGTGATCTAACCTCTAATGTCTTTAATGTCCTCCCTAGCTTGGGAAACTCATTCCTGTCATCAGAAAGACAGGTGGAAACCCAGGTTTGTTCATTGCTTATGAACAAACTCATCTTTAATCCTTCAGGTCCATTTAGCCAGGAACGAGTTAACACCCACACCTCTCAGTCAACAAATTGGCTTATCCAGGAAAAAAAATATCCCAGAAAATTGGATGTCAGTAGATTATCCTTCTCCAGATCCATGGATTAGTGTGCTTGGAGAGGGTATCCAAGTGGAAAAGAATGTAATAGCACTGTATGTGCAGGGAGAGCCTTCACCTCCACTCCAGCTCAATTTACACATTTCTCTTATCACAGCCATCACGTGATGTCTACCCTCATGCCTTTTTTCACTTAAGCCTATTATTGCATTTTTATAAATATTGGAAAGCCTCTTGATGTGGTGAAGTTTCTTCCTGTAATGCATCATATGTTAGCTAAATAATTTTGTTTCCCCAGTTGTGCCCCCGCTCTGCTCTTCCAACATCACTTCCTTGTTTGCTTAGTTCCCTATATTAAGTGATTACAGCATCCATCCTCCTTTCAGTATCTTCATGACACACCCACACATACAGGTTTCCACCTACAGCTCAAGGCCAAACTCTTCTCTCAGATTCTCCTTGTCCAGCCTAAAGCAAGTGCCCCAGGCAAGGACAGGGATGCCACCCCCTAGATGAGTGTGCTCAGGGTTCATCCAGCCTGGCCTTGAACATTTCCCGGAATGGGGGCATCCACAACTTCTCTGTTATCTGTGCCAGTGCCTCACACCTTCATAGTAAAGAATTTCTTCGTAATATCTAATCCAAATCTCTCCTCTTTTGGTTTAGAACCTGTTCCCCCTTGTCCTATCACTATCTGCCCATGTAAAATGTTGCTCTTCCTTATTTTCATAGGCCCTCTTTAAGCATTGGAAGGATGCAACAATGTTCCCCTGGACCCTTCTCATCTCCAGATTGTTCTCCAGCCTGGAGAAGAGACTATTCAAGTATCTCAAGACATGAATAACTGGGGAATTTAATCCTGTATTGGGTCTTTGAATTAAAAGAGGGGGATACTTTTAATTAAAAAAATATATAAACCTCCAATATCAGCAGAATCTCCTCATCTGAGGTTGCTCAGTTTTCTGGGTATCCTTATAATGAAACACTGCAAAGAGGTCTGATTTGGGGGAAATGGTGAGGATTATTCTTCTGAAAAACTATCTCTGAGTGATGTAATCCAAGTGCAAGGATCATTTGGAGAATACTGTCCACAACAAAACAAGTGTTGCCAGGGGAATTGTTGCTTGAATCCTTTATGCACTGAATTATTGCAGAAGAATATTTCTCCCTCTAGACACATGCTGAGTTGTAATTTGATTATGGACTTGAAATTGCATTTGAAAAAATAGTCTAAAAAAGGGTAAGGATGGAAAATATTTTAACTTTTAGGAGTTCAATACTGAATGGACAGCTGTGATTATTGTTCTGCTCTTAGCAATTAACTATTGCAGTACACTAGAACTGATTAAGAAAAATATAATTACTCATGGAATGAAAAGAAATCCAAATTTTCTTTTGTTTATTTAACCCACCTTTTTTTGTGATCTCAGCCATTTTTTCTCTTTATATTTGATCTCAGTTTTCAGTAACATGATTTGACTGATCTGTTTTGAAACACTTCAAGCACAAGGAATGCCTGTGCACAAGGATACGTACTAAACTTGCTGTAGGCACTAATGTAGTTTATTGTGGAATTGAGGGAAGTATCTTGAAAATAAATGATGTTTGCAGGTAAACTCAACCAGATTCTCAAGAAAGAAGCTCAGCTAGACTGTCCTGTCCAGGTGCCTGTAGTCACTCTCTGCTGAAGTCACAAGCTTTTAGGAAAAACGACCATTTCTCAACATCTGCAACATACCAACTATGCTGTTTGTGCCCAGTAAACAAATCATTTGAATAACAAATGGAATTGTTTCTAAATATAATGTTCCACAAAGCTTACAGAGATGCCATCTGCTCTGTAAGGTAGAAAGCTGGAGCATATAAAAACTTCTGTGAGTGCGTAATTTTACACCCTCACGCAGCCCGAGGGATACTCAAGCACATAAAATGGAGCAGATATGTAAACATTTGCAGAGCTACAGCTCCATAATTGGTAATTTTGCAGCCACTGTATTTTTCAAGGATCTGGAAAGAAGCCCCACGGCAGAAGGTGCCTTGAGGGTCAACAAAAACAAGCTGTGGACAGCTCATCCCCACTTTTAATCTAGTGCTTGGCTTAATCTGCCTGTCTCCAAAACTCACCCAGTTTGCAGTGGAAGTATGGCACGTTCCCAGCACTCTGGCATCTGAGAGACAGCAGAACATATCTCACTTCTACTCCTGGCTGGAAGTGAAAATAGAGTGTGAGGAATCCAAAAGGAAGTTGTTGAATGCGTGGCAGATGTTGTTACATTTGGCCTAGCTGTACTCCATGTGGCAGGCACACGACTGGTGGTCTTAGCCAGAGAGGTTAATGGTGATGGGCACTTCTGTGTGAGGGTTTTCTTTCCAAACACAGTGGAACAAATGTTATAAGTGAACTAATAATGGCAGGAATAATAACAACACAAAATTAAAATAAGGGGAAGGGAGGCTCAGAGATAATGGCATGTCTGCTGGGAAAACAGTACATCAACAGCCAGGAAGAAGCAAAAAACCAAGTGAAAGTGGGCTGAAGAGATATCTTAAGCCTCCTGTATGTACCTCCACCCCATTTCCCTGAGTTGTGGCAGCCACAGCTCCTCCAGACAAATGCAGAGTGAGGAAGCGATACACACTGGTATGAATCATGGGTTTCTAGGCCATTATTCATAACGGGAGCTATGCCTGAGCAGAGGTGCATTACGCGCATATTGAAGATGATTTATGTGGGTTTTACGTAGCTGCTGGGCTTTAATTATTCACTTGATTATCAATAAAAAATAAGCAGTGAGCAGTACAGAATGTTAACATGTCTGAAAGGGACACGCAGCCCTTGTGTGAAGCCAATGTGCAGATGCATGGAGGCACTCCTGCCCTGTCAGTGCCAGGTATCAGCACAAATTCACAAGCTGGATTAGCACATTTCTTTTCTTTTCTTCCCTATCCCCTCCCTACTGTTTTTACAAACAAAACCTGCCAACCTGTTCATCAGCTCTGTGAAGGCAGACAAATGTTTCAGGAAAACATTGCCAAATATCCATTGATACTGGCCGAAATTCAATAGGATGAAATGAATTGATGCTGGCGTCCCATTTGGTGCAATGCAATATCTGATCAATAGCAAGTAATTGGACATCATTTTGTGTAGGATAGAAAGCTGAGGCTGTTACATCACTCTGAGTTATGGATCATATTAATCACTGCCTAACTGTTTCATCAATGTAATTTCTTTTCATCAACTTGCTGTGGCATTTAGAACGTTGGACATAAAACCTCGATGCTGTATTAACTTGAAATTAAAAGCTGTGCAGCCCAACGAAACAGAACATCATTACCATGGGTGTGAATAGTGTTCTCACATCGTAGTGCAGAATTATGCAATTGGCACCTTTAACAAGCAGAGCGAAAAAAATCAAATGGCAAGAACTGATCTGGACTGGGGGTATACACACTCATACAAGCCTTAGCTTCAGTCCTTCCTCTTTAACTGCAGTCAGTGCAAGACCAGCAGGGAGAGAAATCTGTGTTTCTTTTAAGCTTTTGCAAGTTTACAGGTGTTTGCAAGTTGTGGAACTACTATTAACAGAGCAGGTCTAGCAGAGGACAAGGTATGGTCTCTCCAGCCCCTCCCTAGCATGGAAATAGGTGCACATCTGTCACCGATCACTGAGATTCCTATTGCCTAATCTAGGCTCTTCTCATTTTAGCTCTCTTCAAGCCTCTTTCTGTACTCCACCAGCGGTATATTTGTGTGGGTTGGCACCATTGCCTTCTATCAGATGACTTACAGTCACTCTTTTTCCATCACACACTAGCAGGAACCCTTACTCAGCATTTGGCAGTAAAGGAAGGCTTTTAGACGTGTCAGTCAGAGAACTAGTGCCATGGACTCTGCCACAGCCAGAGGTGAGAGGCAGCTTCAGTCAGACCATGGCACAGTCCTGCTCTGTGCGACAACAAAGCTTCCTGAGGGGTGCACTTCAGGCATCTGCCTGGGCAACCAACTGCACAGTCCACCACTGAATCCAAACCTCATAACACATACTGCTGTTTGCAACTAAAATATTCACAGAGAACTGAAAGTAATTCTTCACACAGGCTGATCCTGGCTTCTTGCTAGGGCAAGACATACTCATACATATCCTCCCACACCCTGCTTTTTGTGGGAAATAAACTGTGGAAAGTAAAAAGATGTTTAAGCCAGACCCCTCTTTCAGACCATAAGCACAGAGTACTCAGTTTATGTCCTGCCCAGGATGCTGAATGACCCTGTCTAAATCCATAGATAAAGCTGGCAGAGAACAGACTCAAGTCTCTGTTATTACACAGAAAAGCAATGGGACTGTGTCCCGCCTGAAGAGTGAACAAGAAGACAAGTCAATAGCAGAAAAAAGCTGACAACCAGATCTTATTCTCAGAGCACCTGCATTTCCCACTGATAGCAGAGCTGCAGGTGCCTGGCACTTCTTAAAATGTAACCAGCTTATTCATCCTGTCCTAGGTGAGAGCTTTTTCTCTGTTCTCTGTTTGGTGTGAAGCCTGTTGGGAAAGACAGGATAAGAGCAGATAATAATAACAGCATTTCAACATCTCCAGCTCAAGGTTTCTTGCCATATTTGGTGATTGTTTTCTTTAAACTCTAAACTCTGGATCTGTGGGAATATTAGCTTTTCCTTAAAAACATGCTTTCTGTTCCTTTTGATGGGGTAAGGAAAGACTGCAAACCTGTCATCCAACACAACTGCAAAATTATAAACCTAAAAAGAACAACCTTAAGAGTGCATTACTCTTAAACATCTGCATTTTTAACAGTGACCTCATGACTTTTAAGAAGGTCTTATTTTTGGGTTTTAAGTGCTGGGAAAACCAGACATTCACTACAGTTCGCAGTTTGGATAAAGTTCTGAAAGAAATACTTTTAAGTGCCACTGGTCAGAAAAAAGCTTGAAATATGGCAAAATGCATTTTACAGGAAATTTTCTGTGCTTTGTCTTTTCTGCACTTCCAGCTGGAAGTAGAAACACAACAGATTCAGTTCAGGAGTGGAGGCAAAATGGAGGCAGATATATCTTTATTTCCAACCCTGCTAAGGAAAATAGTTCCTTACATGATTAAATTTAAGTATGTACCAAGATCCTAGTAGATCATGACTTCTTATTTCAAGTTTATCAACAGTAATGTTTCGCTTAAGTAGAGAAAAAAACCAACTGTGTAACTACTGCTTTCAGAGCCAAATGATGCTGGATCTCTAAATAAGTAAACCTGGAAGGAAATATATGAGTCCAGCTTGGTTTTGTTTTTAGCTAGAGAAGTCAGAACCAGAACCTCATGTTAATGGTGAGTTGAGGCATTAATTTCCTCTGCCCCCAGAGGCAAACATATACAGTGTTGTGTACAGCAGCAACTGGGCATCCGTTGAGGCCACACCAGCAATTTCTTCACTGAATCTGCACATGAGACATTTTAAAAGTATTTGAAGATCAGACAGTGCCTGTACAGACAAGAGCACAGGGCTGTAGGGGGACATAGCACGGGGTTTTTTGTCTGTGATTTCTTAGAAGGTTTATACATCTCTGACAAAATCTTCCAGTCTCCCCTTTCCCCATTTCCACTGCTGACCCTGGCTGTGCCTGCCTTTAATGGTACACGCTAAATATGTAAATGTGTGCCTGTTGTTTCAGGGGTTTTATTCATCCTGTTCCATTAAAGCTTAAAGTGATCCTGGAGCCACTCTTTAGGGAGTGCCCCTTCTGAGCAAAGTCCATTGTAGTCACCGTCACAGAGCAAATCATCTGTGCACACACGTGCACTTACACAGACAGCTTTCTCTTCATTTCTCCACTTCCCATTGCTGCCAGTAGCACCAGTAACTGTACTGTATCTGTTGGTGCCTTGCAACAGAGAGCTAATCATGACATTGGCAAAATGGGAAAAAACCTCTATAAACCCCACAGAAAGTCAACAGTAATTGCTTCACAGCTCCACCTACTTGGTTCAAACTCCCCTTCACCCTCTGTCTCTGCCTCCTTTAATCTGAAACAAGAGCTATTCAGAGTGCAAAGACATTTGCTCTTTGTCAATGGAAAATAACGCCCCATAACCCTTTAGTCTGTTAATGTCACTCAGATGATCAGCCACATCCCCTCTGCAGTGACAGCTCCCCAAGCGCACCTACTTTCTGCTCTGTTGTTTTACTCCTGCATTGGTAAGAACGACTTATTTTAGCAACTAATTATACTAACAGCCACACAAAGATAGGGCCAAAGAAAAAAGTAAAACCACTTTCAGAAGAGAAATGGAGACACTGTTATCCTAAAAGGAGAGAGTCCACTACTAAATTCACTGATGTTAGCCTTCTGGGGTTACCTGCCAGGAAAGGTCACGATGTAATTATGACGGGTGTGCTGAGTGTACTGTATCCCTCATGCATGAGAATATGTGAGGTCTAAGTATTTTAACAGTACCCAAGACAGATTAAAACTCTTTGAGAACATTAAAAGCAAAGTAAATAGTAAGGTCCCACGAAGGGGATGATGCTCAAATATCCTGCAGGGAGAGCACACCCAGGAGCTCTGGAGCAAGAATCTGGTGCCTTGAGTTCTCCTCCTCATTTCACAGGGTATTTACTGAGGAGTGGATGGGAAGCTGTGCTACTCTGTGCTCAGCTCCTCACATAGAGATGTCATGATTGTTTCAGCCCACCAAATTCTTGGAAATCTAAGAGTAGATGTCAAAGACTACTGTGTTGTTTGTGTATTGCTCTCATTATCAGTGTACAAAACAAGACTTACACAGTGTATTATGGTATTCATA